>JANCMC010021608.1:8319008-8484416 GCA_024363005.1 Charaxes varanes
AAACTACAGGCAAATCCCTCAAAACCGCAACGCGTTCAAGTGCGGTTTTAAAGCAGTCGAGGAGCGGGAGCGAACGTGACCTCTCGACCAAATATAGACTTCTGTATTTGCGCTGCAGTGATACAAAAACATGAACACCAAATGTAATATTCCAGGCGTTCTGCCGGAGACACTGCAGACGGCGTGCGGGCGATGCTCTCCCAAGCAGAAGGTGGTGGTGCGCAAGATGCTTCTGGGCATCAGAGCCAAAAGCGAACCTCGCTTTGTGGAGCTCCTGGAGAAGTATGACCCCACGCAGGCCAACAGAGAAGCCCTCTACACATTTTTAGTGACGGGAAATTAACATAAGTTTATTTAAGTGTATGTGCTTTAAGACAATAATATACTAAGGATTACCACCACCTGCGTTGTTTTTTATCATACGTTTTATTCGTATACTCTAGAAGCTATCTGAGTACAACACCCAGCCACCACACGGTAACCCTAACTTTAATGCCTGCAAAACCGACCTTAATGCTTAGAACCCTGCTGTTGTTACAGTGACAGTGCACTGGCCGCGGTCGGCTAGTCACCCTTGATGTCAACCTTATGGAATTCTTTTAAAAAATTTGAAGTTATAATATTGGTAGCAACATTTTTTCGGATTCGCTTTTATATACTCCATATGTTCTGACTTATAAAGATTTGAGCACATTGTGCAGTCTGGGAGGAAATTAAAAACGTTAGACTTAGTTACGATTTAGAGAGATTGTATGTACGAAAATGTAACTGAGCAAAGAAAAATATCAATTTATGTATATAAAAATATAGTATAAATAATATGACCTCATATCGGCAAGGATACATACAGGCAGCGGTAAGAAGAATAAACGAATTTGGTGATATAATCGCTGGGCGCATATGGGATGTGTCTGATAATCACATCAATTACATGTATTAAACGATACAAGCAACACTAAACATAGATATCTGAGGGATATTACCGAGATCAATACGCATGTATTAAATGCATCGACGATTACGGCAGGCGTACCAAGGATTCGTCAGCTGGATCTATAATTACCGCATGCTTGCATTCGCTTACCATTCCAAGAAACGTGCAGTGACATGTATATAAATGCTGGATCGGCACAATTCTGACCACATAGGACGCTTGCTTCTGAAGAGCACATTGACGCTGTAAGCAAGCTGCAGCTGTAACAAGATGAGAGTGGTACTCCTGGTTGCGTGCGCGGCCGCGCTAGTGCTCGCCGACGACTCCGCCTATGCGACCGACGATATAGACCTGAGCGAGGTGTTATGATATCTTTACAAGCAGAAGAAAAATATATGAAAAAAAATTCTGCAAATAAAGAGGAAATTTCTAATCCTAAGGACGATATAAATGGAAGAGAGAATAAATTTAACGATAATGATGAACCCACGACCCCCAGAGCAGAAGGCAGGGTCACTGCCCACTTCGCCAACGCGCCAGCCGAAGCCGAAGCGGATATTGATAAAACGTATCGATCATAAACAATGCCGTCAATTAATCTTACATACAATAAGAAACTGTAACGCGATACCATCTATTATACCCATATGATGTTTCCGTCGTAAATTCTAAGATACTTCACAGTGAATGGGGTCTGCTAAAACGATATCGAGCAAATTGCTACTATGTTTAAAATTACAATATAATTCTTAAACTGATTGATTGCAGTTTTTTTTTTGCAATTTGCACCACAGGCTAAATCCCCGTGCTATTTGAATGTACTCTGTTGTATTGATTGTTGTTTTCACTCTTCATTCCTCGTTCGTTCTTTTAGTCCCTCATACAAAATCCTGGTTCGTCTTTGGGGCAGCCATTTCCGCAATGAGATGGGCATCACGGTGGTAGATGGCCGCTCTGTGGTTATATTCCACTGGAATTTTTGGTAGCAATGTTAAAAATAAAGTGGCAACATTAAACTGTATCCCACGATTTTGTTATCATTAGTTTTTGGAATTGCTTCCCTATACAATAAAAAAAATGACTTTGACTAGTGAAAACCGATTCACTATCATAGCTTACGCTTAATGGCATGAGCTCCTGATGATCTACACCTCTTTATCACTCCTGATGCATGATCAAAAAGAAAAAAAAACACTTCACTCAAAAAAACAACACTGTGTCACTCTGCGTCTTTTGGCATGGGGACGCTTTGCAACGTCATGGGTCGTTATTACTTTCAAATCAAACCTAAATACAAATTATATATGCCTGCAAATCTCATGCGCATTTAATAACTTACAATAGTGACGTGATTACGTCTTATAAGTCGATGAACTCCGGCTGCACGCACGAAAAACCGTGTCTCCTTGTCACGTTCCGCATGAGCTGAGGGATTAGTGAGTGTGTGTATAAGGAATGTGAAGTAATTAACTATTAAACAAGAAATGTCAATATTGAAGTGTGTGACTTAAAAAAATAAACATTCCAATGATAAATATGACATATGCTTTTTATTTAAGTACATAACCCCAATATATAAGTATTGTAGAAATATGTTTTTTTTTATATAACTTTGTTTCTTAACATGTTTTGTTTTTGTTATGTAATGTTTTCGTTTAATTTAGAATTAGTTTCTTTATCACTAGGTGTGACTGCGACTTCGTCCGCGCAAATTAGTTAAAAAGAAAATAGATTCAATTTTAGTGTGATGATATATAGCCTACATCCTCCCTCCATAAATGGGCCATCTAATACTGAAAGAATTTTTTTAATCGGACCAGTAGTTTAACAAACTTTAGGTTTGTACATTAGTATAGATGTATAGAGTTTTTATTCTTACCATTTAAATTTAAGTTCATTGAGACGAATTTCTTAGCATCCATGGATTCACCGTGCGGGTGCCGGGTCCATCGTTATTACACAGGTTTACAGGAATATTGACAAAGTGATACCACCTCGGTATGGTGTCTAATAAAACTAATTTTTAAGAAGTGTAAATCTTTTGAAAACTTCTTCGATGGAAGATTATACTCATTTTAATAATTGTTTTTTAAACGAATAGCTTCCCAACGGGATAGTTTCTTATATATATTTAATATTATATAATAAATCATAGATATTATAAAATACATGATGGATATTCATAATGCTGTTTATGAAAGAAATATCTTGCTTATTATCATTTCTGGCAAAGGGACTTTTTTTGCGAAATTCAAGTGATTTTTTTAATGAATAGTATTCTATTAAAGAAATACTTAAGTTGTAACTAATAATTCCATTACCCGTTTCTCTTTTACCTTGCGTTACCCCGATCTAGAACTAGGAGGATAAAAACGTAGTTAAATGTTGTCATGGACTGACCGTGCTTGGCAGTGAAAGCACAGTATGGTTTTAAGGGCGAGAATACATAAAATTTAATGAAAAAAGACAACTTAAATGCAGAAAAAATCATTTTGTTTATCTTGGTTTATATTATCTGTAGGTCCAGTTCAGTTGCAGACCAAAGGACTGCAATGGTGGCAAGAATAATTTTTAAGGTTTGAAGAACTTAAATAACTAAGGTCTCTTAAAATAATTTTGTTTCGAAAATCTAAATTAAACACTTTTTTTTCGAAAATAAACAAATTTATTGAATTCTAGACGGAGTAAGACTCGGGCTACAGCTAATTTATAGTCAACCAAGAAATAGGTTTGCCATGCTGAGGTCGAATGTCGTTTGGGCGTCAATTTGCTTGTTAGCAAAATTTTCCTTAAGTACGAATCCAAAATGGTAAGACACTTTCTTGGTCGACTATATAATAAACTTCTAGTCAGTATCCTGTAGTCAGTTAAATCGACTTTTCTACCTATGACATTCAAGCTATAAATAAAATAATAAAATCTATCATTCTTTTTTATACTGTTTGTTTATTCTTCTACTTCTTAGCGTTATCCCGGTCTACCACAAGAAGCCGCTTTAAATTGCAGAGGTTATGGCTCTGAGGTCATATAAGATACTTTCAAATGGCACGGGTATTTAGTTTGTGGTGCAAATTGCAAAATAAAAAATCAAAAAGATGACCGACTGCCGTTTTAGATCAACCAAGGAATGACGACAATCTTACGACTTAAATCATTCGGTGACATTAATGGGAATTCACTCTTTTACGTGCCTTCCGAAACACGGAGGAAGTCAGAGGTTACCAAAGCAGTTAGAATTGTTCACCTACCCATCAATCGTCCGCGGTAAGAACTGCTTAACCCAGCGATCCACTCAAATGCCTGCCACTAATTAAGCTACGCCCTCTTTATTTTTATATATTCTTGTGTTTTAATGTTCGTCTTAAAAATCCACCCACTATACCACGATATCGCAAAATCTACAATCATGCGAACTTGCAAGAAAATGACGTCCGTACTAGGTCTTTTTGGCGGAGGAGACCCGTTAACTGGTTAATAAGAGTCGAGCTTAAATTCGAACAGGACAACCTTTGGTGCGTCTGCAAGTACTATATAAACATGACGATGTTATATACTTTAATAGCCTTAATAAAATGAATGTAATAATAGTGAATATATAAGAGGAACATAAGATTGTGTAATTAAATAATAAGTTGGACCTGTATACCTAATCATATCAATAAAAGCTTGTAGCTTGTACAACGGTAGCATTAACGTTTCGTTCCGAACGTAAAAGTAAGTAATACTTTCGAGAATGTCCGTGCTAGGCCCTCTGATAAAGTGCTAGTAGTAAAAAGTAAAAAAAAAATACTTCAAAGGGTAGTGCTATTCAAAAACTATTTACAGACACGTAAAATTTTATCGATATGTATCGATAAATCTCTCGAGTAAAAGAATCGTGTATTGATAAGGCGCACATAATAATATTTTCCGCTAGATGGCGCTGTACGGATGACGACGACCGCAGTACAAAAACTAACTCACGCAAGCGAAGTTTCTACTTACGATCATATATAGACCTTTCTACGAAAAAATTTGGGTGGGGCGTGGCAGCCCCGAGCGACTCCAACAAGCCCAGACTCGAAGATCCTCCTTTCCGGTGGTTGAGCATATCGACCTTCGCTCCCACCTTTCATTCCTCTCCGAAAGCCTCCCATCTTGGTGTGCCTTTCACACAAGACCAATAAACTGTTTTCAATAACTTATACAATATTATGTATTATTATTTGAGTCGATAAATATATTTTTTTATGTCACAAGAGCGAGAAGGCATCGGGTAGCTAAGTGCCTACCGACGCCTATGGACATCCGAACGACCAGAAGGCTAGCAGATGCGTTGCCGACCTTTAATGACCAGTTTAGGCCACCGGGAAGTCTCACAAACCGAACGAAACGCGACAACAACACCATCACTAGACGTGACGCATTTCTAAAACAGATCCACAATTGATCACGATTTGATCAAACTTAGTTAAGGATTGGTATCTCTGAATATTGAATATTGTATGATAGTTATATATTATAACCATAACTGATTGCTATACTACATAGTACGCAAAATTTATCGGCGTTTTTTGAGAATGAAAAAAGGTTGTTTTCCAATTAAACCATAGACAAAATCAGACGTCAGCGGAGTTGGCCTTCGCACCATTGTTCCTTACTTTGTAGATATCAAATCTACGTTCAAAGCTTTCTTCACAGCGTTCTTACTATAACGAATGAAAGTAAACCCTTCCAATATCTTAGAAGACATAAATAGTGATAACCCGCAAACGTTCCTTTTATCGCTATTATGATGTCCATACGATAAGTTGTTATTTACACTATCATCGACTCTAAACGGATATAGAATTATCGCTGAACATAAAATAAATGTCTACACGCATCTACAACTCCTAAGCAGCCATTTTGATCTACATTTTAACATGTTGCAACCTATTCCTCATATAAAATTAATTTAGGAAAAAATGGACTACTCAAATTTGACAATATTGTAATACATCTAAATATTATTTTTTGTATGTTCCACAACTCTTTTAAACAATTTAAAAAATACAGCTTTAAATTATCGAAAAAAGTTGCTTAAGACACAGAATTATTTTTATATTTTTACATACTGCAGTAATACTTTATGGGTAAAAATATTATTGTTGAAATTGTTTTGGAATCATGTGCATTGTGCAGTCTTTTTGATACTGTAATCCCGACTATAACACGGTACATTTATTCCGCGTTGTAGTGAAACGCATTCTAAGAGTATTCTCGTAAAACGCGTTTGTACGACCCCGAATGCGCATAATATAATATTATAAATTATGGAATAATATTAATGCGGCATGGGAGTACCGTGTCATAGGGGGATTATAATATTCCAACTTGGTTAACATGTTTATAGTTTTTTTACGGGCTGGTGCACGTGTTCTCGCAGCTCAAGAGACACGACCGCGCGCAGCACTACAACGCCTTGCTGCAGCAGTGGCACGGTGGGTGACTGTGCGCCTTAGGGGACACCCAGAAATGACGTCGCATCACTTTTACGATTTTTTCACTCCTCTCCCGTATTTGTCACGCTTTCGAAACCTTCTCCCTCTTGGCCTCGGTGTGACATCATAAATTCATAAAACTTTAGTTAATAGACAAAACAAACACCTAATTAAGTACATTCCTAAAAAACTCAAAACTCAATCATAAGAATTTTGCGTTGGAATATTTTTAACAAAGCTCTGTCACAAAGCTTTTGACTTTTGGGTGATACACCCTCCCCCTTCTACTAGTAGTATTACCACAAATACCTTTATAAAGACAATATGTATCTGTTGTAATACTGTGTAATAGCTCCGCTTGATTCGAGTTTTGCTCGTAATTTGTGTTTTTGGTCAAATGGAAAGAAAGATATTATTTTTATCAAGACTTCAGCCAAGTTATACTAGAAGTGGATAACGTCTAACACGGAAGTGAATAAAATTAATAATGATCAAAATCATATCATTAAAATGTCTTCTTTTGTACTTGATATGGAATGTGGTTATTATATGAGTCCATTATTTTCATAGGACAAGCGATATTGTACCTTTAAATTTATTATTTGTTTTTTATAGCAACGAAATCTTTATATACAATTAATTGCTTTATTACTTTCTGTCTTTAAAAATAAAATGTCTTTCGCGTTACAGACCTTCGGGAACAATCGAGAACGGAGCAACAGCCGGCTCTCGGTGACGAACAAGTGATGCCGCTAGAGGAGCTCAAAGCTAAGTTTTTTGGTGGTAATGACTGAAAAAGTGTTGGCATCCCTCCAACGGCAGCGATCGGCCCTGGCATCCACGACACACTTTACGACCGCCAACGCTCAACAACGCGCCTCTTGCAACGATGAGACGACGTACAAGAACAAACTGTTTAGTTCTACAAAGTGTAAAGTGTGGAAGTGTTTAGTGTAGTCTGTAATAAACAGTTAATCAGTGTATACAAAATAGCTTACTATATAAAGCGCACATCTTAATGTCAATTGACCGCTAAATGTTGTGTGTGTTGGAATTTAGTATGTCGCTTGACTTTACTGCCATTGTAGATTCGTAGCTCACTTATGATTGTCTCTCGAGTTACTGTCTTCGAGCGGGTGGAAAGAAGGTACCTCATTGTAAAAAGTTAGAGAGCAAGGCTCATATAAATATTTAGTCAATCTATCCAAACTCATGTCATTATTTCACTTTTCTCATAGGATAACTAATATTAAAAAAAATCTCCTTGTGGAAAAATTTCTGTATGAAATCTTCCTATTAATTTGACTTCATAAATCAAATAAAGAGTTTTCACACTGTAACATTTTTCAGATTTAATAATTATAAATAAAATTACTGGTTACGTTTATGCACAAAGTAATAATAACTTAAGAATTTTTTTTAAATTATAAAATCTGAAAAAGTCTGAAAATCTCTTTATCTGTCTATAGAAGTCACATTAATTGGACTGAGACTCAAATTTTTTTTCACAAGGGTCTGCCCACTTAGATGAAATTGAAAAGTTAAAATAATACTAAGGCACAGCACTGTTAAACTAATATTACGATGAAATTATTAACCGACTTTCAAAATCGAGGAAAAGCTCTCAATTTAGGTTAATATTTCTAGTCTTACTTGCGTAGTGCTCTTATTTAATTAATAGAATCAGGGTGGACGTCTATAAAACTCGAAAAAAAAACATCATACACAGATGTAAAAACGGGATGAAATACATGTTTTTGTAAAATTTATCTATTTGTATAAAATTATAGTATATTTGACATAATTCTTTCTAACAACAACCTACCTAGTACCAGTAAGTGAATTTATAATACAAAAATCTATCTAAATATATTGTATGAAAGTCGGTTTATTTGTAAAAAAATTCTATCTCATCACTGTCTTTACTCAATTTTTGCTTTATTTATTTAAGGATAATTGAGAGAAGCACGATTTACGAATCATTTAAAACTTTTGTCTTGTATCGCTTTGAAGTAGAGAAACTTGCATGATTATTGTAGAATTTGTAATTACAAAAATACTTTTATTATTACTATTTTAGTACTTTATTAAAAAAAATTAAGTGAGCTGTTCAACTTTTGATCTCGACAGTAGCTGTACCAAATTGTTTTTTACTTATATAAAACATTAGTATCCCACTTGTTTGTCAGATTTGTTGTTTCGAAAATGGTATTGATACTCGATAGATAGAAAATAAAGCCTTTACAGAAATAATCTTTTCACATGACCCTTTGATATAGCAACATATAAGATATTGGTTTAGGAAATGTAACATAATGTTACATTTCCTAAACAAAAATCTTATGTAAGAAAAAAAAACAACTATTGGGAGTGGAAATTAATTCGGTCTGTTTTTGCAGCTCAAAAAATGCCGTTCTTTCAAGTGATAATGAATTAGCAAATTAATCAAATCATTATCCATTATTCCTTACAAATCTTCGACACTTCTCAGGCAATTTTCAAATCAGCATAACTTCTCGTCTTTTGAAGGGACCCAACTTTGAATTCAATTTCCGATACCTTCAAACAAAAATGAACCTGTCTAATCCTGTTGCATCGGTCAAAACACCCAGAAGTCAGAAGGAGCAATGTCCAGAGAAACCATCGGATGCAGTAAAATATCCCATTTGATCATTTCTAAATTTTCAATTTGTCTAAAACCACGACAATCAGGTATTATTACAATAAACTTCTTGTTTTAGACTTTTAGAGCTATCTTTTCAAAACGGACCGAATTAATTTATAAACCCCTGTATATAGGTATAATAGCAGACTGCTGCCATTATACTTATTTAAGCTGGTGAAATATTATATTTATATAGTTATTTAGGTTGTAAAAAGCATTAAGTATTATAAAATTATCAGCATATGATTTTAGAATTCAATTTGTTTATAATTCAATCAAAGTAACTCGATTGATAATAGCAACTGCCTTGAGCTTATGTTCCTCATTTTAAGTGATTTTATTAAAATATAACACCTGTAAAAATACTAGATATTTCACATTTTGTTTAGGATATTATATTAAGTATATTTGGTAATGTGCAATGATTTGTTGGGCAACATTTTGATGTCTTAATAATAAAGATACTCACATATTCTTGTGTAGACACATAATTATATTTTACCTGTATATAATGGGTCATAATCACTACAAATTATTCAGTATTCAAGTTTAGCCTTCCTAATTCTATTATTCATTTGCTAAACTTCAAAGTTTTGTTGCACTTAATCATTTCTGCTTTTGTCATACATCCAAAATACTGATTGCAATTAATTGTAGTTTCTGTAGTATTTTGCTTATACTATCTATCTCTTGACACAAAAGATGAGAATCCGTATTCTTAAGATATGGAGTCTTGAGATCACATATCATTCACATTTATTCGGTTAATTATTAAATAAAGGAATTGAATTGTTTGTAGTGGCTATAAAAAAATTTTGATAATTAATTAAACAATGTGTTTTATTCTAAACCATAACATGATGTTAAATAAATTCTGTGTATATAATATTTATTAAAATATGAGACCTTTAATATGCTCTATATCCCCTCTTAATTAGGACATTACAGTTTTTTTTTACTTCATTTATCAAATTATAAGATTTATATTAAATTATTGATACCTTACAGGCGCCAAACTTCAATTGTTTAAGAGAACTGTTATTTCAATGCACATTTTGAATATAGTATGATATACATATCTACTTTTGTGTGTAGTTGTATAGCTAATGACACATAAAATTACTCAATGACTGCATTAAATTACATGCACTCACGCAAACGCACAGTAACAGTTTAACAAAAGGCATTGTATACTTAATTCCATATAATGTTCCATATAAGTAGTAAGTACAACCTTTACAACAAGCCCCTTACTATTTTTTTTCATCATTACTGAGTAATTTTCTGTTTCTACCCAAGAATTAAAAATATTCATAATCTATACATTTAAAAGGCCTGTAATCATACAAAAAGCATACCAATTTTGTGTTGTTTAATTTTGAATTCAAACTTCTTCCTGAACTGGGCTTTAACAACTGAAATTAATAAAATCGTGGTATATATATGTGGTATGAATGTATCTTAAAAAGTTGATTGAATAATAAGTTGCTTAATTTTTTGTTTCATGGCAATAGAATCTGTTTTAAAAGTACTGGGATAAGAATTTCCATCATTGGGCTCAGACAATGAAGAGTAGATATAACATTAAAAGAATGTATCTATTTAGTTACATTTCCCATATTTTTTTTCTTCCATAGCTATTCATTTCTTAAAGTAACGCTTAGTTTGAAATGAAACGAGAATGTTATAAAAATACTTTTTTCTAAGAAAATTAGCATTCTGATAACATGATTACAAATTATAGGTACACAATTTTGATACCTAATACAATTGCCTATCTTTGCTATGACCTCTTCATCTTCTACCTTTTTTTTTTTTTTTCATCTGTGGGGCGAGTTAAGGTGTTGATGATTTCCGTCTGACGTCATCTCCGCAAGTGACATTAATCGGGACCCACTGTTTTACGTGCCTTCCGAAACACGAAGCTGGTCGGATATTTCAAAACCAGCGTTACCCGGCACGCACACAATCGACTCAAATGCGTGAAACTGATTAAGTTATGACCTCCTCATGCCTTAGCTATGACCAAAAGTATTTAAAGAAAAATTATAAAATCTTATCGAGAATAGGTCAATCGCCTTACACTCCAAATCCAAACCACCTTTTCACATATTATCATAATGTATCGCGACTTCCTGGATACCCACCAGTGGTCGCCGATGACCCAGCAGGCCGAGGAAGAGGTGGCGCGGTGATTTGGATAACTTTGCGGGGAAGTTGTGGATGAGATTGGCCCAGGATAGATTTTGGTTGATCAAGAAAGGGGAGACCTTTGCCCAGCTGTGGGACACTACAGGCTTATAAAAAAGTCGATATTATTAATGAAAAGGATATAAAGAATGCTAAGGAATATTATAAATGCTAGATTTAAAACTACAATATCCCCTTCAAATATCTTTTTTGTTTTATTTGTCATTTGGTCTGGATTTAACTTTTTTTAACTGTACGTCTTAGTGGATGAGCGGGACACCCCTAAGACAGCGATCGCTCAGCAATCGCTTTGGCACTATTGTAGCATTCATAACTCGTAAACTTAAAAAAAACATTAGAGTGCCAACAACAACTTCCAGAAAGAAAAAACAAACAGAAGTAAAACAGAAGAAAAATACTCAAAGTCACGCAGGGATTTATTACAATTTCGTTATACAAGAAATTGAAATTTTGAATATAGTATTAAATAAGCTAAATGCGTACGAAAAAATTCTAAAGATTTGAGGCCGAATTTCGATGTCTGGTTTGAAGATCAACATTTTTACTATTTTTATCCAACTGTAAAGCTGGTACCATCGGTATAGCGAGGAACATATTTGGCTTGGTTCCGACTTCAACACATGAGTAGGCTAGTGTCCAGCACTTCTTATTCTTTTAGAACCTTGGCGTTTTTGCAGGAGGTTTTCCTTATATTTATAAAACAAAAATTTGGAACGGACTTCCTTATCGGGCGTTACACGGACTGAGTTGATGGGTGCAAGACCGAAAAAAGTATAAAGACTTTTTTTCGAAATTCCTATGCGTCCGGCGCGACAGGTAAAAATGGTGTAGTTGGGCCAGTGGTGGACCCCATGCAGTCCAACGAAATCAGCTAAGTTTTTATAAGGTATTCAGACTACTAGCTTGATTTGAAAAAAAAATTCAGTGTTAGATAAGTCATTTATCGAGGAAGGCTATAGGCTATATATCTTCACGCTAAGAACAATAGGAGCGGAGCACCAATGAAGAATGTTTCAAAATCGGGGGTTCTTTTTCCCTTTTGAGAACTTCCGCTACATGCTTTGCGTAAATGGTTAAAGTTTCGCAAAAGTCATGTATGACAAAATTGTTCCCCTTTAAAAACTTTAAATCCCCTAAAAAGTACGCGGCAGCACCTGTGTATCTTTTAAGGTTTGCTCAGTATAACCTTTTTTATGCTAACCAAATTTGTTTTTAAATAATGCATTATTAGTGAAGTTCTTTTTATAAACATAATATTAATCCTAATCCAAAAACTATTTTTAAATCTCTAAGTGATCAGTGTGATACACGCAGGCGAATTCGTGGGGTGCAGCTAGTCTTTAATATAGTCTTCGATTTTGTAGCACGCCTTAGGAATAAGCCGATAATCTCATTAGAGCTGAAAAAGAAAAATTAACTAAATATTTAGACCTTGCTCATAAGATTACTGCCATGTGGATTGTTGAATCAGCAGACATTGTCCCGATCGTTGTCTCAGTCAATGGTCTTATAGCGAAGAGCTTTAATAAACATCTTAAAAAGCTCTCGCTCTGATTGTTGGGTCAAGAGTGGGATACAGAAGGCGGTATAGCTTGAGACGGCACGTATTGTGAGGAAGTTTCTCAATCTGGAGCCCTAACCACCGGTTGCTTGGGTCCTAGCCCCGCTGCCGGTGGAGATCTATTTTTTTATATATTTTTAAATGTTTTTATTTTTAAAGTAATATTTAAAAATGTATGTAAAAGTAAGATATATTAAATAAATGATAGTCATATAAACAATAGGATTATACAATTTAACAACAACAACAACAAAACTTTCTAAATTTGTTTAGGTACGGGAGGGAATACCGGTAGTAAAAAACACGTTAATCTAGAAATGGAAATATTTAGACTTCTGTCAAGAAAACCCGAAAATCCTTAAAAATCAACAAGTTTGAAATTACATAAAATGTCGCTGAAAATTTATACCAGTATATAAAGCTAAAGGGTTTATTGTTTGCTTAAACGCGCTAATATCAGGAACTACTGGTCAGATTTGAAAAATTCTATCAGTGTAAGATAGTTCATTTAACAAGGGAGGCTATAGGCTATATATCATCATTCTATATATCATTCATTATTCACTTAATTTTAAGCGAACGAAGTCGAGGGTAACAACTAGTAATACAAGTGAAAGAAGTCATAGGAGTTATTAAATTTACAGTTAAAACGTTCTACGACAAAAAATATTGTCAAATTAACGAAGGTCCTTTTAAAACGCTTATCAAGAGCCATAACTTAAACGACTTAACCACGTCTTAACTGATCTCTACAACGTGACCGAAACATTACCCTTATAAATTAACCGATACTAAACAGCCGATAAAAAATTTATCCATTAAAATTGCAACGCCCTAACGGGACATCATGTACAATTATAAACATGTGCAATTAAATAAATGAATATGAATTTGAATATAAAATAGTACATAGAAAAAAGGAGTTCGTAGTTTAATCATTGGCCGGCATTTGAGTCTTCCGCTAGGTTATGTAGCTCTAAGAGCTACAACCTAAACCAGCTACGTGGTAAGACCACGGTCAGCTGATAGATGGTTGAACCATTCTAAGACTGGTTTTCAAATTTGACCTCCTCCGTGTTTAGGAAGGCACGTAAAACAGTGGGTCCCAATTTATGTCACTGAATAACATTAATCGTGAGATTGTGGTGGTTCCGGGGATGACGTCAGATAGCAATAGGTCACCTTAACTTCGCCCCACAGCCACATCATCTGTAATCTAAACGGTTCCCGGTACTAAAGAGGTATAACGCTAGGAAGAAAAGATTCTAATAGTAAGTAAGTAAAAATATAACTGTCAACGTCTAGTGATGGTATTGTTGGCGCGTTCGTTCGGTTAGTGAGACTTTCCGGTGGCTTAAACTCGCCATTTAAGGCCGGCAACACATCTGCTAGGTTTCTGGTCATGCGGATGTCCATAGGCGTCGGTAGGCACTTAGGTGCCTACCCGTTTCCCCTTGTAAAATAAAAAAAAAACAAAATCTATCTCATACAATCTTTGTAGCTACCGCTACATAACGAGATGGCAATGATGTCGAATGGAAAAGGATAAGCAAACTAGATGGCACTGTACGGATGACGACAACCGCGAACAAACATTGAAAATCTCTATACAACCTAACTCACGCTAGCGAAGTTTCTACTTACGGTTACTATATATAGACCTTCCGACGAACAACTATCGGCGAGGCGCGGCCGCCCCGGGCGACAAATCTCGAATTTAAAAGAGCTAATTAATTAATAAAGTTAATGTGGAAAAATTATTTTAAATAATTAATTAGAAAAAAATTATAGAACCTAAAATCGGAGCTTCAACATGAGCTTTAGGTAATCATAAATGAACAAAATATATACCTACTCGCTACTTAATTTTTAATCAAATTTTCTTAAAACTGGTGTGACCTCACGCTATGTCCATGCTTTACGTACATAATGAGACAACTATCTCTTAATCTCACCTAGTAGTTACTTGACGTTTATATTTAATGTTATTTTTTCTTCATATATGATCATCTCAAATGATCCTCGTTTGTCATAAGTGTCTCGCCAGTGTATGTTGTTTCATCTGTCGGCTGTTACTTATATGTATTATAAGGCATTAAGTTGTCTAGGAAGAGAGTATTTTATTTCGGGCGCGTCAGAACCGTAGTAAACATAGCTTTGAAATGGTAAAATTTATCACCAAATGTTATAATATCGGAGCCAGACATAGTTCAAAGTGTTTGTACCTTTTTGACCTTGAAATGTACAAAGTTCTACAAAACTTTGTGAATTTTCATTCTTTATTCATTTTTATTATCTTTTATAATGTATCACTCTCTATTTTAATCCTATATAACTTCTTTATAAACCAGCGAACTACTTAAAATATTAAATTAAATCAACATTCACTTGGGTTTTGTGAAAGTAGTTTTTGGGATATTCTTTAAATAATGTGTAATATTCTCGTGATAATAATAGGTATATTCTTTTGGTTGATGTTATAGGACATGCAAAATCTTCCTAGTTATTTGATTGTGTATGATCCAACTGATGCACTTTATCTGACACAAGTTACTCTTGTTTTAAT
Source organism: Charaxes varanes (assembly GCA_024363005.1). Lineage (NCBI taxonomy): Eukaryota > Metazoa > Arthropoda > Insecta > Lepidoptera > Nymphalidae > Charaxes > Charaxes varanes. Next base: position 8,334,408 of record JANCMC010021608.1, read on the forward strand.
CTGATTTTCATATTTTAGGAGTTTCACCTTAATAATTAAGTATGGACTAAAATTTTTTTTCAAAATTAAAATAATTGTGACAGGAGAATGTGGTGGGCGAAAAATGCGATACGTGTTTGGACGGCACGTTCGGGTTGTCGTCCATCAACCCGGTGGGGTGCACCGCATGCTTCTGCTTCGGTCGCAGCGCCAAGTGCACGCAGGCCGCTGTCACACGAGCAGCTCTGCACGCTGCCACACCACTACACCTTAAGCTCCTGAGAGGGGATAGCCTCGCCACCGCCACGGTGAGTGTAATGAACCTAAGCTTATCCTAACCAGAGGTACAGTCAATTTAGTTTAGTTTATAGTTAATAGATATCCATTAAAAACGTATTAAGTTGTTTAATTAGAGGTAGCGCCACGCTTGTAGCCAAATTAGGCTGTCGCGTTCGGGTACCAGCGCCTCTTTCTCACATAATATCGGCGTGAAGTAGCGGCAAGGTTAACATGTCAAGTATAGTAGTCGCATCTCGTCTGCTTTGTGAGAGTTCCTGATCCCTCAATATCCCTCTTTAAAGACCGGCAACGCATCTACGAGCCTCCCAGTGGTGAAGACGTAATGGGTGTCGGTTGTCACTTTGGTGAACCACCTGCCCGTATTTCCTTTTATCTTCATTATTATTATCGTCGGCCTCTAATCATTGTCCACTGGTGAACATAAATCTCTCCTAGAGATTGCCAATTTTTGCTTGTCACATCCAGCTTTTGCCAGAGACTTTTCGCAAGTTGCCACTTCACCGTACATATATGTATTATATAATAAAAATATATTGAGTTTTAGTGGCAGTCCTCAAATTAGGGCGCCAGGAACCTTCATAAACATATATTTTAGATCGAATGTTATTTAAAAGTATATAGGAAAGTTAATGTTTATTTTCTTATTGAAGGGTTTTTCAAACAACAAAATTAAGTAAAGATATATCGACTTTATTGGTCTTGCAATCCTTATTTTGAATAGTTATCTCTTTTAGATGGACATAGATAACCCGTTCACAGTCCGCACCAGTCTCCAAGAAGCGACACTACCACTCCCATGGCCACCAGAACCTGTGTACGCTGAGCTTGGGGAACTGTTCTTGGGAGACCACGTTCTATCGTACGGAGGAGCTCTGAGGTTCAGGGTAGAGGAAGAGGGGGGAGAGACTCTACCACAACATGTGCTCGCCAGATTTCCTCTTGTCAGCATTTATGGGAACAACATCATACTTGATTACTATGAGGTATGTTTCAAATGAAAAATATATTTTGACTATAAAATACCAATGATAATTAAAAAAAATGATTCTAAAAGATTCTTTCAAGAATGCTTTTATTTCAAGCAATCAGGCAATCCTGGTGGAAAACATGTTTTTTTAAACATATAACAATGTCAATAAAACTATATATATATGAAAAGTACTGTTTCAATTTAAATCAGCGCATGGAAGCAGTGAACGGTTCTTACGCCGTCTATCTTCATGAGTCCCTTTGGGAGGTTCGTCCAAGAGCTGGAGAGCGCGGTAGAGGAAGAGGCCCGGTTGTGGCGACCAGGTCCGCGCTAATGCTGACCTTACTGGATATCCAGCGATTTCTTCTACGACTGTCATCCCGAGCTCCTGTTGCCAATGAACCTCTTCATGTACTGTAAGTATGGTGTAGTAAAATTCATACTTAAAAAACTATTATTAAAAAGGTAAAATTTTTAACTGAATGCCCCAGGTTGCTGAACGTTTCTTTGGAGACAGCAATCGCGGGACTCAGCCGAGGTGCACCAGCCCCTGGCGTAGAGCGCTGTCTGTGTCCTCGAGGGTACGACGCAGCGTCATGTCATCGCCCAGCCGCCGGGTTCTGGATGCCACCGTCTCCGCCACGACTTCACCACGTGGCTGGTACCATTATCATCAACGTGGAAGGAGCTGCCAGACCATGCGAATGTAATGACAGGGCTACCGACTGCCATCCTAAAACTGGACACTGTTTGGTGAGTACTTTAACATATGACAATTTCTGACGCCGTCTTCGATAACGTACTTAACATGTATAGAAATCACCTACCATAGAACATTTAAGAAAAGTGACTGTTTTGCATTTGTCGGCAGAATTGCACACATAACACAGCAGGCGCAAAGTGCGAACGCTGTGCCGAGGGATACTACGGCTCCCCTGAGCTAGGCTGCGAACCCTGTCCGTGTCCTGCGAGAGATCAGCCACGCGCCACCGCTTGTGCTGTGTCACACGGTCGCTTACGATGCTATTGCAAGGCTGGTAAGTTCTTTATATATAATCACACTTCATAAAGATGTCCATTAAACATCAGATGCCAGTATTTGAATGTTTCTATATCTTAGAGATTTTTACTTTGGACATTTGCTAATAAAGGATTTCGGTTATTACGTACATCGGTTAGAAAGCGAAGGTACTAGTGAGTGACGTCTAAAGTTGTGAAACGTTTGTCAGGTTACACGGGCTTGAGCTGCGAGTCCTGTTCTGTTGGATGGCAGAGGCGTGGAGATGAATGCGTGCCTTGTCAATGTGATGCGTACGGAGCCCTCGCGCCGCGCTGCGACGCGCACGCCCGCTGCCACTGCAGACCTTTCGCCACCGGGGACAAGTGTCAACTCTGCAGCTTGCGGAGACATTATTTGACCGAGGACGGATGCAAACGTAAGTTCACATCTAATTGACATAAATGAACAGATTTTTAGGCTAGTATACACCTTTTCCCCAAAATGTTTCATTATCACGTATTTCTGATTTTTTTCTAAATATAGTAAGAGATAGAAAAAAATCAGAAATAAGGGAAAATTCAGCAAAGGCGAAGTGAAAATAGGCTCTGCAAGTAGCATGAATAGACCCGCAAATGTAAGCCAATGTTGAGACTTAATGGACTCCCACCAATGGCTGCCGAAGATCAGATAGGCCAAAGAAGAAGTGGCGTGACGACATGGACTCCTTTGCGGAAAAGGTGTGGATTTAGATGGCTCAGGTTAGAGGAGAATGTTCTAGGAAGGGGAGGCCTTTGCTCAAAAGTAGAACATTAAAGGCTAATAAAAAAGTATTGTCTTAAGCTGTGCATTATATTCGTCTTAAATTATATTTCTTGTATTTTTTAGCTTGTGACAACTGTACACAAACACTTTTGGACTCGATCGAGGGTTTAACCAGAGACCTTAATATAAAGGCTGATGCTTCCGAACTAAGCAGGATACCGCAACCATTTTCTGCCTTACGAGAATTTTCCAACAATGCCTCGGTATTACAAACCTCACTGTATCATTTAAAGAGAAATCTAGAGAAAGCTAAATACCTAGAATCAGAAGTTAGCAAACTAGAAGCATCTGAACATGAATTATTTACAACTGCAAATACTTTAAATGCACAAGCTTCTAGAAGAGAAACTGAAGCACAGTCCTTGAGCCTTGAAAGTATGAGTGGCTTGGAGGAGGTTTTAAAGCAGAGGAGGTTATTGGCAGAGCAAGTTGCAGTGTTGGATGATTTTGCTAGAGGAGAAAAACATTTGAGTGCACATAGAGCTTTGAAAGAAGCAAGGCATTTGTTGAAGGCTATTAAACAGTTAAGTTTGATTGATTCTATAGCGGGAGCTACGGATGTGTCTAATTTGGTAAGTTTCTTTTTCAAATAGGAATGTTAATATACCTGAATGGTTTTAGATAGATTATAAAAGCAAAAGCTCAACTGTAGAAGGTAAGATTGAAATTCATAAAATGGCTGTTTGAGTTCCAAAACCCACTGGAGGTATAAAAATACTCCATTATATCAAATTATAATTTAAAGTTTCTAATACGCTAAGTATTTTCTTATAACAAGGGGCAAACGGGCAGGCGGTTCAGTAGAGTGACTATCGACGCCCATGGACAACTGCAACACCAGAGGGCTGGCAGATGCCTTGCCGCCTTTTCATACATGAGCATGCTCTTTTCTTGAGCACAAAAGATCCAATAGGGTCGAAGTGCATCCGCTATGCGGGCCCCGCCTACACACATACTCTTTTCTTGAAGGTCATACCGGTCGAAGCTGCTAACTGATTCCACAAAGGAATTCTGCGATGTGTAAAATTGCTTCAATTACCCGTCTTTCCCTCAGGCAAATATGCAGTCAACATCCGTCCAAGAATACAAATATCGAATAGACGACACAATAAAACGTATACGAAAACTTCATTCACGTCTGGAAGATTGGGAGATGAAGGCCCAGGACTTACCTCGCCTTGCGGAGACTGTGTGGAGCGCGGGGGATATTGTATCAGAGCTGAAGAAACGAGTAGTACCAAAGCTGGAAGCTGTGAGAGATACTGGACTCCGGTGTCGACTTATCTTAGAGGTATGTAACAATGTTTAGCGGGAACATTGTTTTAGCTCTAAGTTTCTGGAGGTGGGCGTGACAACAAGATACGCAGTTTTAACTTTTTCAGTTGTCATCGTTGCCCTAATTTTAAGTTACATTTGTTCCTGTAAATAGTTTTCTAATAAATTTTCATTTTCATTTTTCATTTTCGTGTATGTTAAATAAATATATTTTAATATATTTCATTTTAGGTGATGCCCATGAATTTGCCTCCACAACATATCTTATCCAACATTATTGTAGATTCAAATGTCGATTTTAATATTTTCTTTACACACACATCGGTACAAAATGTCACAGACGATACTTACATCGCCATATATCGAGTTTTTTAAGTTTGTACCACATTTTCTAGCGGTGAATATGTACAAAAAAGATATGTACACTTTAATAATAAAACTTATTCAATAGGACATAGGAAAGTTATCTACTCACAACATGTCTGACGAAACCCGCTCAGCACTCCTTCAAACCCAGAACCTAGCGGTCGGATTCCCCATGCTCATTTCCGAGCTGCAGAACCTAACCGCAGCAGCAGAGGAAAAGGAAGGCATCCTTTACAACCTCACACCCAAGTACAAGGAGAAATATTTGAACGCAGTCGAAGAACATGTGGCGAAACTTGGAGAAAAAGCCAAAGAGTATAAAAAGTAGGTAGATACCCATTTTTTTACTTTGTCGAAATCTAGTTGAATTCTTAATATCTTTCTATCTTAAAATAACCCTATATTAGGTACGTGAATTCTTATAAGAATCACAATAGGTAGTACCTGTGATGTGTCCTATTGAAACATACGCAAGAGTTGAGTATGTAAAAAGTTAGATATAACCACCTAAGTTATACTAGATATACGTAAGGATCGCGTACGTAACGAATAACTTGCAGTCTCTTCGCCGGCACGCGAGCAGTGGCGTCGGCGGGAGTGCAAGCGGCGCGCGCATGGGCAGATGTAGCGGATGGCGTCAAGGAGGCATCCGCCGCCGCCGACAGTGCCACCACCGCCGCCAATACCGCCGACAAGCTCGCCCGGGGACCGCAGCCGCTTCTCGCCACTGCCCACCAACAGAAAACCGCCTCCGAGGTGTTGAAGGACAGAGGATCTGAAGTCCTAACTAGAGCTGACGGTAAGAGCTATTTAATCTACTACGTTATTTTAGAAATCTAATTTAAAATAAAATTAAAAAATAAAACAAACTTTTCTCACTTTAACGGCGATCTAAAATCATCACTCGGAAATAGTACTTTTTTCTGGATAAAATACACTGTATAAGAACTCCTTTTTTTTATAAGAACTCCGTCGCCAACTGGAAACTGCTCAACGTGCGACGGACGCTGTGAGTGTTGGGCTTCGGGCACTAGGATGGCGCGAGCGTGCACTCGCAAGCGGTGCGGAGAGCGGGGCGGCGAGCGGAGCGGGTAACAACGCTGTGCCGACCCTGCGTCAAGCGAGCACGCAAGCCGAGCGCGTATTCGCGAGCAGTCGCGCGCTGTACGACGAGGCGGCAGAAACCCGACGGAAAGTGCGCTATCAGCTGAGGAGAAACCTCGCCGCCTTGCAGCGATTGGGTGACACTGCGCTTGGAGCTGCTGAGGAACACGGTAAAAAACTCCATATTAAATAACTTTTTTTATATAATGTTCCTCCTCCTCGTCACAGATTCTCGCATTTTCGAACTCAAATATTTTTTAATTTTATGATTGTATTAAAAATAAATAAGAAAAGGCAGTTTCAAAATTGTTTTTTAATTTTGGGATATTTTAAATTTTGTCATAAGACGTTATTTATCAATATTGGGAAAATATACACCCGAAAAAGAATTTAAAGCCTAATTGATTATAAAAAATTAATCAAGTTTAATAAAATGGTAGAATTCAAGAAAAACAAAAAGTCTACTAGTTACACTTATAAATAAAATATATGTACATCACACTTATAGCGAAAATGAAATTAGACAGAGATTGCTTCATAGGTGCCAACCTATGAAGCATTCTCTGTCTAATTTCAGTAGAGTGAAGGCTAGAGACTAAATTAAATCATAATTATAAATCTTTTACTAATAAACTATTAAACCAATGTAGTGTCGCAGATCCGTGGTAACACCCTGCGCGGTAAGGAGGTGGCTGAAGCCTTGGCTGCAGCGGCTGCCGCGCGAGCCAAGGAACACGAAGCAGCGGCCACTACGCTGGATCCAGCTCTACAAGCGCTGAGGGAGCAAGTAGCACGCGCGAGACATGCTGCAACCACTGTAAGTTCAATAATCGGTTCAATTATTGTTGAGAAATTAATTCTTGGCCACTCACCCTATAAGAGAGCCCACTAACAGAAAGTGCTATACTTCTTCTTAGCGTTTCGTTGCCAAAAACTAAATTGTCACGGCCCAGAACATAGCTACATCAACTCGCTCATTGGAAGCAGCCATTAAGCCTCCTAACACCTGCACGCAGAGCACGATAAAAGATAGTAGCACCGTATAAACAGCTCAGGTTGGTGTTGTCTGTAAATCTCCTTACACCTGCCACCTCCCACCTCCTTACAACTGTGTTCAAGGGCTATTAAGTGACTTCCAGACGCTGTACTGATTCTAGACGCATTAACGCAAATAAATAAGACTAATTAACATAAAATGGATTCTATTTAGTTCCAATAAGAATAGTATGGCTCTATTTTGACCGAACAAATTGAAATAAAATTAAACTGATTAACTTCAGAGAGCTTTATTCGACCTGTTAACTCCAGTGTTCATTATAGCGTCAACAGTATGGTATTTTACATTCCATACCCCATACGTATACGTATATGTATTGTCCGACAGATATCCGTGTCAGTAACTTCTCCAGCAGGCGGTACTGCTGGTGGTTGTGCTCGAGCTTACTCCGCGTGGAGCGCGCCGGCCGCAACACGTGCTTCCATGGCACTCAGCTTCGACGGCGCTGTACGGGATGGCACACTTCTTTATTTAGCCGACCAGGTAATGCACACACACTTTACGACAATTGTTGTACAGATAAAATTCCTACTACTAGTGTGCTTCGTGACCTTTTGTTTGTATTTAAAATTCATACCCCCACGCTAAAACCCTACGATCTTGGCTATTTTACAACAAGTAGAAAGATTTATTTTTCTTCAACCTGATGACGTCCACTGCTAGACATTGATTTTCGCAAATGAATACTCTTGTTCTATCGCCACCCAGTTTCTTGTGTGACGGCGATAACCATTGTATCTTGTATCTTTTTCAACGTACATACATACATCCAATAAATATAAAATGAAGCTCAATAATATACTTTAATAAATCTTTTAAACCAGGAGGATAATGATCGTTACATGCGACTGATGGTGGAAAAAGGCAAGTTGAGATTGCGATGGAACGTGGGCAGTGGTGACGGAGTAGTGGAGCATCCTGAGGAATTAAAAGCTACGGCCGACGACGCTGATCACACCACCTACCGACTGCATCTAGAGAGGTGGCTATACTAATATGATTTAGACAAGAAGGAACAACCATAATATGTGTAGACTATAAGTAACTCAACAATCATTCCGTTTATACTGGTACTGTACAAAGGATCTATGTACCCTCGGTGACCCAAACATTCCGCATAATTAGTGTTTGAATTTGATTTTTTCACATTTTCTTGCAATACCACTACCTGTAATTAATCTCGAAATGGTGCTTACACTTTGCAATCTGAATTTTATGTAAAAGCATCTAAAATTGCCCATATCCATAGAATGTACCGAACTTTGCCCGAAACCAGTTTTATTAACATTTCAGTTTAATCCGCCAGGGTATGGGGCACGCCCCTCCAACGCAGCTTTTAAACAATGATAATGAATTGTGTTGACGCTAAGTAGGGTTCGTTGTGTGCCAAGAACGAATATTTTCAAAGCTATCTTCGAACGGTTCGAAATGTTCGTGCTAGAGCCTCTGGATAACGACAATTATAAAAGTACACTTTTTATATGCCATCGAATCCCTGAATAGACTAATAAGCGGTAAAAGCAGAGGGTGTAGCACGAACGGTCTCGATAGTGTTACTTACTTTTACGTTCGAAACCGAATGTCAAATGAAACATTAATGCTACCGTTGTTTACACTTACGGCTACATAACTGAAAGATTCATGCAAGGTCCAGTGTATATTTTCGCCCACATTGTACCACAAATGGGCCAAGAGTCCGGTTCCCACCATGTTTGTTACAAAGCAAAGCGATGCCGACCTAAAGAGTTCCTTTATAATTTAACACCAAGTTAAATTTCACGGACGCGGACGGCCCGTAATTTGTCACAAAAAATGACACACAAATAATTAACGGTTCAATTTTCAATACCGTTAAATATGAGTGAAGTGTCACAAAGTCGAGACTTGATATGTTTCTAGGGTTACGTAGGCAGCAGAAAAATTAATTAATATAGGTTAGGCCAGGTCTTACCTAAAGTTTCTTATCGTGTTACTTTTTTTAGTTGCTTATTCACAATAAATAGGTAAAATACGTCTTCAAAATGAGTCCATATTTTTCTTAGTCACTGCATCACACGTGAACGATCGGATCCATTTCGATAATTCTTTTTTGTTGTGTTAGTTTTTGTCAGGAAAAGATTCTTATGAAAGAAAATTGCGCGGAAAATTATACAATTTAAGAATACTTAACCACCGTATTAAGTTATTTCTAATGTAACCTTAGCGGGAACGGAAACGGGAATCGGAAAGAGTAAGGGAACGGGAACGAGACTAATATTACAGGATAGATATTAGAGGAATAGAATGTAGGAAATATATCTATTTACCCTAAGATCCGAGCAGGACGACGCCTGCCGGGTCCGCTAGTAATATATACAAAACCAGAGTCACTATGTATGTTTTATTTATTTATTATTTATTTTGTTTTTTTTTGTTCCCAGTGAACACTTGTCAAGTGTATTTTAATCCAACTTAAGAGATAGGATAGGTGGCAGCATTACACCGATTTTCCCTATTATTCATTCGCGGATTAAAGCAAAGTATTTTAGTTTTTCATGCAGTGTAGATTTGTCCCAAGTATTGCAGGAAAATTCTTCAAGTAGAAACCGTAAACGGAACCACCGAAATCGTATTTAAAAATCCCAGTGGCACTGCAGGAGTGCCACTGAGATGGAATAGAAACTTGAACATTCGGAGTCTCCACTAAGCGAACACATTCAGGGGTATTGGTACAGCTAATGCTGTACTATTCTCGCTACACTATTGTGTACCGAGCTCAACGGCTTATTACTTAAAAAAGCTGCCTATCCCTATACAAAAAAAAAAAAATACTTTTACAACTTTATCAAAAAATTAAACAATATTAAGTTAGTATGAAACCTCAGTTAAAATAAAGTTAAGTTTCTTAATTATAAGCAATTAAAATACAACTGAATGTTTGACCTCACTTTATGTTAATTTGTATGAAACAATCGCGCTCTTCTACATTTTTCAAACAATGTTTTATCTAATAAATTAGTCATACGGACATAGCGTGTAGATATAGTTTTTCGAATCGTCCCATACGCCTGTACATATCAGTATCTGTCAATATATTACATTATCTGCTCTCGCGAAGTGATAATAAAGCGATGATACTTTTATTTTATACTAATTTAATAGATTTATTACTCGTGTGATAAGTGTTTTTGCATTATAAGGAAATAAAATGTTATGTGTTGTATTAGTTAATGTTATTAAATTGTTAGTTACCTTAGACAATGTGATCGTATGAAGAAAGCCTTTAAAAGGTGTTAAAGGAGTTATTTATGACATTTTTTATCTCGTGATAAGTTTGCCTATCAATCAGCAAAGAGGGACCCAACTCAAGGTTATGTTTTATATTAAAAATATAATAAAATAAAAAAAAATATTTATAATCCGTTATATTAGTACAAGGATGATGCGGAAATAAATGTCTGAAATGGCGTGTACAAATTAAAATTGCATCTAATAATGTAGTACTAAAATATTATTATCATATATATCTTATCATCGTTCACAACAAAACCGATCACAAAGATCGTATTTAATTGCATATAAACCAAAACAGTGCGGAAATTTATAAGAAATATAAGAAATCTTTATTTATAACAGTAAATGCACAGTTCATTGAAACCTAGGGGCTAGTGCCTTCCCTAATATTGACATATTTATATTTTAGCTACTGAATATAAATAATAAAATTTCATTGTTGCACTGATTTTTATTAACGCACTGTTTTTTTTTTTTCATTTTAATATATTTTTACGAATGAGGTTTAATGTCTTCCATTAGGTTTTATAAAAAATGTATGTTTGATCCAATATCAAAAAGATATTGGCTGAAAATAAAAATCGAGTGAATAAAACCGAAAAAAAACCAAATAGCGCATTTTATAAACATTGTAATACTTTCATACTTCGTATTTAGCAAAAAAATGGACATAGACCGCGATGTCGTTGAAAGGAAAGTAAACTCTTTGCTGAAGTGAGTGATTATTGCACTTGTGCATTTATAACTCACTTTGTTATACATCTAATATAATAGCAATTGAATGAAAGTCTTTATTAACAATATTTTGTTTTGATTTACAGATGATTCCTTATTCACCAAACAATGTTTTTCTTTTGATCTGCATTTCAATGTGTATTAAAGGAGAAGCGAGTCGACCGAATATTGTTTTTATTATAGCTGATGATATGGTAAGTCATTGAATTGTTTTTAGAATATTTTAAGTTAGCCGGCAGCCAGGTAACCTTGAAAAACTATGAATGGTGGGCAAGGTTGACGGTAAGAGACTCCGTGGCAAATCACCTAGCCGCTGACCAGGTTACGACATTCACGGGGTTAACAATAAAAACTGCGCTAAGGGAGGCTGAAAACCGAACGAGATGGAAGAAAGTTGTTAACAAGGTGAAGGAAGGTCATGCGCGCGATCTTCAGCAAGGAAGAAACGACTCGGAAGAAGACTAATATTATAATGAGGAAAGATTTGTTTGTTTGTTCGCATGGAATAGGCTTTGAAACTACTCGTCCGATTTGAGAAATACTTTCACCATTAGAATCTAATATTATTCCAGTTAAAATTAAATTTGTTGAGTATCAAAAATGCATATAAATGTAATATGTCCGTTCCTAATGCGATTATTATCGGTTAAATAGACAACAAACATATTAACAAGAAATCTATTAACGGTTTTTTTATCTATTCACAAATTACAATTTATACAGGAGCTAGGCGAAAATTTGGTCATACCACAATTAGGCGAAATAAAAAATACAAAAGTGTGGCACTTTTTTGTAGTGTGGCTTTTTTACGTGCCGTTGTTACCGAATATCCTATAAAAAGCAATTAATTGTAAACGTTTTCCGGTTATATTTCTTAAGTAGACCAAATTAAATATAACCTTTCTATTTCTGTCGTCTTGCATTGCACTATAAGGAACGCATTTATTATTCTATGAACTCGCTATCTTATCTCTAACACACAAAAGTCAAGTTTATTTTCGCTTTCCTTCCTTAAATATTTAACCTAAATCTTTTTAAAAAAGGCTATAGAATTTTCCTACGCTATCACGTGGAATTTAAGCATCCGCTGCCTTCAGCGATATGCGCAGTTTCAGAATCGATGAGAGTTAGGGACTTTAAGAGAATAAGCACATAGCTTGACCGAGGCCGGTAACACATCAGTGAGTCCCTGGTGAAAAAGTTATCTATGCGTCTCTGTATTCACTGCAATCAGATGAACTGTTTACCGATCTTACTCTTCTTCTTTTACCTAGTGTTATCCCGGTCCACCCGGTCTACCAGGGTGCGCTTAAATTGGATGTGGCTGTGAGTCGAGTTAAGAAGTTAAACTGCCGTCTGACGTTATCCCCAGAATCTCTACAACTTCACCATTAATATAACCCAATGACGCAAATGCGAGTCGTCGTATAATCTTGTTTGGCCAATTACGTTTGGGTCTAAAGTGTGTTAATAAACTGACCAATTAAATGACTTCCCCTTCCCTTAAAGTGTGACGTAATTGATGGATGATCCCTAATTTATTATAAGAAGATACTAATACAAAAATATAATCGTTTATTATAAGACGTAAACAATAATTTATAATTTGTAGACATGTTACTTGAAAACACTTAAAAACACAATGATTACCTATTAATACATCACACTTGATGTACAAAACAAAATTAGCTCATCACAATTAATTGAAAATCATATTTATTTATACACTTGACTTCACAGCGACGAGTCAGAGCTATCTAGATTATCAATTACGATATCAGCTTATATCTTATACGAGGAAAGATTAAATACAAATATTTTTTCTTACATATCGAATACAATTTATTTGTAAAGAAATACGACAAACCCGGTAATAACTCTTTTTTTTTAATGAGCCTTTTGTGTTTCACAGCTGGGTAAAGGGCTCCCCCTTCTAGATCCATCTTTCTTTATAATAATAATGAAAATAATAAACCCCCTGTTTTACACAATTTTTTTTTGGTAAATATGCACATACAGATAGTACACTCAGATTCGAAGCGAGAATCGAACTCACAACTCCCGGGGCCGAAGAAAGGGTGAATGCCTACAGTGCTAAAGGGCGAGTCAAAGCTTTCATGACGCTTTTTTTGCCCTCGGTGTTCGGGTCGTGAAACTTAATAAACTTCTAATGAATGTAATAAACTATTTGTGAATATAATAAGCTCCTAATAAATTAGAAGGTTATTAAATAAATAAGTATTTACCGGCGAATTTTAATGTAAAGATGAATAGTAAAAATAACTAGAGATCGCTGGCTGGTCGTAACTCGCCCACAAACCTTTTTACGTACGACATTTATTTTTATATTCACAGTAAAATACAATTTGACATCATCCAATACATGTGTGTGTAAATGGTGTAAATCGTCTGGCATTAGTGTGCGTGTGGTTTTATTTGAATAATTTAATACATTAATATTGCATATTAAACTGACTTTCTGTTGTGCCTGTACGCACATTTCTCGTTGAATTCGAAGCATCATCAGGACTTAGAATCTACAAAAGTTATTCGTAAAGTCTCGTATTTATTCGCAGATTAAAACAAAGTAATTTAGTTTTTCATGCATAACTAAATTACTTTGTTTTAATCTGCGAATTGCTTTGGCAATTACTTTGGCTTTCTGCAAAGTATTCCATCAATTAATTTATGTCTGGAAACCATTATATAGTCACTTCAGTAGTTAAGTACTCATGTTCTCATTCTTAATTCTAAGAACTAATACTAGTCTGCAGAAGACACATAGAAAGACAGCTAAACGACGCGACAGTGCTCCAAAACTGTAAAACGTTGTTCGGTCTTGATCGCCGATGAGTCTCTTGTCTTCTGCTCTATTATGCTGGTGTTTTCAGCGCGTGTCTCACATAAGGATCAAATATTTAAAATAATTTTAATAAAAGAATATTATTAAATGAAATCAGACATCACAAAGCCCCTCACGCGCTCAGACGATCTAATTTAACGTCCCCAAAAACTTCACGTGGAATTTCAATGACCGAAACTAGATCGTAATCTGTACCAGCTGTGGACGCATACATATCACAGAGATTCATTTTAAGGTTCCGTAGTCCTATAAAGAAGGCTTAAAGTTTTGCTCTGTCCGTCCGTTTATCCGTCTGTCCGCCTATAAGGCGATTCTCCTAGGATTTCTAAACCATTAAATGTAGAGAACAACTAGCATAAAATACCTATTTCACCTTATTTTACGCGAAGGAAGTCGCGGGAAACAACTAGTCAAATATGAACCAATACTAGAATAGGACACCTATCTATCACGCGGTTGCAACAAGAGCTAGTTAACCTAGCGATCGATTTAATGCCGACCACTGATAAGGCCACAACCTCCTCTTCATATTAACGTAAATTTAAAACAATTTCTTACCCCTTATAGATGACTGAAGTCGGTATAACGTAATGCACAACAAGCAAAAATGAGCCTTTTAGCTAATTAACATGCAAACGACATTCGACCTTAGCGTGGCAAACCAATTTCTTGGTCGACTATACTACCAGAAAGCTCACTGACACGTTCCCGGCGCGGCCTTTATTAGATGTGTAGGCTCTTTTTTCTCTTTTCCTAGTCTTTCCCTAACTCGTGTTGTTTCGAAAATACCGAAGCTGGTAGCTGATTATTTTGTTTATTAAAATGACAATTTATGTATCTAACTAGAGGACCTAGAAGACGTTGTCTTGTCTGATTTACAGTCAGACGAAAGGTTCACAACTAACGACGTTTATTGGAAATATTCCGAAGATGCCTCCAACTCTGCCTCTTTAGTATTTTTTTAAATATTCTTTTGAGTTTTTCTTTCTTTTTTTAAACCTTCACAGATATATTGCGAACTGAAAAAGGTAGGAGTCAAATAGGCCCAGCCATTTTTGAGTTATAGCGAGTAACACTGGGTTGAAGTTACATTTCCTTTTAAACTCTATTTACACACAAAAAATTATAGATTTACAACTTTCGAGGATAAAGGTGCCCGCAAAAAAGAAGTGACAAAAAAGGCCCTGGTTCCAACTCTTCGTAAAGTTTCATCTGATCAAGGACTTGAACTATAACTAAATATGAGAAGTTTGTCATTCTTGAATGAATCACAAAGCAATCAAGATCACAGAAGATTATCCGCTAATTCTCCAAAAAAGGTTTTAAGCGAGCATAGGTAGCTTACTTATGAATGGACCTCTTTCAGTTTTAATTCTAATGTTTATTACTAACTTAACAAAGAAGCATAGCTTTACTTAATTATTTAATGCAATAAATGATTAAATAACGCATAATCACCATTTCCGCATAATCGTTACACTTTTTTTGGGTCATTGAACAGCAATGAAGCACGTCTTAATACCAATAGCGTGTCAAGACACGCTTATAGGGAAATATTTATCATGCCCTAAAAAGCGAGAATTTGGTGTAATGGGGAAAGTGACACCGTAAACATTATCACCAACAAACAATTATTGATAGGGGTCATTCTGTTATTTTCGCTGTCCACCTTTTGTCTTTAATTCTAGCAATATGTCCTGCCCAACTCCATTTTTGTTTTAATGCATATTCAAGAGCGTCCATAAACTTAGTTTTCTCTCGAATTTTTACTGATTTTTTTTTGTTTTTTTTTTTTTAAGATGCTCCTTTCCATGGCTCTCTGTGTGGTTACAAGTTTGTTTTTAATGCTGTTTGTATAGAGCAACGATTGGCGTCCGTATGTTAGGCTTGGCAGGAGACACGTATCCATTATTATCTTTTTCTGTTCTAAACTTTATTCTCCTTGTAGAATCTCTTTTTGTGCCCAAAATTTTTTGGCCTAGTAGTATTAGTTCTTCTCTCAACTTCCTCTTCGTTGCTGTTTGGGTTGAATGATATCGGCTTACCAAGATAGATGTCGAATTGGAAATCTCCGATATAGAGGTAGATTAAAAAGCTAACGGTATATCATTTGATTAGATAGTGTAAAAGAGCAAGATAGTCAATTAGGACAGATACACATCTGTAGTAGATGGCATTTGTATGTAAGCTATGATCTGTTGTTCTGTCATACATTCCTCTGATATCTTGAGAGCAGCCATTTGCGGCTAAAAGCGGCTAGATAACTGCATAACCTTATTGTAGAAGTTACATGAACCATAGACTCTAAGTGCCTTTGTATGTGTAGTACATGAATTGATGTAAACGTTTTAGAAAGTAAGTCTCTACATCTAATAGTTTAATTGATAGAATCAGGCGTTACTTGGCGGAAATCCATGACATGCATGAGAAGCTAAACTAAAGAATAACGAATTTTTACGAATAATTTACTTACTTTACGAATAACCTTTGTAGAGTCTATCTCCTGATGATGCTTCGGTGTCGAAGCGAAACGTGCGTTGAGGCGGCACTACTGGTCTAATTTAAAAAAATATTTCAGTATTAGATACCCCATTTATCGAAGAAGGTTAAATATCATCACGCTAAGATCAATAGGAGCGGAGCACCAATTAAGAATGTTTCAAAATCGGTGGCTCTTTTTGCTTTTGAGAGCGTTCGCTGCATAAACGGTTCGTTCTAAAATAATGCTTTATTTTTTAAGGTGTTTTAATAAACATGATATTAATCCCACGGACTTGGTTGCTACGACCGTTCCTTACTTCACTGAAACTTTCAGTCATACAGTTTGCATAAAAATTCTAGAAATTAAATTTGACATCTTCGCTATTTTTGGACCGTTAAGACTTAGGAAGTATTTAGAAATTGGACACTCATTTGTCAAAGACCATCGATGTTTCTCTGGTGTCTCTATAGGTTGGCCATTTTTCTTTGGGTGTCTTTGGTAATCTTTGGTAATCTTGGGTAATCTTTGGTAATCTTTGGTAATCTGTGGTAAAAAGCTGAAGAGTCAGTTTGTTTGTTTGCAAGCGCTAATCTCTGGAACTACTGGTTCGATTTGAAACATTCTTTCAATGTTAGATAGCCCATTTATCGAGGAAGGCTATAGCCTATAATATATCATCACGCTTAAACTGAATCGATTTTTTTTTAACTACTTTTACGCAAACAAGATCTAATTTAAATTAAAATTAGAGATAAGTATAGTATAAAGTCTGCTGTATATTGCTAATTAGAGTTTAATTAAAATGATCATCTTGAACTTGAATTGTTACTGAAGAATGCAGACGGTTTTGGGATAAAGGTAACGAACCTTCCCTTCCACTGTGTAAGCTTACTAATTCACGCCAAAAGTACTGAACCGATTTTGCTGAAATTCGGTACAGTGATAGATTGGACTTTGGAGATTAGCATACATAGGACTATATGACACACGGACGTCTGTTCCTAAGGTAGACAACTGAATGCCCGCGTTAAACCACGGTTAGTGAATTAATTTATTTATGATTAATACAACCAATTATAAACCTGTTTCATTTATTTTGAGTTCGTAGTTTGCTATATATAATGCTACGTAAAAATGACAGCCATGTCCAAATTATTTTAGAAATATAGTTTTTACCCATATAAAGGGGATTGTGCAGTAAAATACACCACTGCACTAAGCCACCAAAATAGCCTTATCGTGCATCGCTATCAACTTTCAACAAAGAATATTGTATCTAAGAATCCGTTATTTGACGATGATTTTTTATTTGACTTTGCTAGCTCCCGGGCTATGTAGATGTTTTAAACCTGTCTGCTATTTGACCTTTAAAAACGCTTTAAAAAAAGGCAAATTGAATGAATAACTTTTTTTTAATTTTGAATCGACTTTGGCAGGGCTTAGAAGGTGGCAGTCCGTGCGGCAGCGTGGTAAGCGAATCGTCCGCCACGCTGGTGCACTCGCCGCGTCCGCACCCGCGCGACGCATTCTACGGCAGCGCATCTGCTGGCCTTCTGGTCGTGCAGATGTCCATGGGCGCCGGTAGGCACTTTGGTGCCTGCTGCATGCTCGTCTGCCCCCTTGTAACATAAAAAAAAAACAAGATTTTATGTAATTATTTAGGTAATTCTGTTAATTAAAATTGCAGCGCAATGTATTGGTGTATTGTAAAAAGTAAACATTAGGTACCCCTTTGTTAATATATTTTCTTAGAACGTTCGGGTTCACTTCACAAAGGGTATTAAAATAATATAAAGTGAAAAGGTCCAGTTTCATTTTATTTGAAATCGCTCGCCTTTGTGTGGCAAACTAGGGTTTCGACCCGGCCTCACTTACGATTGGTACTAAAATTTTAAGAGCTGTAGGCGTATATACCTGCAAGAGCTATGATGTACGGGCAAAGCACAACAAACACTGGTTTATATTTGATATCCAACGTGCTCCGTGTTTCTGAAGGCACGTAAAACAGTGGGTCCTGATTACCTCATCCCATTCTTGAGCGCGCAATGTATCGTGAACATTGGGAAACAATCGCCAACAAAATGTTGACGCGCAAAACAGGTCAACGACCCGCGCCACGCTGCCCCTGTTACGTACTTTTAAGTTTTATTTACATTGCGGTTTGATGTAAAAATATTGAAGAAATTTGTTTTCGATTTAAAGTCGCATTGGGACGGATTGTAATAATGATATTATACAGTATGCAGTTAAAAAAATTGTACATTCAAAGAAAAAGCCGACGAAAAATTTCACCTCTGGGGAGTCCAGAATCATGTACTGAACCCATGGGATGCGTATCCCATGGGTTCCGTAATATTCATTTACATTTTCATGGTACTACGTCTTCCACACACTGTATAATTGAAGATTATTTTTCCCTTGTTATTCTCCTTGTCTTTTTCCTCTTTGAGGTGGTTTTTACCTTAATCAACCAGCATTTGAACCGACCGCTGGTAGTAGTAGTAGCCCTTACGTAGGCACTCAAGTGAATGCCGTCTGCTTGTTTGCCCCCTGTTATATATATGTACTGGATGATGTCAAAGTGTAATTATGAGAACAGTATGTTATATTAAGTGTCAAATTTTATTTTTCTGAGAATATATTGACATATGTCGTTTTAAGCAAAAAGGTTTGTGGGTGAATTCGTTCTTTAGTTAATGCAAAATGGCGAAAATTTTGGTGATACACACAAAAACAGTGATATATAGCTGGTAAAATACCAGCTAATAATTGGGCATAAATAACTGATATTCCAAAAATCTATAGAAATCAAAGAGGAATAAATAAATAACGAATAAATTACGAAAATATCATAAATTCGTAATTTTCACAAAAGTGACGTCTGTTTGCGTGGCATCTTCAATACATGACCCTTTTCCTTTAAAAACATTTCACCGCAATTTTTAGAAAAAACCCTTTAACATTATTCATTGCAAATACCTAAGTATACCTAAAATATCAAATTATCTAAGTGTATCTCTGTAAAAGCTTAATATTTGTGCTGTTGATGTGCCTTAATAAACAAATAAATAAAACGATGACAAATATTTTCATATCAAACAAGTTTGTTTTCATATGATAGATTTTCTGCTTCCGTTTCTGTAACATGTTCTTTGTCTGCTGTTGAAGTTATTTAACAAATAAGTACCTTTATCGCTTAACAGATACGGAACCCTTCTATATACCAGACGTGTCTTGACACACTCTTGGGCATGTTATTTTTCTTAGGTACTGCTTATTGGTTACGTTATGCTCTTTTTTGGTTATAATAGACATTTTTCAACTCAAAACGGTTATTTAGGGAACGCTGTAACCGTGCTGGTAAACTTGCGTCCTCTTTCGTCCAGCTCCTTTACTGAGGGACTGGAGGGTCGCCGGTGCCGACCTCCTCGTCAATATGTTTTAAGGTCATAAGATAAGCGATTCCTCGACGCTTTTCAGCTACGAAACCAAAATTATATGGTACAAGCTTGCGAGTCATACATTATATTACAAGTACAAGGCTTTTATATTTCTACACGAGCTTGATGCGGCGTGGAAGAATCGTTTACTATATTTTTATATTTAGTTACACTCCGTTAACCTAATTTTAAAAAGATAATACAACGTACAAGGTTTAACGCTGTCTAACGTTTAACTGTTCAGGTTAATTGTGTTGTGTTAAAAGTATTGTCAGGTTTATGTGCAGTTCCTCGAAATGAAGTCATCTATTATACATATGAAGAATATTGAAGATTCTTTCCTTAATGTACTGCATAACTGCTGTTTTCAGAGTATATAGTTTTTTTATATTACCAATAGCCTTCCACTAGAAACAAAAAGGGATCCAGGATTGAACCTTGTACACCCATAATTGCAACTTACACATAAAGTACTGAAAAAAATGTTTATTTAACTAACAATTCTTACGTGAACAATTTACCAATGATGCATCGCTATTGTTTATAACCTGTAATTAATAGGTTTTAAGCATTACACTGTATCTAATCATAAAATATTCTCTATAAATGAAGTCAAGTCTAGTCCCATAAAGGTTTCAGCAATCCGATTGCTAGTACAGTCTTTAGACTTAATACCTTTGATTTAAAGTTGTGACGCCGGAGCCAGACATACCTCAAAGTGTTTGTACATTTTTGTCCTTCAAGACTACAAAGTATTACAAAACTTGTGCAGCTACAGTTACACAAAGTTCCCGGCCACACTACATGATCATTGAAATGATCATTCAAATTAAGGTATGTCTGGCTCCGGCACAATACTATGCCCTATAAAAACTCTTTCTTGGTCGCTACACTCTTGAGTGGTCGTGGCTGTCATATCTTGTGTGGCAAGCTTAACTACGCGGCGCCATTCCTTTCTCACAGCCGCACGTCTGGTACTCTCGTGCAGAGGACAGTTTGTGGCAGACTTAATTTGGTCAGTCCACCTCAAGGGGAAATCCGCATATTTTTCGGGGGTTCCGAGGAACGACTCCGCCCTGTCATTCTGCTTTAACTTGCGTATCACGTTATAACGTTACGAATCGATTAAATTTAATGTTTTTATGAGTCTGTGTGTTTTTATGTCTATGTGGCTTCATAAAACTCCAATTTAGCTACTTTGTGAATCATGTTACGCCATTTTGTACACATATAGAACGCACGTAAATTTTTAGGTTTTCAGGAAGACATCTTAATTATTTTGGGAACAGGATATATATAAAAATTGAGTCAAAATAGGGCAGATAATGCATCAAAAGACGTTACACTAATGACAGGAAAAGAAATAAAACGGAATAATGCAATCCATATCGATTTAGTTCCTCCGATATTTTGTTAATCTTAGTCGTTCAATTTTACGATACTTTATCATAAAACATTTTGAGACATTATTTCATAGATAAAATAAGGATATAAATAAACGGGGTAATAACGCAATAAACTCTGTATGAACAAAAGAGGAATTATTGCAGATACCGGTCTACTACCATCTACTTTGCCCTGAACCACTAGGCGCTCAATGGACAAAACTCCATTATCCACTTACGAATATATCGACGTGAAATGGCGGCAATTCTGTCAAGAGATATTATTGTTGTCGCGTTACGTTCGGTTTGTAAGAGTTTGCGGTGGCCTTAACTCGTCATTAAGACGAGACGCCATGGTGACGTCGTCGGCTACGTAGCCATGGATATCTGCGGTTGCCAAATGAGTAGCCAGTAGTAAGCGTGGCTACGCTTCTAATTTTGCGACGTCGTCAAATCGTCGCCAAGTCGAGTTACTTGTCCTAAATTTTAATAGGAATTGTTTAGATACATAACCGGAGACGTCGCCATGGCGTGTCGGTGAGGTAGGGCTCTAAATGCCGGCAAAGCATCAGGTAGCCTCCCGGTCATACAGATGTCATGGGCATGGGTGGTCACTTAAGTGCAGTTGGTCAAAAATGTACAAAGACTTTGAACTATGTCTGGCTCTGGTATTTAAAACACTATCTGTTATCGTTAGATACCATCTAAAGTGAGATCTTCGTTAATCACTAGCTGTTTCTCGCGACTTTGTCCGCGTAGAATAAAACTTGCCCCTAGACCTCCTTACTAGACTAGAACCTAGTCCTATCGAACAATGAGTTCCAAGCGGGGCGTTTGTTAATTATAAAATTAGTCTAAGCCAAATATTTTTGTACAACACGAAGTCTTCGAGATTTCGTGATGGTGACCTATTTCAACAACGATTTAAGTCGTGATTTTTGTAAAGTAACCTGTACACAAGTAAATTAAGTCAAATCATTTACTTGTCCGATTGTGGGTGTTAATTGAATTCACAGTTTTAGTAGAAGTGTCATGCCACAATCTGCCATATTAGCGTGAGAATATTAACAATTATACAGTTGTACATTAGCAAACAAGGCGATATAGCAAGTAAAGCTTTATTTTTTTTATGTTGTACAAGATTAGGAGTTTATATGGTTATAATTGCTGGGCACGGAGGTGATGTGAAAATGGATCACCCATCCATCACCCAGCCGCAGTGAGAACTGCTTAACCTAGCGATTGACTCAAATGTCGATCACTGATTAAACCGCGACCTGGGTGTTAGAACTAAAGTCAAAAAGCAAAGATTACTTTTAAAATCCTTTAAGTATTCTTTTCATTTAATCAAGTTTTTTAAATCCAGGTCTCTCTGCTAAGTGACGTGAGAATTTTAAAGTGGATTACTTCATATCCAGGTCCGCTGAAATGTTGCCAAACTTTGTATCAAACTGACGTAAGTTGTTACCACGTCATGCAAAATTGTGTTCTAGTTTTAGTGGAGTTAAAGTGACTTTGTCTAGTTTCTATATGTTTTTAAGTCGATTTTTTGACTCTAAATTAGTTACACTTAAAGTAGCTCTACACCTAGACTTAGGGACCTTCAAAAAAAGAGCATACTCATTTCTCAAAGGCCGGCAAGGCATCTGCGATCCCTCCGGTGTTGCAGTTGTCGATGGGCGTCGGTAGTCACTGAGTTAAAACCATTGCCTATTTGCCCCTTGTTTTATATAAAAAAAACTTGTATATCTAACATGTATAATTCAACCGCGTGTACGCTTTCAAAAATCATGCGGAGAAAGTAACAGGCATTAGCTAGTTAGATCTAACTTTGTATTTAAACAAACATTCTCTTTAAAACAAAAACTTTTTACTAGCATCGATAAAACCTTTTATCTATGAACTCAGTACAAAACTATTTAATTAACTTTCATGGGGGGAGTTAAAATCATGCAACTTTGTGCGCACGAATTAGCTTAAATGAGTGAACGATGATGAAAACTTGACTAGAGATGTTAAACGTATCGATACTTTTTCTATCGATACATGGCAAGATGTTTGTTTTTTCACATAATAAAGGTCAAGGGAACAGGTGGTTAAGCTGAGAGTCTAGCGAATATAGACAACTCTAATACCAGAAGACTGGTAGATGGCATGCATTTAATATATCTAAATTTAATTGAAATTAATTTTTATAGTTTCATATTTCATATTAAAGTAGAAAATTGTGTGGGAATATTATTATTTACAATATTAGAGAGATGCCAAGCAATGACGTCGCGATAACGTGACTAGTCACAACAAGTTATGTCAATACTTGACTGACCCGTTGACACAGTTTGCAGTGAGCCTGTCCTCCGCTCTAGGGTTGTGGATTCGATTCCCGCCTCGAATCTGGGTGTATGTGTATATAAGTATGTAATTAATACATACCAACCTCGCGGCAGACCAAAAACAAAAAGGATGATCTGAACATATTTAATAAAAACTAGAAATCAATTCCCACACTCAAAGACTGATGGAAAGTTGCCCCGCCTTTGCGCTGCGGCGGAAGAGAACAGGCAGATGACGGTGATGATTTATTTATTTTAAAAAAATGTGTATCAGTTGGCTGTCGCCTTTTAACACAGGTAATAAGTTACCTACTTTAGGAACAGAGGATCAGGTGTCAATGATCCTATATATTTATGCCATAATATATCGATAAAAATATGTCGCACATCACTAAAATATCTCATGAGGTTAAAATAGTTAATCCGTTTGTCCGAGGCAAATTCAACTTTGTATTTTCAGGTTTAAAGTTTCGCATCAATGTTTTATGAAATTTTTATTTACTATTTTAAGTCAATATAGTACTATAATGCAGTACTTCAAACGTCCGATTTTAAAAATTCTTTCAGTGTCAGATAGCCCTTTCATCGAGGAAGGCTATAGGCTATATGTCATCACGCTAAAATTTAATTTAATTTTCTTTACCTAATTTTACGCGGGCGAAATCGCGGGTTCTGCTCGTATAAAGTAAAAGATAAATGCAGGTTATATTGCAACCAAAATTAGAGCACATAGTTGGTAATTAGTGATGTGACGTGATAACCAACATAGAACATTAACCGAACATTTTGCGAATCTTGTTCTAAAATTTCACTATTTTCATTTTAAAGTGTTACACTTATTCATATCTGTGTGTATGTAAATTAGAATTTTTTTTTTTGTGCGTTTGACGGAAGCCTTAGTTAAGATTTAGTTTAGGTTGTGCTACAAACGGAATTTTTTAAATAAATTTCGATCACGTTTGTTAACGTAATTTAATCCTCGAATATGTTTTATACAAATAGCTCGTTAATCCCGTTGTATCTTATACTGGGATTGGCCAATAGACCAAAACTCCGTTTCGCTTTTTAATAAATGTATTTAATTTCTCTCCTATTTTTGCTGGTTCGAATAAGTTGAACCACAGGAAGAGCTAGCAGGAAACTCGTAGTTACTGTTTTAAAAATAATTCTTACAAAGAGGTAAGCGTTATGACTTCACAAGAGGTGTGTACCGCTTGCTAGCTGAAACAAGAATGACGCATGCACGCTGCGCGGCCTAATTTATACCTTTTATGAAGTTAACAAAGGTTTTCGGTAAAAGTATAAATTAAATTTGAATACCGACATATCTAAATGAAAATCATATTTAACTATCAACACGACGTATCCATAATATAATATACACATTTATACACATCGCTAATAATACACATTTATAAATAACGCTAGCACATGAGTTTTTTGGTACATATTCTATCATCTCTTTCGTATATATTCAAAGCCTTAGGCATTCTGTTAAAGAAGATACTCTTATATTATTTATGTCTACCGATAAGTTAGATAAACAGTCTTAATGAGATGTATAATTTAGCACCTATGTGTCGAACGGCCTAAGTAATTTGCATCTATCAGCGATTGTATACATCTTGACAATTTGCTGTTATAAAGCTAACAACTTTGTAAACAGACAGTACTAGTTAACTCATTGAAGTTTAACGCGGAAACTTTATTACAGCATAGTTGCTAAAGTTTTTTAATGGCTGCGCGCTATAAAAGCCGAGCGCGAAGGGTATTGCATAATTCCAAACATAATGTTGCAATATTGCGCTTCATTATTTTGTATGAAAACTAAATATTTTTTTTATGTATGATATTTAAAGTGTTTTGGTGTATTTCATACCATTTTAGTATTATTTCTAAACTTGTGATTTCTTATTTAAGCAATACATTGCAATTTTGCACTTTATCATTTTATATAGAATCGAGTGTTTATTTAATATGCAAACATAGCTGAATTGAAGTTAATAACTTTGTACGCAGACAGCACTAGTTAACTCGTAGAAGTTTTACGCGGAAACTTTATTACTGCATAAATGCTAAAGTTTTTTAATGGCTGCGCGCTATAAAAGCTGAGCGCAAAAGGTACTGCATTATTCCGAACATAATGTTGCAATATTGCGCTCTACTATTTTGTATGGAAGCCAAATTACTTTACATGGAAGATAGTTAAGGTATTTTCAGTTTATCTTGTACATTTTTGTAAAGACATTATAATGATTATAATTTTAAACAATTGAAAATTTGTAATAGAATCAGTCGTTACTTTGCGGAAATCCATGACATGCATGAAAACTAAACTACTTTGCTTTAATACGCGAATGAATACGAGAGAAAATCGGTGTAATGCTGCAACTCGAAACATACACCACCGAATCCGCCACCAAAGCACAGCACTACACTAACTTTCCGAAGATTTACACTCCACAAAGACTTTACGAATAACCTTTGTAGAGTCTATACTTTGATGATGCTTCGGTGTCCTAGCGAAACGTGTGTTGAGGCACATCGGAAAGTCAATGTAGTTCTGTGCTTTGGTGGCGTATTTGGTGGTGTAGCTTTCATGCAATTGAAAATTTGCAATTTTGCGCTTCTTTTTCTTCTTAGCGTTTCGTTGGTAAACAATCTATTGTCTTTATTTAGTTTTATTTCTAGAGATTTTAACTAGTATTCTTATTTCAGTAGTCCATTGTAGTGACTAGTAAGCCGGCTGGCCGTTTATCTAGCTATCCTTGAACTACGGTACCCTGATAAATCACTTTGTTTGGCCGTCCGTCTATTATAAGAACATTTACACGATAAATGAATTTTTAAACGATATATGGGGACATTTTATGTATAAATTTGATTTGGTTTTTCTTTTTTTTAATTATTATTTTAATATTAATAATGAATTAATTTGAATAATTATATTTATTATGCATTTTTTAATATTGTATAAAATTTTTCTTATATTAAGAAATGTATTGAATTGTTTGCGTCTTTGCATGCCTTATCGTGGCCAAACATGTGAAACTTTTTCTATATGTCATCCTGTGCAAATACAGAATTATCTTATCTTATCTATCTATCTGCCTTCAAGGTGGACTCCCTCCGCTAGGATTTAAAAACAATTACTAGTAGAGACTTTTTTGAAAAGGAAAAAATGTGGATTCAGAGTTTTATTATGCCACTTTACTATTCTTGGCGGCACGTTTTTTTTTCCTTTTTACGCGTTTAACTTTTTAGGCAACGACCACGGTTGAATTCATTTTACAATAACCTTATTGTAAAAATCACTCTGTAAAATGAATATTTGTAAAAAATCTTTTGTAAAAGAATAAAATAAGAAAAAAATGTATTAGATATCTACTGTGTAATAATTGATAGAATCAGACATTACTTTGCGGAAATCCATGACATGCATGAGAAACTAAACTACTTTGCTTTAATCCGCCTCCAATGTGTCTCATGAGGCACATCGGAAAGTCAGTGTAGTGCTGTGCTTTGGTGACGGATTCGGTGGTGTAGCTTACGGGTTGCAGCATTACACCGATTTGCCCTCGTATTCATTCGCGGATTAAAGCAAAGTAGTTTAGTTTTTCATGCATATCATGGATTTCCGCAAAGTAACGCCATGAACTTTAATTTTTAAATTTATAATGAATTTTTTTTTTAAATAAAAATGTTAATTTCTGCCGAAACATTAAATATTTTTGCAATAGTAAATACTACGTACGTACGTACGTAACGTAAAAAACCTATTTTATTAAAGTTTGTTGTCATGCCTATTACATAAATATGTAAAAAAATAATCTATTTTTTATATGTCACAAGAGGCAAACTAGCAGACAGCAGGCAGCTAAGTGCCTATCGACGCCCATGGACATCTGCACGACGAGGAGGCAAGCTGATGCATTGCCGGCCTTTAATAAAGTGTTTAGGCCACCGGGAAGTCTCAAATACCATCATCTGACGTCACAGCATTGCCGCCACTTCACGCCGATCTTATGTAAGAAAGAGGTACTGGAACCTGGACGTGCCGGCCCAATTCGGCTACGAGCATGGCGCTAACTCTAAATAATTTATCTATAAAATACCTTTGATAATATGCAATATCCTGTGGGTCAGTATTTGATATAAATTTCAACTTTATACCTGTAGGCGTTCCTGAGAAAAAGGATCGTGACAGACAGACAAACAGACAGACAGACGGACGAAGAAGTTATCCTATAAGGGTTTCTTTTTTATTTGGAGGTACGGAACCCTAAAAAGAATATTTTAATTATGTGTTCGGTACTCTTTAACCTTATTGGTACCTTATGTAATATTTTAAAATGTGTCGCGTCTAATAGAAATATGTCTGAGCTGATGGACAAAGGGAGAACCAATTTCCTGGAAAAGTGGTTAACGAAGCTAGTGGCTTCTAAGAATTTTTAACTTTGACTTCGCCTGTGAATATAATAGAAGCAATCATGTTCATCGTTACCTTTGTATGACTTCTAGAATTATTTACGCCTGCTTATAATATACAGAACTAGCCAAGGACAGAGAAAAGTGGATATCTCTGTAGGAGGCCTTTACCTGCTAACAAGGGGTTCTTGCACAAAGAAAAGATTTTCATAAATGAAACAAAATGTTTAAACCGAAAGCGATTATTTAATATAAAGGCTTAAAATCGTTGGATATGCAACTGAAAATAAATTTATAAAGTACATTACCTTAAACTTATTTGGGCCTATTGGTGCTGTTGCGTAAGGTATATTATAGAAGACGTAAATATCACCATCCTTGTATCCTCGAACTGGTCCTTGATCAATGTCGACAATACGTGACTCAAGTTCACCTGGTAACGAATTTACTAGCAACGCCAAAGCGTAAACGATCAGCGCCCTCCACAACATAACTCCTTAGATGTCTGAAAACAGTTCAGGAGTTCAAACAAAAGACAAATGATTCAATCAAAATTCATGTCTATAAAATAATGTTTGGATGTGGATAGGTATGTCCAAAATGATATTCCACAAAACTTGTAATTTTAATGTTTGTGTCGAGGGTTTGAATTTCTTATGAAAAAGATAGATTCACCCAATTGTTTGACTTGTGGTTCGACTTTGAAAATATTCGTGCTGGGCGCACATCGGACCCTCCTTAGTGTCAACGCGGGTTGCATTAGCATTGATTTAAAGCGTGACACGATAAATACTTGCCTGTCGTGGGCTTAACACGAATATTCATCCTAAATTCAGTAGAATCTTCGAATTCGATTGGTTCGAAATGTTCGTGCTAGGGCCTCAGATGCGATCTGTTATTTTCAAAACTCCTATTTCTTAATTCGTTCCAGAAATATTAAATATCTTGCTATACTTAAGAATAGGCAATAATTGAAATTTAAAAGAAATTTCATGTAAAGAATAAATATTAAAATTACGCGATAAGTACTAGTATGTATTACGTGACGGTACGGACCCGTATACTTTTTTATTATTTAGTGCTCGAGTCTACCTGCCCGGTTTACTAGTAAGTACCAGTAACGGAGTAAAGTCGCTCCAGCGTTCAGCGTTGTACTTTACGACAATGTAAACTACATGCAAATGACCGATGCCCACTGACAATTGCACAATCGATATTTATAATTTTTGTTTATTTGTCTCTTTGTTACAGGTTATCTCTGTATGACGTAAATGATTTCAATTCTACTTTATTTGTAAGATAGATATAAATATAGGTGTAACGTAGACTATTTTATTTTTGAGCAAATAATTAGGGTTCCGCACACAAAAATAAAACCCATCATAATGAAACAAAATCGTTGAATGTAATCCAGACGAAGTCGCAGGTAACAGCTAGTTATGCATAAACTTGAATTGGCTATAAAATATCTCATTCAATGAAACAATACAAATTATGGCTATGACAGGGTTATGCTTCTCGACAAACTGAATCATAAATAGTTGCGGGATAAAATAGACCTTATCATGTACAAGATAAAGTTCATTTCAGAGTTTTTTACAAAATAATATTTTCATTACTTCAAGGTGTATTGAATTGCAGCGCTCGGTATGATATAAGATGACATTTTATTTCTGAAATTTATTTTGGCAACTCTCAAGTTTTGAAGACTTTGCTGGACATCTTAATAATAAAAGTTTTGTAAGAATGTCATGAGGTATTTAAAAAAAATAAACCTATATAATAAGTGCGAGCCAGACTCGTGCACTAAGGATTCCGTACCATCACGTGATAGTTTATCAGATGATTTTAAGATTTATACTTTTATAAATTTTGTAATAATTTGCCAAAATCACCGCATAATTTACGATGTAATTACAAATTTACGTTTATTTGGATTTCTAGTACTTCAAGATATAGCTTCATGCCTAATTTCATGATTCTAGGTCAACAGGAAGTACCCTATTGGTTTTGATTCCCTTTTCGAATGTATCCTTTTTTCTTTTGGAGGTACAGGACCCTAATAAAATTTCCCAGCGACAAAAAAAAAAGGACCTAAATAAAAGGCGCCCAACTCCGCTAGTACTCAATTTATACAATTTGAAACGTCTAAAGCAACGGAAAAAAACAAACTCTTCAGCTTTATATATTGTTAAAATTATAAATTCTACGCTCACGCCCGGATACATTAGAAATATTATACATATACAGCCAAAGAGAATATAAACAAACTTACTTAAATACGTAAAATAAAGAAACTTATATATACGCTACATAGATACATAATCGATATCTCTCACGTAAGTTGCTGTAACCCCAAATTCCCAGCTTTACAGAAGAGCATTACAAACAACTTAATTGTAATATAACAGTCACTTTCAGATATATTATTGCATACAATAATACAATTGTCGTTATTGAATTTATGTATAATTGTATACACAACAAATGTGTTATATAATGAAGATTTTATCTCAATTTACATATTTGTAACGCTCTACTATGAAGTTGGGAATTTGGGGTGACAACAATTTACGTGGGAGGTGTCAATATATGTATGTACGTACCGGGAGGAAGATTCATCCCGGCAGGGAGACCAAACGGCCTGGGGCAAGATTATACTGTTTTGGGTCGAAGAATGTTTTACACTAAATAAGCCGTTACCACAGTGTTGATAAAGCGTAAAAAAAAATTGTTTGGAAACTACAAAAATGCAGAAGTCATATCCACTTCTAATAGGGTTCTTTTTGGTGACAAGACGAATATCAAAAAAAAAGAAAATTGATTAACGATTTTTTTCCAAAGACATCGTTATACTTAAAGCTTGCTTATCTACGGGCAAGGCTTTTACGATTATTTTGATAATTTTTTCGCGCTAAACAAAAATATCATTGCTAGAGGCAACGCCACACTCTTCCAGTCCTTTTGGTCTGCAGCAGAATTGTGTCAAGTGGCCCAAACTCCTTCTTAAAGGCTGGCAACACATCTGCGAGCCTTCTGCTATTGTAGATGTCCGTAGGCGACAGGTGAATCGCCTGTCCGTTTACCTTACCATGTAATATATTTAAAAAAATAATAATAAAACCTTGAGCTATGTCTACTATTCTCATTTTTCACTTCAATTGAGCCTTTAAAAAGCTTGATACGAGTATCCATAGCCCAGCGAGGTCGAGGTTTAAGCTAAGCCCCTTACGGATTTCAATCCGTCTTGCTATCGTACTTCCACAGCTTCGAACGTAAACACAGAAAATCTGTACAAAGAATGCTATACTACCAACACCGCCTTAAAAATAGCGCTGCAGTGGTATATAGCATTCTTTTGAATGTACTCTCTTTTTTCCTATATTATAAAAATACATATTCTTCTTTTTCTTCTTCCTAGCGTTGTCCCGGTCTAGTATCAGGGTCCGCTTAGATTGCAGAGGATGTGGCTATGGGACAAGTTAAGATCACCAATTGCCATCTGACGTCGTCCTTGGAATCCCCACGATCTCTACAACCTCCCGATTAATATCACTTAGTGACATTGATCGGGTCCCATTGTTTTACGTCTCTTCCGAAACACGGAGGAGGTCGAATATCAAATATAAAACAGTGTCAGAATTGGTCATGATGTCAGCTAAGGACAGAAATGTCAGCTTACGCACGTACAAGGAAAAAAGTGCAAAATACTTAAGAAAAAAAAATAAACCTATCTCAGGTATAAACACAATTGCGATTATAAATATATATAACCATTGAAACTTTTGAAATTAAAAATGAATTTAGCTTCACTTGGGCGCTGTTAAAGTTTCTCCAAAAACAACCTTTTAATTGTCTTTACGAGGGGGCTCGCTTTATATTTTCAGGTAAGGCGTTGTATTCAAAATGGTTGTTGAAATGTTAAAGCAACACAAGACAATATGTTGCCATAAAAACTTTAAATAACATAATAAAGGTATAAACGTATATCCCTGTTACATATTGCTATTCTGGCTTCGCGCGATCCCCGGGGAGATGTTACTTAACAGATTTATACCAACATTTCCGGTTTTATCTCTTACGTTCTTGGCAATAAAGGTAAGATTTATCCCTCATAATATTTCAAATAAGATCAAAGAGAATATACTAACCAACAAAAAGTCCCAATCCTGAATGTTGTTTTGAGGGTGGAATTTCGATATCAGAAAAAAAGAAAAGAGCACACGAATAATAATTTTTGTTAGAATTCAATTCAATCAAAGTTGTCATTATTAAAAAAAAAACACCTAAACAAACGCTCACTAAATTATAAAGCAAACAGTAACTTTTATTAAAAAGTTCTATGAAATCGCACGCCCACTCGTTATAAATTCGTGAAATATTTTTTTGTGTGTACTTTTTTCGTTTCAATTTGTCTCACCACAATAGTGAAACTTTAAATTGGCAGCTGGAGGTAAATTTTATAATAAAACAACGGATATTCCTATCTCTCTCCACTCCAGCTGTTATTCATATATATGTAACATAAATTTCACGAACACAATATTATATTAACTATCATAGTATATACACCATAAATTATAAAAAAAAAGCCGCCTTCAAAGACAAAAAGGCGAGGAACTAGAAAGGAAAAAAATAAATAGTACTTTCATACGATTTAATAGACACTCACTTATGTGCTGAAGTCGGTACCAAGCCAAATAGGTTCTCCGCTGAATTGATGCAGATGCCACAAGTTACTACTGATTCGGAAGAATTGGGCTACGAGAAGAATCAGCGAGAAACTCGTAAGCCACTCTTAAAAATAGTTCAAATTACATTTTTGCAGGTACGGAATCATAAGTTTATTCCTGCTTCTAGTTTGCCTGTCATACATATCACAATTTTTTTTATAAAGGTGAATATTTTTCTTAATGCTCGATGCCAGACATTTTCATTTGAATGATCATGTAGTGTGCCCGGTGGCTTTGTGTAACTTCGCAAAGTTTTGTAGTACTTTGTAGACTTCAAGGTCAAAAATGACCAAACATTTTGAGCTGTGTCTGGCTCCGGTATAGCAAACATAATATTGGCAAATGTATTATATTGTGAAGCAACCGAAAGCATGCCTATCTCTTTAGGAATTGGGGAAGCGTCAGACAATCACGTTCCGTGCCGTTCTAATAATTATTGAGGGAATATATAAAAAAAACATAGTAAAAGTGTCGTCTTTGCCGTCAGACCGTTATCCGGGATGTTGTATCGTTCAAGCCTTCAAACTGTGCAGCGTTGGATCCGGCAAAAAGACGATATCTCAACTTGCCAATCCAACAAGCTGAAAGTTGGCAAACATCAATTTGCGTAAAGATCGTATCTCGGAGAGCAAACTGTAACTTTCATTCTAATTTATGCTGAAAGAAATATCGACGCTCGTTTTTGCAAATTGGTAAAGCGCTTTTTATGCAAATATTTTTGATTGAAACAAAGTTTATCTTTCGCAGTGTTTTATTAAATTCTGTTGGTATCACGCTGTTATCGCGTATATGGAAATTTGTATTGTTAAAATAGTCTCGTACTTTTCAACTTTAACTGAAGCCGGATTTGTCCTTTATAAATTGGGATCTGTTCTTTTTCCTTTTTAATTTTAAGGGGTAAACGTGTGAGGTAAAAGTAAATTATGAAGATTTACCTTTAATTTACCCGCTCATCGACACCAACTCAACTTTATGGCATTTCAATTATTACTTACTTCCCGCGACTCCGTGCGTCTCCGGAAATTTTAGAAAAAGGACAGCCACGATTTTGAAACATTTTATATTGGTGCTCCGCTCGTATTGGTCTTAGCGTGATGATATATAGCCTTTCTCCATAAACGAGCTGTCTAACACGGGAAGAGTTTTCAAAATCTTTTATCCTGAGATTAGCGCGTTCAAGCCAACAAACAAACCCTATAGCTTTCTATATAAGTATAGATATAGATTTGCCAGGCCAAATGTTTTATGGACATTTTGGACATAATCTATAATAATAAGAATAAATTGCTAAAATGTATGTACGCGCATAAATATTGCCATAACTAGGTTTGTATACTTAAAACATTTTGCTTGTTTGTTATACGTAATTAATACGGAATAACATGGACTACTTTACAGTTAGCAAAGGTTTCAGCACAATAAAAAATAAAACCCTCAAAATATAATAAAATCACTGAATTCACTCGGGCGCATTCGGGCGGGCATCAACCAATATCAAATGTCAAATGTCAAATGTCAAATATCAAATATCAAATTTCAAATATCAAATAACAAATATCAAATATCAAATAACAAATATCAAATATCAAATATGAAATATCAAATATCAAATATCAAAATCAAATATTAATACATTATGAAGTTGAACATTAATCGTATTTAGATTATTTTTATTCAAACTAACCGATCAGCAATTTCGTAAAGATAAAATCTTTCGTCATCGGTTATATGTAAAAAAAAAATACGCCAAACTACCGTCACAGCGGTGTAAAACGTTAATTCTAATTTGTTCCCCCATCTGAAAGAGCCCTTTATAGTGATCACTAACACTCACCTTCACTGCCAGTGTTCCCTCCACTGCCTAGCCAAATCTGGTATGATCCTACCAATCCCATTTTATATCATAAAATGTTCCGTAAATGACGAATCTTCCTGCATCTAAGATACGATACCGCAAAAAAAAATAACAAAATGATGCTTTTAAACTATTTTTTTTTTTATAGAAATGAACGTAAACAAGTCTCCCTCTTAATTGTGGTTGTTATAGAATAATTGCTAAATAGTTAAGGAGAAGCATGCGAGTTTGTAAAAAAAATTTTTTTATGATACAATGAGCAAACAGGCTGACGGGTTACTTGATTATAAATCAGAGCCTCAATAGCTCAACGGTATAAGGTATGGACTGAAATCCGCAAGGTGCCCGGTTCAAACCGCACCGCCGTTGGGGTATTGTCGCACACACTCCTAATACAAGCTTTTAATTTAAGCTTAGTAGGAGGGGAAAAGGGAATATTAGACACATATATTTATCTCCCTTCTCCTCCAACTAAGTTACTAGTAGCTATACATTATTTAGTACTACAAAAAGAGTTTTTAAATACACACATGGTTAAAAATCACACATGGACATTTCAGTTGTATCTGTACGTACAGAACAGATTACGGGCCATAATTCACTCAAAAATAGCACTGCGTAGGTGGAAATTTTCTCTATATACGCTCAAACAAAAATATGATACCTATTAGATCACAATTTATAACGGACAATCGATCTGCGCTCAAACAATGGAGTCCTCCCACACCTTTATAAATACAATAACGGTAATTTTAGATAGACCTTAATATATACCATCTTATGTATTACAAGAGTAAAACACATGCGATTCATCTCAACCATTACCGTGCTCTACCAAATCTATACTCAATATGTAAAGCTGAAGAGTTTGCTTGTTTACTTGAAGGCGCTAATCTCAGGAACTACTGGTCCTATTTGAAAAATTCTATCAACGGTAGTTATTTTGTGATACATGTCAGTTAAACAAAATTTATTGATGATAATTATATATAAGATATAAGTTGTTGATAAGTGTGTTGTGTTGTGTTATATTATATTCGGTGGGGGGCCGCATGTCGGATGGACCTCGACCCTGTTGGATCTTTTGTGCCCCCTCCCTTTGTTCTCTCAGCTGCAGTGCTCAAAGATCCAAGTGAATAGCTCCATGATCGCCCGCAGCTTGAGGGAACCGTAGTCCTCTGGCCTTGGATAGGCTATGCCGAAAAGATTCATTCTCATTCTGGCCAGCCCATCGCATTCGCACAATAAGTGCAATATATAAATACATACATATGAATAATATACTCCGACTCGAGGTGGAAATCGAACCCACGACCCCCGGAGCAAAAGGCAGGGTCACTGCCCACCCTAGGATATTCATTTTAACGATATGCTGTTAAGAACAAGTTAGATCTGCATTAAATTTACAAAATATCTAGCGTATTGAGATATTATGAGTTTTATGGCAATAACTTCTTATAATTCAACGTTTTAATTATAAATCAAATTAGAGTTTAGCGACCGTTTAGGCCGATTATGCCTCTCTATAGCTTGTTCCGCGCTCTCGCCTGCCCGCACGGCTCAGACGGAACGTGACAATGAGTCATGCTTTTTTGTGCGTGCAGCCAGCGTTCTTCCTTTTACAAGACGTTATCACACCAAAAAATCTCAGTCAGTAAAAGTAATAGTGAACAGCCATATAATGTTCATTATTATAATCACAGTTAATATCTTATTCTGAGAAGAAATGTCTAGGAGGATCTGCCTTGGTCTAGATTTTAATATAATCAGTATTTAAAAACTTTAATTACAGCTCCATCCTGACTTTATCTGAATGAACGCGTGGGATATAATGATCAATTCCGTCACACGACATTGACACACTGGATGTCACATTTTCGATATCCCCTACCCCTTGATATGACACCACATAATTTCAATTTTGCAGTAAGCGGATTCTGAAAATGAGATTCGTCGTATTCTTTTTCCATTCTATAAACATAGAATCCACTTTTATTTAGCTGTTACCTACGATATCATCGACATTGGATTCAACGATTTTGTTCAAATTATTAAAGGTTTTAATTTTTTCTCGGCCGCTTTTATTATTTTTTGTCTCAGACGTTCTTTCGCCTCAAATTCAATTTTACAGTAAGCACATTTGGCTTTTTCGTACTTACGTACACTCTACTGTGAGACTGGAAATTTGGGATTACAACAACTTATCGATATATGATTATTTTTTTTTAATTTCTAATAGTATACCAAAAATCTCAAGCTCTAGAAAGCACATTTTTAATTAGAGGTAGCGCCATGCTTGTAGCCGCATTGGGCCGGTGCGTCCGGGCACCAGTACCTCTTTCTCACATGAGATCGGCGTGAAGTGGCGGCAATGCTGTCACGTCTAGTGGTGGTGTTGTTGTCGCATTTTAGGGATGGTTCTCATACGTGTGAAATTGGGGTGTTTTTTTTTTTCATTCAACCCCATCGCATGGGCTATCAATTAAGTTAAAAGATTAACTTAAAGGAAAAATCTCAGACACATGTTGTTTTTATCATGGGTACAATTGTAAAAACAAGACGTGTATGAGATTTTTTCATTATATATTACGAGTCATTTTTAAGCTTTAAAAATGTTTTTAACCCCTTAGGATTTCCAAACTATTTGAATTAGAGAAGTTTTCTATGTTAACAGTAAATGCTAAAAACTCACTAGGAAAATTATTTTGAGCGAAATCAGACTACAACTTCTGAAGTTATTTAAAAAATACCTTTATTGCGTATCGTATATGGAATCCTTCTACATATGCGTGTCTTGATATGCTTTTGGCATGCTTATTATTTTTATTAACTTCAAAAGCGTTGGGTGGTGAGTTTTTATGCTCAATATTCTACACTGTTTATTAATTTTCTGTCTCACCTGGCCTTGATGCGAGTCAAAGCTCACGTTATACCAAAAATGTCAAGAATACCGGATGAGTAAGCGTCACTTGCGTGTGCAGAAGCTTAATGGTTTTTTGAAAAGGATTAAAGTAAATAAATTTTCTTTCGACTACGCAGCACTGTTATCATTATTCACTACAAAACCGATTACAAAGAACGTATTTTCTGTTTCCAAAACAATGGTAAAATGTTGTATAAAATTTAATTTTGCACTGTTTCTCAAAAATGTTCTTTTTTTTTATTTTCATATAAATTTACCACAGAGGTTTAAAGTCTCCCCTTAAGTTTCATATAAAATGTATGTATTGGATTAAGTAGATACTGGCTGAAAAGTGAAAATAAAACCGAAAAAAAAACAAATGGCGCGAAGTCTACGACATTGTAAAAGTTTGATACTTTGATATTTTGATATTTCGCTGGGAAAGCTTAAAAAATGTAAAAGGACAGCGATGTAGACCAACCTACGAATAATATCACTCAGTGACATTAATCGGGTCCCATTGTTTTAAATGCCTTCCGAAATCTATCGCATCTAACACCCGGTCGCACCAAGAGTTACTTAACCTTGCTATCCACTCAGACGCCGACCACAGACTTTGCCACGACCTGCTCATAGAGTAAAAGACAGAATTGGTAACCTGAACGATTTAAGGTTACCAATTCTGTCATATGTAGTATATTAGGCTAATATATGTGTGTAACAGAAAAAAAAACTTAACAAAGTTATTGCTCGAATTCTATTAAAATTAATAACCTTTGTAAGCGTTACACGAACGTGACTTAAACGTGCAAAATATATGTGATGAAATTTTATGATAAACATGTATTATACACAGATCATAGAGGAAGAAAGTTTTACGAGTCGCATCAAACGCTTTTTTTTCTTAACATGTAACGGCTAACGATGCGAGCATTACTTTTCATGTGTATAAATAAAAATTAAATACTGTCTTGTCTCAGGTTAGTCAAAGACTGTGTATTGACTTGTTAATTTGTTTGATCAGTTTTAATTGAATTATTGTTTCGTTCTATATTTAGTACAATACAGGCATTAGAATTCTTTGAGGCTTCGATCTGATTTCTGAAAATGTGGATTTGAAATACAACTTGACTTTATATTTTCTTGACTGTTTGAGCTGTTGATACGAGTAGTTAATGTATGGATTGCCAGTTTGTTGAATTGGTCAATTGAATGGATGAAGAATGATTTTTTGACGTGAAAAATTGTTTTGACGGCAAAATACCATTCAACACGCGTTACTGTTACGGAAGCCGACATCTTAAGATGGGAAAATCATTGAACTCGCGAGCATTTCCGTAACCGACACCTTTGATGATTCGTTTTACCTTCTGTCGACCATCACGGGAGATATTTGTTTTTCGATTTAAAAAATGGTGTGGTCGGGGTTCGAAGTCCGCCCTTCGATCGTCGACCCTTGAGCAACACGATACGTGAAATGAACTAGTCATTGTTAGTCATTACTGAAATAAGTTTTACATATTAGTCAATGTCGCTTGATGTCCATGGATTGTAGATGTTTAGAGGACATATATTAAGAAAATAAAAAAAACAATGTTTTTGTAAAATTAAACACCTTCAAACTAGTTATTATTCGTATAGTACAAAATTCCATCAGTTAGTAATATTATTTTGTAGGCATATACCTTTTTGATTTGTTATTTTTCTAATTACATTTTGCTTTCGTTCATTCAACTGTCTAGAAAGCACGGGCGAGACATTTTTGTGATAAGGCAGTTATTCGTATTATTTGTATTTTCATTTGTTTATGAGAAAATGGTCTTAAAAGTCCCCATAGCCCCCATAAAATTAAGTAAGAAGTGAGGTGCAGTTAGATTTTTTTCTTTCTTCTTTATCTACTTCTACCTAGTGTCATCGCTGTCTAGTACCAGGGTCCCCTTAAATTGCAGTCGTACTTTCCCATGATTTTTGCGAAACTCTAACTGTTTAGGCAGCGCACGCAGCGGGAGCTCTATAAAGGAAAAAAAACTCCGATTCATTGGTGCTCCGCTCCTATTGGTGTTAGCGTGATGATATATAGCCTATAGCCTTCCTCGACAAAGGGGCCATCTAGCACTGAATTTTTCAAATCGAACCAGTAGTACCTGAGTTTGGCGCGTTCAAACAAACAAACTCTTCAGCTTCAT
This sequence comes from Charaxes varanes, assembly GCA_024363005.1. Taxonomy (NCBI): domain Eukaryota; kingdom Metazoa; phylum Arthropoda; class Insecta; order Lepidoptera; family Nymphalidae; genus Charaxes; species Charaxes varanes. Next base: position 8,373,896 of record JANCMC010021608.1, read on the forward strand.
ATATTAATACAGATGAAGGTAACTTTAAGATTCATAATCTCGGTAACTATTGTCATTCACAATAAAAGACGATTGAAACTTCGTTCCAAGCGTTAATTTCGAAGGGAATCAAATACCCTCGTTGATTATGCGCGCCTAATAGCCGATTATGAGGATCCGAGCGAAGCCGTTTTGCGAAGCAAAAATATTTACTTAGCGAACTTTGATGGGATGTAAATTTAGAGTATTCAATTTTATCTCATAATTAGATTTGTTTGAATAGAGATTGTCTGGTGGTCGAAATTCGGTCACAAATCTTTACATTGCGTACTATATGCTTATTTAAAATTGTATGATTTAAAATTTTATACAAAGCTACAATTCTTTGTACAACGTCAGTGTAATAATTGACAATAGATATTTTCACCGTCGTCATGACTTTACTCTGACACATACTTAAAGTAAAATGTATCCCTGTGTGTGTAAATCAGTTGGCATGGGTGTGCGTGTGGTTTAATTTTAATAATTTAATATATTTTTAATGAATATTTTACATAAAATATTACAATTTGCACACCTATATAAACTATAATTGTGTCAAATATTATACTCCGTCCTCGCAAGTTTCGTAAAATGGTACCGAAAGTTTTCACTTCACGTATTAATATGTACCTATCAAATAGATATATTATCTACAAATATAGGTATAAAAGCTCAACTGTAAACGCTCATATCATTTTAATAGCAACATTCACGCGAAATTTCAGGGTAGGTAGAAGATGCACAAAAGCTAACCTTAGCAAACCTTGGAACTTGTGCTTGCCTTCACTACCAGTGTTCATTCGCAGGCGCGGATCTAGCCTTCAAAAAAGGTAGGCACAGCTACTCAATTTCAGATCAATATTAGGCCAATTGCGAGTTAGTGTATGATCATGCTTATGATTGACTAATTCTTAACCGCGATGATATATAGCCTATATTCTTCCTCGATAAATGGGCTATTTAACTGTGAAGCGTTGCGTTGCGTTCAAGCAAAGGCACAAACAAACTCTTCAGCTTTAGATATAGTGAATTCCTACAAAGGTACAAAATATATGATTTTGGTACATAGTATTTGTAAGTAAGGTCCTGGATATTGTAATGCTATTGAGGCCTTCGATCTCAATAGACCGCGGTAGTAATCTTTAAATTTAAATATTATTAAAATAATTAAAAATTAACACTAAAATTTATATGTAAAATAAATTTATAATAAATTCATGTAAAGTGGAAGCACGAACCTTAAATTGAGGTTTCGTTTCGAACGTAAAAGTAAGTAAAACTATCGAGAATGTCCGAGCTAGGCTCCCTGTGCTACCAGAAAGCTGAAAGCTGAAAAATTCGTGTCTAATTTGCTATCGTTGTCATAAAATTATTTCCTAAAACTTTGCCATTATATCTCCGCTTTGATAAAAACCCAAATAAAGGTAATTACGGACATCCACCCCTTTTCTCGGGGTGGTAACAAAGTTTTGCCAAGGGGTTGAAAAATAAATCTAAATTGATACAAGCCCTTAGTAAATATACTATAACTATATATGTATATAGTTATAGTATATTTACGGCTGGCCCGTTGGCGCAGTGGGCAGTGACCTTGCCTTCTGCTCCGGGGGTCGTGGGTTCGATTCCCGCCTCGAGTCTGGGTGTATTATCCATATATATGTAATTATATATTTCTAAAAAAAAAAATATTTGTGTATAACAGGCGTTAAATGGTGTAATTCTTATAGGGGGTCAAATTAATCCAATTTCAATTGTTGGTGCTAAACTTCTATGAAAAAAAGGGGGGATAATTTGTTTTTATTTATTATTATTATTTTTAATATAAAATATACAACATATTAGGCAGGGCAATATACCTTATAGGAAACCTACTCAGTAATGTTACTGTATTTCGTTAGGTACCGTATGGTATTCGACAGCGACTAGGGATTCCAAATGGTGGTTAGTTATAATATTAGAATAATAATAGATATAAATGAACAGGTTAGGTTACATCATTAATTAGGAAATGTTAATAATTGACTACACGAATAACCTTTTTCGAGTAATACGGTTTTTTATTTTATTTTATAAGGGGCACACGAGCAGGCTGTTTAGCTATGTAGTCACTTAGGTGTTCCGTCGCCCATGGACATCTGCACGACCAGAAGGCTTTGCAGACGCGTTGCCGCCCTTGTAAAAGGGGGTTTAGGCCACCACTGCTGGGCATAACCCCACTCTCCGGTTTACATCGGCCCACTCTCACTGGCATACAGCGCTATATGGATACTAATAAGTTTGAAACTGCTATGGCTAGTCTCAGATAAGTATGCCATCATCATTGTCAGCCTTCATTGGCCCACTGCTGAACGTAACGCCCACTCTCCAGTTCACATCGGCCCACTCTCGCCGCAATACAGCGCTATATGGACAGTAACTTTAAAAATATTATAACTAGTCGTAGGTATGCTATCATCATTGTCAGCCTCCAATAGCCCACAGGTGGACATAGATTTCCTTTTGTTTCTGCCACTCTCCCCTATTCTTAAAGGTAAAATAGCTAAAAATAGTTGCTCCCTAACTCTAGTTGTATGTATTTTTAGAATACAGCCGGTTTTATATTTAAAAAAAAATCCTTTTAGATAGAATCGTATAAAGAGAAGAAGGCGAATGGAGAAGAAGAAGAAGCAATGGAGACGGCGGAGGATTCAAAATTTTAAAGTTTACAAATTCAATTTTAATCGAGACTGTTTTAAGCTTTGGTGCTGAGGGACCAACTATTTCTGGGGGCAATCTTGAACTGATCTATTGCATAGTAAATATAATACAAATTTAACATACATTCAATTGCATAAAAATAATATGTCAACACAATGTCTGCTCAATCTTCAATTCTCTAATTAATGTTCATTTTAAAACGAAAATGTTTAACTACAGTGACGTTTTTTTTTCATGGTAGCTGGAAACTTGTAACTTACAACAGAATTTACCACAATTTTTCTCATAAACAATTAAAAAAAAACCGCAATAATTACTATCAACAACATTTCCACAACATTTCCAACTATCAACAACATTTCCAACATATTATATTAACCGCACTGATATTGTTAAACACCGCAAAATCCACATTTTCTCTAAACAATCTTCCATTTTAAAAACGTGACATTAATCAAAATTTTCATATGTCAATTACTTGACTGCCTTATTGAACATTTACTACAGTTGGAAGAAACCAATACAGATGGTAACATATATTTATATATCTCATAATACAACGTTATTGTATGAGTAAAACTTGAATAGCATTAAACTCAATTTATAACCAAATAAACTTCTCTCACTTAGGGATTTAAAAAATTTACTTTTGATATGGATAAATATCATGTTTATAAAAACACCTTCGCATATTATGCATTATTTTGGAACAAATTTGGTTAGCATAAAAAAAGTTATAGGGAGACAATCTTAAAAGATAGACATATGTTGTCGCGGACTTTTATTTAAAACTTTTAAAGACGAACAACTCCGTCATATATGATTTTTGCGAAACTTTAACCAGTTTACGCAGCGCACGCAGCGGAAGGTCTCAAAAGGGGGAAAACCGCTGATTTTGGAACATTCTTCATTGGTGCTCCGCTCCTATTAGTGTTAGGGTGATGGTATATAGCCTATAGCCTTCCTCGCTTCGAGGAATCAACAGAAGATCCTCCGTGAGCAATATTTGAAGATAAAGGAGGGTATACTGTTCATCCATAGGTTTAATGTTTCCAAATAAGTTTCATATAAAACTTATGCATTGGAACAAGAAGATACTGGCTGAAAATAAAAGTCGACCGAAAAAATTCAACAAAAAAAACAAATGGCGCGCATTTTATATCATTGTAAATGTTTGATACTATATTTAACAAGAAAAGATTAAATTAAGAAAATAGATGACGATGTAGCTGAAAGAAAAGTAGATAACGCATCTTCGCACGTTGCTTAAGTGAGTAATTAATGCCCTCGTATTAATCTAGTGCCCTCATATTCACTCGGCCACCAACATCTAGCTACCGAGTGGTAGTCTAGATTGGGTTCAAGTATACCGGGTTGACCGGAATCAACGCTAAAGCTGGAATCTCTAGTGCGAGCAGAGGGCGTCCGAAATGTATGAAAATTATTTTCCGGTTCTGGGGAGCAACAGTAATTACTAATTTATTATCAGCCATCCCTTATTTAGTAACAATTCTTGTTAATTGAATTTGAGGGGGGTGCAAATTGTCAAGATTCCATGACAAGCAGAGAAATCCGAAATTACTTTGAAAAATCTGTGAATTTTTTGTAATTAGCCTATGTCCCATAGCTGGGCAAAGGCCTCCCCTCTCTTAGACCACTCTCTTCTATCCAGAGCTAAACCAATCCACTCCTTTCCCGCAAAGACGAATTAATGAATGAAAACATAAGCTTCATCATCTGCCGACTATCAGCGAAATGAATGTCCTTAAAATGTTGCGGATCGTGCGTACACACCCGTATAACTTTCTTTTTATTTTTTAATTAGCCTATACTGTCCCACTGCTAGGCAAAGGCCCCCCCCTTTTCCACTCTTATAACTAAACCACTATTTTCTCACACACTCTTCTTTTTCTATCTAGCGTTATCTCGGTCTATTAAACCGGTACCAGACAAATGAACTTTTCAACAACAGTCTAGTATGCAATTGACAAATCATTACAATTGGTGTACTGTGAAGTGAAAACTTTTACTTTTTTGAGATGGGAAAAAACCATTGAACTCGTGACACCGTCACTGTTACCGACACTTCTGTATGTTCAAGTTTTCACTTCTGACAGCACTCCCGGAGTGCCACATACAGTTTCTCATATACACACGTACAACTGAATTGACTCCAGATGTATATTGTCATAAAATATTGAAAAAAGTGTGACCCTTTTTATTTTAAAAGTTTTGTATAAGTTATTTAAAAATGTCTTTATTATGAGAATAAAATTCATCTGGCTTTCATATAAAAAAGTTGTATGATAAAAGGTAAGGCCATTTTCGAAAAAACAACCTGTGCCAATGCCAAACAACATGTACAACTTGAGTCGATTCAGTTTTACCTGAGTATAGTTTATAGTTGTACTGTAAGTTTATACCTTATGGTCATTACCTCTTATAGTATATACCTTATGGTCATTCCTTCTTATAGTTTATACCTTATGGTCATTACTTCTAATAGTTTATACCTTATGGTCATTCCTTCTTATAGTTTATACCTTACGGTCAGCGGGCGGAAGTATGGAGCGCATGGAGCGAGTCGCGGGTGTGGGTCCTTGTAAGGACATCACACGGCCGCAGGAGAGGCTGATTGTCAGTGCCATTTAGCCTTCTGAGCGAATATGTCCGCCCGGAGATTTTGGGCGAAACATATGCCGAGGATCTGACAAAAAATTAAACGCAGTTAAGTAAGGGAAATGTTCTCTGCAATCTAAGCGTACACTGGTACTACTAGACCGTGATAACGCTAGGAAGAAGATGAAGTTAAGTAAGGGAAAAATAATTTCCGACAGATAAACTATTTTTCAATTCTTGACCATTGCAAGTGTGGTTTCAAAATGATTGCCAACCAATATACGTTTAATTTTCATACTTATAAAAGTTAGTAGGTTCTTGCGAACACGTGTAGCAATCTCGTTATTACAGCGATATGTGAAATCGATAACATTTATATATGTCACCGGCTAAACCCGATTTAAGGATAAACTCGTTTAGTCTAAGCCAAAACGAATCGTCCCTTTACGCACTGCTCTTAGAATTTACTACTTATCTAACATGGTATCGCTCTGTTTTTGTATAATTTCCCAGTCAGGTTATTTGTGTGTAGAAATAACCACGAGGTGCCAGGCCTCTCTCCTTTACTTTAAATATATATGTATACACATATATATATACCTACTGTTTTACTTGTACCTCTATGCGGTGTGATGTTCTAGCAAATAAATATTTTCTTATTCTTATTCTTTTACGTGACATATTATGCGTCCGTATGGTCATACCTAATAGCATATTCAACTTGTCCGATTTAGATTGAAACAAAACACAAAAAAGAATCAAGTTAAAATCTAATGCTACATAATATATTCTTACATATACAACACTACTCAACTGTAAAAAAGGTAGTTAAGGAAAAAATTAAAAGTGCAATGCGTGAAGAAACGAATCGGTTTCGCCTAGGCAAAATTAGTTTATCCTAAAATCGGGTTTAGACGATAACATATTCACAGCACAACTGAATCATCCGTATAATATAGTTGGCAATATTTTGAAACATAAATATTTAAATAAAACTTTTTTACATAAGCAAACATTCTGGGCGTTAAACATTTACACACAAAGCAATGTAACAGGTGCATCTACTGTAAAAAACTTACTTGTGCAAAAGCAGTACAAACAGCGGAAGTGGCAACAATCAATAGGTTATGGTCGAACCACTCTTCGGCGGCTTCTAGACAACCCTTGTCATATATTATCTTAGCTATGTCAAAACTCTAAAACAAAAAGAAAACTAAACATAAACAACGGAACCATAGACAATCAAATATTTGATCAAACCGGTGTTCCAATATTTGAAGCTATACTGTGGCTAGACTGTGCAGTTCGTATACTTTATGTATTGAAACGTTGCTGCAACTTTAGAAAGAGATCTAGATTTAAGATAGAGTTAGATAGCTCTATCTTAAATCAAAGAATTAATATGATTAAAACAAAGATTTGTTTCACTATGCGGTGATTAAAGAGACAACTATGCCGTAAATTTCTTTATGCATTTCTATTATAAGTACATGAATTTCATCGAATGCGCAGTCTAGTCTATGGACGGCACAAAACATAAAGTAAAATAAAAACATTGTACAGAAATATGTACAAAAAGTTAAAGAATAACGGTAATTGGTGAGTTTCATTCTAGAATATCAAAAAGTCACGGTAAAAGTCTTAAGTTTTGTATAATATCACTAATTTTCTTAGATAAATTAATTACTATTGGATAAATCATTAATGTTAAAAGATAGTAAATAAATGTAATGAGGGTATTTCCATGTGTTAAAGAAGCCAACAAAATTGTGGCAATAATTTATGTAAATAGTTGCCTCTCTTACTAAAAAATAATTAACAACACAGTTATTAATTGCGTAAACGAATATAATAATAAACTTAAATTAATAGAGTAAAACACAGAGTAATGTTCCATAGCTGAAGAAGCCCCTCTATACTTTGTAAATGGAACCATGGAACTATGAAGCAGAAATCGTACAAAACGGTTTTAGGAAGTATGTGTGCATATCGCGATTAAACCTCTAAAAAAACACGTAACAATACACGGTCTCTAATAGCTGTATGTAAAAACAAAAAAATAAAATTAATTCAGCTGTCACACAAGGTATAAGATCTATGCATGTAAATAAGTTACCGTAGCAATACAGAATTAATCGACGGGTTCGGTTGTGTATCATTCACCTATATGCCGTCACCACACACGTCAAATAATAAAAAAAAAATACATAACGTCCAAAGCGCACTGTGGACAACATGTACGTTTCAAGCCGTGCAAGTATGGGTCTTTCATAATGACACCTTCAGTGCCAGTGGTCCCAATACGGCTGCCGCTACCGTTGCGAAATGCCGCTGTAACCAATCTTCTGCCGCGGCCAGACACCCGCGTTCATGAATCACGCGCTCAGTTGCTTGCTACATGTTTATATTATGTATAATACCACAAAAGATTAGTTTCATAGATTTTAATAGAAAAATAACATGCCTTTTCTAAAGTTCTCAAGTTGATAAATTTATATTATTACATACTCATATTTATGTTTTCTTCAAATTTCTTTTTTTAATAAGAGAACTTTTCTTTTTTACGTTTATAATATTTAATTTTGTATAATTTTTAACTTTAAGTTTTTGTACCTAAATATGTAATGTACCTGAAAATGCTGGTACGTCAAAGTAAATTTAAAAAAAAAGCGCTAAAGTTTTATTTGCAACAATTGGCCAGCATTTTCGATGATTTTTATATTGTACAAATAGAGTGTACTTATTTGACGCGACTTTTCTTTTAAAAAGAACATACGCTTGCAATATAAAAGTAACTCAAATCAAGTTGTGTCGTCGCTTTTGTCATTGCGAGGCTCAATCGCTAATTAATTTTGATGATTTCGGTATAGAGATAGATTGGACCTTGAAGCGTAGGTCGACATGCTCAACCACCGCAAAGAAAGATCTTCGTGTCCGGGCTAATTGGGGTTGCCCGGTGCGGCCGCGCCCTAATTAGCCCGGTATACATAGTAACCGTAAGTAGAAACTTCGCTAGCGTGGGTTAGTTTGTATGGAGATTTTCATTGTTTGTACTGCGGTCGTCGTCATCCGTACATGGCCATCTAGCATTGCTTCGGTGTAACCTTTTCCACTCGACATCATTGCCATCTCGTTATATACATTTTCAAAATAGAACTTCCCCCTTAATAGAACAAATTATTTTTTTTCATGATCATTCTTTAATTATTTTAATTATGTAAGTTTTGTAATTAAGTGCAAAACAGATGGTAGGATATTTTTATATTAAATACGCGCTGGCGGAGTGGGTAGAGTTCGTGGATATTTAAAGGGCAACGTGGGTTTGAATCCTGAAGAGTTAAAACGTGGAAGGAAAATTCTAATATGATTTGTTAATATAATAACGCATACGACACTTCACTACAGAATTGTAGTGACATAATTCATAATTGTCAAATGACTTATATTAAAATTACTGTAATTTGTATATTAATACGTGAAGCGAAAACTTTGAGTACCATTTTAGGAAAATTGCGGGGACGGAGGAGTATGAAATTTGGTACATTTGTTGTTCACATAGAAGAAGGTATGCTAATGCTAATATTTTTTATAATATGCAATATTAATATATTAAATTATTAAAACAAAACCACACGCACACCAATGCCAAACGATTTACACCATTTACACACACATGTATTGGATGATGTCAAAGCGTAATCGTGACAATATAACTCGTTTGACCAATAAAGCAAATCTCACAGGAAGAAAATGGGATGAATTTACTAGTTCTATTCTATTCCAAGCATTACGTACACGCTGGTGTATTTAGTATTTAAAATTCATACTCTTCCAGCCTATATTTTTGGCTGCAACCATAGGTCATTTGATGGCGACGCTTTTGTCGCCACCGCTATCACTGATTCCTACCAGTCGGTGATCTGACTGCTAATTCTGAAATGTTTATATTCCACTAATCATATATTCCAGGAAACGGAAGAAATTTTATGGAATCTAATATTAGAAAATAGAAGTCCAATTTTCTATGAATATTGAAGTAAAAGTATACATAATGTAGGGTATTTTCAGTAGAGGGATTTTTTGCATTTCCTCCCCACTATTAGCGCCCTCATCGCGGCGGCGACTGCACCGAATTGGACAATTTCTTTTTTGTTGTGTTCGTTATTGTAAGGAAAAGGTTTGTATAATAAAAAAGGAAAACAGAGAAGGTCGGATATTTGAAGAAAAAAACAGTAATATAAGGGGATACCCATCTATCAGCGGATGGGGGTAAGAATTGCTTAACCAAGCAATCGACTCAAATGCCAACCACTGATTAATCTACGACCATCTCAATTTACTAACTGTGATAAACGACTACTAGATTATGCGCGTGACAAGTGATTGTCGAGATTATCTGGAATCTATCCATCATGACAGAATCATAGCAATATTACTGGTCGTATGATTTATGCAGCCACCGCACCAAACGTAACTATTATCTCAGGTGACAAATGATATTTAGTGTGAAAGGTTCCATAGGTATAGCTGTACATAAGTAGCTGCGCAAGTGGCTTTTAACCTATCCACTTCTAAAACAAACTACGCCTAGGTAAACAATAATTTTAGGTATAAATAATGTGTTTGTATTATTATTTCCTTCATAAAATTAATATATTCTACTCGTACTTTTATTTTTAAGTTTATTTGAGGAATAAGTCCTCTTTCTTTAAAATTATCCCTAAGGCTCGTCAATCAACGATTTATATCAAGAAAGGTGAAAGGGCCAGTCGTCACTTCATCGGATCAAGTTGTTATTGCTAAATAAAAAATTGGTTTAAGCTTTCAGGCGACGTCAGGGCGGGACCACTCGTCTACTACATGTGTTATGTTATGTCATTCGGCGAAAGTGAACGTAAAAACTGTTGGCACCGCGAGTCGTATTGTTTTCTTGTAATTTGACCAGTGATTTATGGCAAACAGTTATTGTAATGTTTATATAGATACTCGGAGATTCACGATTGAGCAAATGTAAATTGTTTTAGCTGACTTTCGTTGAAAGTAGGTTGTGATATATAAATAAATAATACGCCAAACACAACTTTCGTTAGCATTTTACGGGATAAAATCAAACTTCGCGTAACAATCATTGTAACGATTAAATTCAGCTGAATTAATTTCGTATATAAAACTTACTGACTCCCAGACTCGAGGCGGGAATCGAACCCATGAACTCCGTAGCGGAAGACAGGGTCACTGCCCACTGGCCAGTCTGTGAGCCAGTTCCCGAAGTAAAAGTTATATTTATAATTTAATTAATACATATGACTATTATATACATGCCTTCGATTTCTACTTGGATACAGTATCCTTTTATGTACTCCTGATAGAATAGATATATGCAATTTTAATTAGAGGTAGCGCCACGCTGACATTTATTTTGATCAGCTGCCTAATTGGGCCGGCGCATCCAGTTACCAGTACCTTTTTCTCACATAAGATCGGCGAGAAGTGGCGGCAATGCTGTCACATCAAATGATGGTATTGTTGTCGTGTTTCATTAGATTTGAGAGTTTCCTATGGCCTATACCATCTTTAAAAGCCGGGAACTCATATGCGAGCCTTTTGTTGGTGCCGATGTCCATGGGATTCGGTAGTCACTTAGGTGATCACCCGCTTGCTCGTATGTGGTCTGAACCCAGCTTAATGCGACCAACCTTCAGAGAATTAGTTACGGTGTTCGTGGAATCGCGTATGCATAGCTTTAAGACGATATGCCGTAAACTCAAGATTTCTTTATGTAGATTTTATGCATAGACAAAATGCAAATTACTTCTATAACAATTTAATGTATGTCGTAGGAGTGATTGTTTTTGAAAAATTCTTATAAATATATTTTAAAACTAGCTGTAACCCGCAACTTCGCGCGCGCGAATCCAGTGATTATGTTAAATTTTGAAGGTTTTTATTTTTTTTTTTGTGTGTGGAACTCTAATTATTTCATCATCATGATCAGCCATTAATCGCCCACTGCTGGGCATAGGCCTCCCCTCTTTTATGTCACAAGAGACAGGGACTGTCTCTTCCCAGTCGCATCCAGCCTATTTATATTTCCATTCAGTTAGAACGACATTCACGAATCACGAATAGAAGTTATATATAAAATTAAACAGTCATTGCTCTATTTTAGTAAAGAATCTCCAAATATCATAAAAATATAGTAAAATAACGATAACGGTCAGAATTTGAAATACCATCCTCATCACATTGACGTCCTCAAGTCCACAACCGTGCGATTCTCTAGAAATTTCTTACCTCGCACAATTCCCTTGTGGAATCAGTTGCCTGATGCGGTATTTCCGAACGGATACGACTTCAAGAAAAGAGCATATCTCCCTGGTGTCGCAGTTGTCCATGGGCGTCGGTAGTCACTTAGGAGAACCGCCTGCTCGTTTGCCCCTTGTTAAATATATATATAAAAAAAATCGTTCTTTTTGTGAGAGATCCCAGCCTGGCCTAAATCCTTGGAACGTTTAATCTAGCCGCAAAGTTGAATCTCAACATATTTTACTAATTAGAAGTAGTGCCACGTTTGCAGTTTTTTGGTCTGCAGCCAAATTGGGCCAGAGGTTTCGGGTACCAGTACCTTTTTCTTATATAAGATAGACGAGACGAATTTCTTAGCATTCCATGGATTCAACGTGCGGGTGCCGGGTCCATCGCGTTGTAGAGGAAGGAACCATAGCAGTGCCCGGGACTTATGACCCCGAATTCTATCTTTGTACGTCCTGCGGATTTCGAGATTTTGCGTTACTTTACTACTACTGTACGTGTATATGTCACTGCACTTCTTCTAACGGCTGGACCAATTCGAATGAATTGTATTGTATACGTTTGGGTGGCGCTCTGGATAGCTTAGTTTCACAAACCAGCCCGGCAGATGGCGCTGTAGTCGGTATCTAGGTTATCTTTGTATCGATTTTTACGTTCGAACAGGACAACGTCTGCCGGGTCCACTAGTATCTGTATATACATATATATAAGAAAAATCTGTTTATACATATAAAAAAATAAAAGTAGAAAATCCAATACTCAAATAACCTTTATGCTAAACCCATCTTTAGAACTGCTACAGGCAGTCAACATGTGTTTTTTTTTGATACGAGCATCTTTTGTAGCAGGTTGCCCTAAGGACAGTAGATGCTGTACAATATCCAGAAGTCTTAATAAGTATAATCATCATCATCATTGCGTATGGCATCCTGCATGGATCAAAATTTTAAGTCTAGATCCCTTAACCACGCTTCTGCTGCTGCTGTAAGAGAGTGCAACTCAGATATGCCGCCAGAGAGAAGACGGAGTGGGCACTCGTTCACAACATGCAACAGGATTTGATCTGGTGCTCCGCAGTCACATTGTGGTGAATCTATTAGTTCAAGAAGTATAATTATTGTATAGCATAAAATACAAAGAACAAGTATAATTACAAAAACGGAATAACGAAAAGTAGTAAAATGCTATGATTAACCAAAGCCACGTATCTGAGGTACGCTTTTTATCTTTTGGTAATGCCGATGTAGCATTATGCCAGATGTTTATAGGCATTGATTACTTACCCAACAGTTAAACATTCTGCTTATTTTACTATTTATGGTGACAATAATGATAGACATCTGTGTTAACACAGATTACAATATACAATTTAAGTTAAGTCAAATCTTTTTTCTCAAATGTTCTTGCTGAGCAAATGTCCATGGGCATCGGTAGTCAATCAGATGAACCGCCTACCCGTTTGCCCCTTGTTATGTAAAAAAAAATAATCTTTAATAAACATAGGTCAAGAACTTGAAGTCATTACATATTTAACTCAATTATAAAATCTAATCACAAAAAATTCTATTATCTAATATACGGTAACAACGTACGCATTACTATTTCAACGTTTCATTCAAATGGCGCACTCTATGCACAAAATCTTCAATATTTATTTTACTTTTTCAGTATAATCGTTGGTAACACAAAAACTCAGAATTTTATACTTATCTAACCCAGAATGTACATTCTAAACAGGAAAGCTCTAATCTATTTTCTACATTCGTTCATCAATAGGGATACAATTTACTTGTGCCCCAAACTGTACTCGAGGTGGGAATCGAACCCACGACCCCCGGAGCAGAAGGCAGAGTCACTGCCCACTGCGCCAACGGGCCAGCCTCTCATTACATCTTCGCGGAAGTTTTTATAGACCAGTTAAAACTAATTGATTTTTTTGATCGGATGATCGGTCGGAAACTATTTTTCCAACTCCTAAGTGACAAGGGTGGCCCACGCGGTTGACGTCGCAGGTTACAGCTAGTACAATATACAATATTTATCACACATACCTTTTGCAATTAAACATAAAGTTTGTTCTTATATCGGGTTAGGTTATATATGTATACAATATTGGTATATTTTTATATTCGAATTAATAATATTTTTCAGTAGACTATTTTGTTCATAATTATTAGCAATCATAACAACATAAAAAAAAATCAATTTCAATATATAAAACACTAGCTGTGCCTTGTGTAAAATTAGGTAAAAAAGAAACAGATTCAATTATAGCGGGATAATATATATCCTATAGCCTTCCTTGATAAATGGGCTATCTAACACTGAAAGAATATTTCAAATCAGACCAGCAGTTTCTGAGATTAGCGCGTTCAAGCAAACAAACAGACAAACAACAATAATAATAATGTTTATTTTGTTTCTCATATAATTTAAGATCCCTAGTGTAGGGACCTCCTAGTAAGCATAAAATACCTGTGTCAGGAGATCCCCACTCTCCCCCAAACAAAATTTCAAAATAAACAAATAGACAAAAATCATTAATTAATACTTATAAAATATTATTACCAGAGAGAAAAACCAAAGGGATAAATTAAATGCGCGCATACTAATAAACAAACAAACTCTTCAGCTTTATACATTGCTATAGAAATACATTTCCCTGCTTGATGTGTTTTTCTGCAAAATAACGGCCAATTCTATTCGCCATTATTCACGACGCTTTCTCGGTGGAAACCTATTTGTAGATAAAGACATTTTTATTACCCGTTTGATGAAAACGAAACATAGTGGATGCGGGGGTTATTGAGGTTAGGCGGGCTTCGGGAAACACTGATAGTGCTATTACTCATTCATCCATCTTGGCTGCCCCAAAACTAGTGTTGCGATAAGCTCACGTGAAAGCGTAAAGGATTTTTAGGTCAAATTTCATTATATATATTTCCTTATTTTAGAGATTTTAGACTTTAGACGCGATAACGTCTTATAAATGTAGAAAGCGGGCTGCACACACGAAAAAGTATGATTCATTGTCACGTTCCGCTCGAGTCGAGTGTGCAATCGAGACCGCGGAAAAATTGATAGAGAGTCTTGATCCGCATACAGGTTCAGTGTTAAACGTTCATGTAAAATTGTCGTTCGTAAACCGATTTTTACTAAGTGTCGTAGCTTGTAAACGCGAAGAATTCCGTGAATAACAATTACGCATTGCCGATACTAGCGAACATTTTCGCCCTGAGTAAGTTGACTTAGAATTAAAATGTTCGTGCTAGGACCGGAGGCAAGTCTTAATCTCATTCGCACGAGAGCTTTTCTAACGTACGTTGGAAAAGCGTTCAAATAGAGCATATGGATCCCCAATTTTCTCTTCACACGGCAGCGCTTTTATAACGCGACGTTTTTTTATCGAATAATGATCTATTTTCAACGCTATGTATATACATATATGGTATATTTTCGTACCGACGTCGCTGGAAAAGTGCCAACGCCGAGATGTAACGCAACGATTTTTAACTCTCGTGCGAATGGGGGCTTAGGAATCCATACCTTCAACTAGAACGCTTTATCAATGCACGTTAAAAAAGCTCTCGTATATAATGAGGGCTTTTTTTTATGTTACAAGGGACAACCGACCAGGCAGCAGGCACGTAAGCGCCTACCGACGCCCATGTGCATCTGCACGACCAGAAGGCTAGCAAATGCGTTGCCGGCCTTTAATGACGAGTTCAGGCCAACGGGAAGTCTCACAAACCGAACGAAACGCGACAACAACACCATCACTTGACGTGATAGCATTGCAGCCACTTCACGCCGATCTCAAAAGAATCTAATTGTGTCACACTTTTAATCAATCCTAATGCAACCCGCGTCACGCCTAACAAGGGTCTGCTGTGGGTCTAGTAAGAACTAAGACCTCTAAACTCGTCGAATATACACTTCACAAATTTGTATACTATGTAATATGTTTGTCTGTGTGTGTGTTGTTGGTGAATGTTCTTCCAAAGACGAGCAACTCCATTTATAAACGAGAAATCTTGTTATTTCATTCTCAAATGGTTATGTAAATGTGAAATAGTTGAGATTTTTTCGCAAAAATTTATAGTAACTATAGGCAACGTCAAGTCGTCAAAGGACTGTTTTTATACATATCATTATAATCACACGTGAAACTATTTTTATAAGCCTTTGAACCAATGATTAAAAGGAAACTACGTTGGCAGGAGATATTGAGGGGAGATCGTTTTTCAAAATATATTATTTTCTTTTCCAAACTAATTGCTTGGCTCTTTAAAATAGCATCACGCATTAACTTCAATTGAAGTAAATATTCTTTAAATTTATGGATCGCTTTTACCACGTATGGATAAAGTCTCAAGTGGCGTAATATAATAAATACGTTATTCCTATTTAATGATATTTATTTATATAGATAATAAATGTAATACACTTTTTCTTTTGTTGCAGTATCGGTGGCGAAGCATCTGCGCCTTAAGTACTGGAGGCTTTGTGCTCCTGTACTGGCGGTTACGTCTCGCAGGAGCACCTACAGCCTTCGCATCAGCTGATAACCCCACATCGCGAGACCCATCTCTATTAACAAGATTCTATACCTTCACCTACCTCCCAGTGTTCAATTTTTTCCTCTTAGTATATCCTTTTCAACTCAGCTTCGATTGGTCCATGGATTCCATACCCCGAATCACGACAATATTCGATATAAGAAATATATACTCGCTTGTTTTCTACGCGGTTATATCGAAGGTAACTTGGAAGGCCTTGTCGCACGAACTAAGGATACAGCAAGATAGAAAAGAGAAATATTATAAGAAACAAAACAATAAAATAAAACAGAAATGGAGCTACAGCTGCAAGCATTACAACAGGAGACAGGATTGCAGCGAGAGAAAAAGCATTATTCCGCACAAAGAGAACGCTTCGTCCAAGAGATCGATGTGTCCGTGCAACGGTTGTAAACACACGCTCACCGAAGAGCATACGAACTTATGTAGAGCCATTAATAATAATAACACAATGATGCATCACTCGAGTTGCGTTTGTCCAATAGCACACGGAAAATCCAAGACGGAAAGTACGTCTAAGTATTGTTACCGGAGTCCTCAAGTTGCGATGCTATTATTCACGGCGTTTATGGTGCTACCTTTCGTGCCAGCCAGCAATATTCTCTTTTACGTCGGCTTTGTAGTGGCTGAACGCGTACTGTACATACCTAGTGTTGGATTTTGCCTATTACTCGGTCTTGGCGCGGGTACGCTTACGAGAAATTGGAGGCGTTATGAAATGCGCAGTCGAATATTTATGTTGGCTCTATTGACTACGCTACTGGTTATGAGCTCTGCGACTTTACGGAGAAACTTAGATTGGCGTGACGAAGAAAGCCTTTTCAGAAGCGCACTTCATATCAACCCGCCTAAAGGTAAGACTACACAATTTTGTTTACCATTTTTTAAGAGAATAATCAGAATAGTTTGTTTTAAAAAATATGTCTAAAGCATTCTTGTATAATATTACGTAACAGAACGAAAGGTAACATTCTGAATTATTCGGAATTCTTAACTCAACTTATTGCGAGATGGGTTAAGCGAGCAGAGATCGGTAATACAACATTCATGAAATTTAGGGTAACTATGCAGTTATATGGTTGTGTGGTATGGTTAGTGTTAGTGTCAGTGTAGAGCAATGATCATTTATACTCTTATTTTTCGTATAAGATATTGATAGCAAATCTTTGTTTAACTATTCTGAGTTTGTGGGTCGCTAAATTTACAGGAACATTTGTAATGCCGGAGCCAGACATAGCTCAAATTCTACAAAATTTTGTGAAGTTACACAAAATCCCCGGCCACACTACATGATCATTGAAATGATCATTCAAATGAAGCCATGAGGTACGAAATAATATATTTTAACACGACCCCCGAGCGGTAGACAGGGTCACTGCCCACTGCGCCAACGGGCCATGCAGTATATTCATTAAGTACCTTTAATTATAATAATTTTTCATAGAAGCGTTAGCGTCAAATGCGTACTATTATCAGGTACGTCGTTAAGCTCATTTTTTAATCAACATCTAGATCTATGGTTCCCAATCAGTGGTCCGCGGAAGCCAAAATATGGTCTGCGAATGATTTTAGATTTAGCGGGTAGTGAGTCAGAAGAGTGCGGTATAATTTAGGTATCTATATGGCTAGAGTAATTACGTATATTACATTATAGGTCTCTATAGGTTTTTTGTCTCCAGTGGGTGGATCTTCCTTTTATCTGTCCAATAAATCGGGTACGCGACACCAACTTAGCTTAGCTGCTATTGCCACTCCCTCTACATCATCCGTGGCAGTAGTATCTGCATCCTTTCTGTCCTCCCCATCTACCTTTATATCCATTTACTACCTAATTAGAGGTACCGCCACGATTGCAGTTCTTTGCCTTGCAGCCGAATTGGGACGGCGCGACCAGGTACCAGTACCTCCCTCTCACATAAGATCGGCGTAAAGTGGCGGCATTGCTGTCACGTCAAGTAATGGTACTGTTGTCGTATTTCGTTCGGTTTGTGAGACTTCGCGGTGGCCTAATTTCGTCATTAAAGGCTGACAACGCATCTGCTAGCCTCCTGGTGGTGCAACGTTCATGGACGACGGAAATCAATTATTTGCACTATAATACAATTCCGCTGTGTAAAAGGCGTGGCTTTAATTACATGAGTGTTTACCTTTACGAGCTGGGACTATTTCGTGGAAGAGCGTATAGTAGAGCGAGTTATAGTGACACTGGCTGTAATGCCCGTGAATTCACTGATTTTGTTAAATTTTGAGGGTTTTTGTTCGGAACCATGATTATTTTACTAAAAGTAAATCTAATTAAAAAAGTTTGTAACATTACCTATCTGCCAGTAAGCATACATCGGTACTAAATACTTGTATAAATATCGAATAATATATGTTATTCTGTTGGCACGAGATCCATAGGTCGTCAGACGTAACTTACTTTTCTAATTAGAGGTATCGCCACGTTTGTAGCCAAATTGGGCCGGCGCGTCCGGGTACCAGTACCTATTTCACACATGAGATTGGCGTGAAGTGGCGGCAATGCTGTCACGTCAAGTGATGGTATTGTTGTCGCGTTTCGTTCGGTTTGTGAGACTTCCCTTTATACTTAAATAGAATAGAAGCGTCCGTCTGTGTTATTTTTTTTTTTATAATATTAGGGTGTATAATACTTTGGGGTTATAGACCAAAACATACGGAACTGTATATCTGAAAAGGATCAATAAAAAGTCTGCGATGGCATATGCCTATATCGTAAGAATAGCTCACAGTAATCACTTTTATGTTTTACGTATTTAAAAAAAAAGTATTTACTACGCTATTTTGAATAATATCTTATCCAATGAAATACGCTAAATACGTTGTACATTTTATGCAGATTAAAAATGTCCTTTGCAGTATATTATTATAATGCACAATTCCTCTGTGGAATTAATTACTAGCGTCTGTATTTCCGAACGGATACGACTTAGGGACCTTCAAGAAATGAGCATACTCATTTCTCAAAGGCCGGCAAAGCACCTGCGATCCCCCCCGGTGTTGCAGTTGTCCATGGGCGTCGGTAGTCACTTAAGAGTACCGCCTGCTCGTTGCGATGGTCACCCTTTCATCAAGTTTCTTTACTTCATAGTATTAAAAGTTCATGGTTTTACTCCTAACACGTCTGCCAATAACGATGGGAACTGGGTGGACTTACTTAGGATAAAAGATAACATTAGATATTCCTAAAACGTTCCCATCATATTTCCTATACGATTTTAGTAGTTCCTCTGTGCTATTGTAGTCGTTTATTATTCCTATTTTTTTACTATGTTTGAAATAAAGAGTTATGGAAATTTGTTGCTGTCCCGTCAGCTTCTTCTTCTTCTTCGTATGCCTCTCCACTATTGGATGTTGGCCGTCATCTTTTCAGTCCATTCCCGGATGTTTCTAAGCCACGACTTCCTTCGTCTACCGATGCCATGCTTTCACTCAAAATTTTGCCCATCATGGTCACTTGAAGGAGGTGGTATATATCGTTTGGAACACATGGCCAAGATAGCTGACCGTTTTGTGTTTAACGGACAAAATTCCTTCAGCTTGTCTTGCAGGTCAGGGCGTACTTATTTTACCTCTTAGAGCTGCCTACTTATTCCTTTTCATCCTGGTGGCTGTATTTCCAGACAAGTGCATTTAGGGTAGATTTAGGACCCAGTAATACCTAATTTTTATATACAGTCCACTTAAAATTAAAGTCGCTAAATATGTTGTTGGGGAACTCCCCACAAAAAACCCACCACTAAATTTTTAAGGAGCTTATAAGTCTATTTGAATAAAATATCTTTTGAATTTGAATATGTACTGTACATTGAACATTTAGTAGAAGCGTAAAACGAAGCGTTATTTCTACAACATTACTTCAAATAAGCATTGGCACTTACTGCAATTTACTGTATTTTTCTACTAATCTACTATGCTTTATTTTAAAATACAAAACACGGTAAATTTATCAATCCGACCTGGCAACACTGTTCTAGAATTTTATAAAAGTGAACAGCTTAGTGCTTCTAAAGCGCTTACACTTGTAGTTGATTGGTTTCGTAGCTGAAAAGCGTCGAGGAATCGCTTATCTTATGACCTTAAAACATATTGACGAGGAGGTCGGCACCCGCGACCCTCCAGTCCATCAGTAAAGGAGCTGGACGAAAGAGGACGGAAGGTTACCAGCACGGTTACAGCGTTCCCTAAATAACCGTTTTGAGTAGAAAAATGTCTATTATAAACAAAAAAGAGCATAACGTAACCAATAAGCAGTACCTGAGAAAAGTAACATGCCCAAGAGTGTGCCAAGACACGCCTGGTATATAGAGGGGTTCCGTATCTGTTAAGCGATAAAGGTACTTATTTGTTAAATAACTTCAACAGCAGACAAAGAACTTGTTACAGAAACGGAAGCAGAAAATCTATCATATGAAACCAAGCTTGTTTAATATGACAGTATTTGCCATCGTTTTATTTATTTGTTTATTAAGGCACATCAACAGCACAAATATTAAGCTTTTACAGAGATACACTTAGATAATAAAAACTCATTAGGAAAATTATTTTGAACGAAATCGAACAAAAACTTTTGAAGTTATTTAACAAATACGTTTATAGGGTATCAGATACGGAACCCTTCTGTATAAGCGTGTCTTGACACGCTCTTGGCCATTTTTATTAGTCTTTTAGGTTTATTCAAAAACCATAGTATATAGAGATATGAAATTTACAAAATCAAAGCATCTTACTAGTCCCAAAATATTCAAAAAGATGAAGTTATGGGACCGTTTCACTTAACTAATCGCCTATGGCGTTAACTGTTTCAAACGCATTTTTTTAAGATAGAAGTAGTAATTTATGGTGCCCCCACCTTCGCCTATGTGTGGTGGTTGTATGTCGAGAAGTTTAATAACATTATGTTATATAAAACAGCTCATGCACTTTAGTTGTAAATTAATTTTCCTTGTATCGTTTTATATTGTAATTTCACGCGTCTGTGTGGCAGCACTGGTAATTAGGCGGAGACTGAAAGATTTTTATTACTATTATAGATGAAACTTCGAAAGCCTAATATCCTCTGAAAATCCTTAATTGTGGTAGGAAATTACGCTTTTTGTGTGTTGTATACCTTCTTCTTCCTAGCGTTATCCCGGTTAAGTGCCATATTTCTCTGTCTGCGCAATTTTTATAAAATAATACTTAAAGTGTTTGTATTCATTTATAGATCCATTCCAGTACTTAATCTTTTTGAAAACTTTGTCTCTTTCGTGTTTATCTGAAGTAATCTTTGGAACAGCTTATCACATTTCTGTGAGATGCTTTTTTTATACAGCAGTGAATAAACAGATAAACTTTCCTCAGGGTACTTGACTAGTTTACTATATTAGGAATATGGGTTTCAAAGTTGCTCTATTACTTGCTTCAATACTGGAAGTGATATACACAGAAAGTGCAGAAATTAATTCAGTTATCAGTGCAGAAATAAATAGGACCTTTAATAGACCAACAGTAGAAGAATGGTCATTAAGGGCCGGCAGCGCATCTGCTGGCCTTCTGGTCGTGCAGATGTCCATGGGCACCGGTAGACACTCCGGTGCCTGCTGCCTGCTCGTCTGCCCCCTTGTAACATAAAAAAAAAAATAATGCAGTTTGAGTACTTTTCCCAAAAATGCATATTTTCGTATTTTTCTTCTCTATGTTGTTGTTTGCACTCAATGGGTGGTAGGTTAGAAGCGGATAACTGATCGCTGTGCGATCGCCCGTCTGCCTAGCCGGTATTTTTTTTTATTTTAACACACAATATGCCCTATTTGAGCATTCATAACTCGAAAACATTACAAAAGGCTGTATGTAAATCTTGAAATATCGTTTCGGATTTATCATATTTGATACATTACTGTAAAATATGGGCGAGTTTCGTAAAATTGGTTTAAGTTTAAAATAAAATATTTCGAAGATTTTATACATCTTCTACTTATAAGAATGTATATATTTTTTCATGTATAGATAACTTACGTCCCTGTATGTACATTTGGTACATATACTGGATCTTTTCTAACTTTGTCGTTTTAAACTTTATATGAGACAGAGACGAAATAATCATCGAGGAGTGCATTTGCAATACGATGCATTTTAACTCCTTCTCGCTCATATTTGCCTGGTACTTGACATGCTGTTTTTGCAAAATTCTACTTTAACTCTTCTCCAATGGATGGAGGGTAGTTATTTAGTCCTATTGCAATGTTTGCAGCAAGTAAAGCGATGCAGGGGATGGATATCAGAACGTTGGTATCAGAAGTGCTTATTGCTATGTCCAGTATCATTTTTGGGGGTCAAGCAAACTCAACCATAGTTTTAAATTTTAACTAGGATCTCATAATTTAGAAAGACGTTTTTGTCGAGCGGTATATTGAAACTAACGATCTATTTCTTACTCTACAAAACAATTGCAATTTAGGTAAACGAAAGCGTGCTTTCAAAGGAAAACGTGAACATATTTAAATTATCGTAACTGCCATATATTATAAAATCCTCACTATAAACAAGTTTACAATTGACTTATCCGTATACTACATAAATATGTATGTGTATGTTTGTGTCGCGCTGAAGTGCTACCGCCGAGAGTAAGCATAGTATGCCATGAAATCTTACCTTATCATATTTTTATAATCAAAATTTTAAATCTGAAAATGGTTATTTTGTAAGTAAACCATAGACGTGGTATTGAGAGGATTTGTTTAGAACGTTTGACGGACTACGATTCTCAAGACCAAAATTTTGATGTATCTTTTAAAGTACCGAACATTGATTTTTGGGAACGTGGCCTCAAAATCTAGACTTTATTTACTTTACAAATTCTTTATTATGGTGAAGCCAACAAATGTTGTGAAATCCACTCAATAGTTTATGAAGATTTATGAACAGAAATAATTGCAGCAAACGAGTCCCTGTTAGTACGTAGTGTTCGATATATACTTATCTATACTTGTATATAGTGTACGATGTTATCCATGCTTTCCCTTAATTCCAATGTTTTTGATCTTATCGAAGGTTAATTAAGTAATTGATACTTTTTCAAGCTTTCATTGAATTATTTGCGCATTCAATTTCGAACTTCTTATAATGTTTTCGTCAATATAGATTTGTAGTATTTTCATGATTAGGGCTCGACCAGGATCTTACCGTTAAATACTATACAAATATTTCATATCATTCCATAGGTAACGCATATTGATTTTACGTCCCCCCAATCTTTTACCTCCCCTTACAGTTCCAGATAGTTCGTGTGACGTAAAAGTGTAAAAGCAACGGGCTGCAATCTGAGCATGCGCGCCAGTTAGCTAGCTAGCCTGGACCTAGCTGCATCGAGCTAGAAACAGCGGTGTGGGACCAGGCTTGCACTGGGACGCAGGAGATCTGGATGGGGAGTCTGTAATGCGCAGGCAACCTACACATGCGCTATGAGCTAGACCCGACCCGTGACCTAAGTATCGAGCTGAGTCTGAATTCACATTACCAGAGCTCCATGAATATCCGAAGCTGGCGACGCAGCTGAGTTTGCGCGGGAACTGGCTAACTGTAAACTAGTTCACAAACGCATTTCCGGCCGGCATGTGATGTTTACATCGCAGTACATTGTTTGATTAATTATCAACTCTTATATTAGTGGTTTATCAAGAGAAAAGGACTATTCCGGTAGGACTAGCGAGAAAGGTTCTCTTTCAGGTAAGGAAACAAACATTTATTCTTTATTGTCCTGAATGCACACAGTTGCGTAACACTTAATTGCGTAATCTCTGGAGCGTCAAAAAAATATTAATATAAATTAAAGATTTGATTTTTTGCGAAATTTGCCGTAATATACAGCCGACGTGGTTGCAAATTTATTCATTATTGGCTACAACCTACTATACAAATAAAGGAGTTTAACGTATTTTTATCTGTTTGTCTGTCTGTGATAATGTATGTAACCTAAATTAAAAAACAGGTCATATAATTTAATAAATTCTATTTCTTACATAATATGATTCGACCCTGATTCTAATTTTAATTAAAATTTAATAATTTTTATGAATTAAGAATTATATTTGGGAAAATAATATATCAGTTTTTGAATAAACTGTTCATTATTTTCAATATAAAATGGGGCAAACGGGAAGGCGGTTGAGCTGAGCGACTAAAGGCACCCATGGACGACTATAGTACCAGGTGGATGCTGATGCGTTGCTGGTCATTGGGAAATTAGTATAGATATACTCTTTTCTTAAAGTCCCTAGGTCGTGTCAGTTCGAAAACCACGCACCTGGCAACTGCTGAAACCGCCATATTGAATTTTTATGACGTC
Source organism: Charaxes varanes (assembly GCA_024363005.1). Classification (NCBI taxonomy): domain Eukaryota; kingdom Metazoa; phylum Arthropoda; class Insecta; order Lepidoptera; family Nymphalidae; genus Charaxes; species Charaxes varanes. The sequence continues at coordinate 8,398,472 of JANCMC010021608.1, forward strand.
AGCAGCCCGGATCTAGGGGGAGGTCAAACCGCGCCCCCGCTACGGGCGGCGCGGCGGTTTAAGGGGAAGCAAAATCATAATTTAATAAGATTAAAAATATGAAAAACTTTCTTCACAAAGCACCTAGCATATGGAAGCCTGATTGCGAAAACCGCCAAACATATAATGTAATAAAAATATAATAAAACAAAACACATAATATGTATACCTAATGCATATTTTTTACCAATTATCTCCAACGCTGGAGAGAGGTGCACCATTATTAAGTTTTTAGAGCTCAGGGCTCTATGGCATTAAATACATAATAGAACCGTTTTTCCCCCAAAAGGTAAAAAACGTATATTTAGTTTCCAGCCGAAACTTAAACGTGGCAGGAGCATGGGTTTAGTAGCGCATTAGATTTATGAGCAGCCCTATTTAGGTACACTATGCTTAGTGCTTACCCCTGTACAGGGGATGAGCCTAGAAAATGTATCGTAAAATTTTACGCTTCCCAATTTCAACTGATTGGCAAGCCGCGGTCATCGGGCACCAACTCTATCGCAGTCGACAAAACGAATAGAAAGTGCTACTTGGGACGTCTGTACATTTCTGCACAAACCAAATAATTTATGCCACGTTATTGCTGACGGAGTACAAGATACAAAATTGATATAGCTATGGTCAGTTTTTCGAAGACTGTAGTGGAATCCTTATTACTAGATGGGCAAACCAAACTATGAGCGATCAAGTAGCGGTGTAGGAATATGTAATAGCAATGGAGGGCTGTTTTTGTTACCTTGACCAGAATTTAATCTGTGTTAGGAACCCGCGAGTCTGATAAGTTTACAACTTTTTGAAAATACCTGCGCTCAAAGAAATGACATCGAATTGATTATGTCAACCTTCATAGACCTGATCTTAAAAACATGCTTATAACCAAAGCAATGCGGAGTACTGATGTTTGGAGCGAGTAGTAGGTATATCAGATGAGGGTATTTACACAATGATGCCAACGCAGCCCTGGATATCGTGGCTTTGCCGCGAATTAGTAGGAGGGGCCCCAGCACCTTATGGTAAGGAGCGTGCGCGTGCGAACAAAGAACGCAACAGAAGTGCTGCTAATGCGCCAATGAAGAACGATCTTGTTTCGATATACGACGATGTTCCGTTTTGTTGTCCATACGAGAGCCACCGGATAAGAAAAAACAGGCCTAGTTTCACGACCCCGATGTTGAGATCGAATGACTGGACTAATAAGATGAAGAACTTATTCTATATGACTTTTCTCATTTATATAAAAAAAACCTCATCAATTGGTTGGTAATTTTTGTGGGGGGAGGGGCTTTAATTCTTGATTCTTAATTCGAAATCCTGCGTGAGGATGAAAAAAATAATAAATAATAAGTAAACAATAAATAGTACAAAATTTAAAGGCGTCCAGGTTTTATTTTTAATTTTAGTTAACATTCGTAAGCTTCCGCTTGAAGTCAGACCACAACTTATTTTCAAATAAATTTTGGTTTAGCAACAAATTATAAATTAGTGTTATTTCAGTCCCGGCTTGTTTACATTGACACTATATGGCGTTAATAGTGCTTGTAATCAGGCATATGTGAATCAAGTATTTTGGACTTTGTCTAAATGAGAAACTATACGACCTACGGCAGTGTTTCCCAATGTGGGGCATACGCCACACAGTGGGGCAATTTAATAGTCAATAGGGCAATTAAAAAATGGATTCAACACCACTTTAACCCTTTTGCTTTGGGTTATTTAAATGCAATGCTAGATATCGGTGACAAATTTAACAAAAAAAGGCAAATTCTTAAAAAAATACTGAAAATAATTTAAAGGTGTAATTTGTTTGACGTAACTAAAATATCAACTTCCTAAAACTTATCATTTATATTTCTTAAGAGGAGAAAACAAATTTTAAAGGTTATAAATTGTGTATGGGGGGCAAAAATCTTTAAAAACTAAGGTGGGGTACGGCCTAAAAAGGTTGGGAAACACTGGCTTTTTAAAAATACAGCATACTCATTCGTCAAAGGCCGTTAACACAGTGGAAAATCAACTACATAAGGGTGGAGGCCCTCGCGGCGTCTAGTGTTCCGATGGTAGAATGTGGAAGGTTTATGAGAATCAAAAACATAAAAGTATAATAAGTGTTTCTGAGCTTCAGTTATCAGTTAAAACCTGTTATTGCGACATTAAAGGAACCCTACTAGTAAGGACGCTGTATCCGATAGTCGCTATTTCCAATACAATTTTTTTTAAAGATCGTTTCCATCGTTTTGCAATTACAAAATTGCAAATTTGCAATGCAGAATGAAGACAACCATATTGTTCAAAAACATTGGTAATGTAGAATGCGTCATTTCTTTGTAAAATCTAATTTTATTTACAATTTTTATAATCCCCAATATAAATCAGATTCATTTTGCACACAAAAGGGTGAGCCAAATTAAAATACAACAGGTAAAATTGCAAAGTAAATTTGAGGTTAGTTGTTATAAAAAGTTAGCGATAAAATCGAGATCTACCTAACCATTCAATTAAAAGATAACATCAAACGGCACTGGTATCAAGTACATCATAATTACATTAGTATTATTTTGTTAACCATGTCCGATCAATCAATGACGGTCTCATATCTACTAGTACATTAGCGCTATGGAGATTAGAATTAAACTCCTTCTATTCGAATCTCCATAGCGCTAATGTACGTAATGTTCGCATATAACATCTCTGACGTGTATGTGAATGACGTAAGGAAGGGGGGGAGCGCCAAATTTGCTTCATAGTGAATTTCTTTTATGCCTTAAGATTTCTCTACACCAACTAGCGCCATTCTGGAAGGTTATTGTTCGATTAATCTTCGCATAGCATAATATTTGTCGACACCAGCGCCATGCTGTACGGCATTTGAACTAGTAACTAAGCTATAATGTTAGAGCTAGATTATTAGAGGTAGCGCCACGCTTGTAGCCGAATCGGGCCGGCGCGTCCGGGTACCAGTACCTCTTTCTCACGTGAGATCGGGGAGGGCAGCAGACGCATTCCGACCGGATGGTAAAGTTTTATTGATAGTGCTGCCATCACGTAGCAACCTTCCGGTGCGATGGGTCACTTCCGGTTTTGAACATCTGAATTATTTTTAATAGGGTAGCTTATTTTCGAAAATTTAAAGGCTTCGCTTTGTATAGTAGAAAGATATATTATGTAATTGCCCTTGTATTGCTTTTAGATATACATAAAAAGTTACCTAACATGAAATTTCTAAAACCGCGTGACGTACGAAGATGAAATTTGGCGAGTAAGTAATTTACAGTTAGTAGTCATCCCCTAAGAACGGATTTTTCGAAAGGGCCAGATTAAGGATGTTTAAGGCTCTCACAATTTTATGCGGACGAAGTCGCGGGGTGCAGCTAGTCAATAAATAAAAATGAGCAATCTCGTGTTATTGGATACAGGAGTGGATATCGGTCAAGAGTAGTGTAATAAGGTAAATAAAATCACTCAGGTTGAGTCGTCAATGTATTTTACAAACATGAATGTATTTATCAAATTATGTTCTGTGATAATGCGATGCGAAGTGCCATTCGCTTCAGCAACGAATAAACGCCATATTGCATCATAAATAAATGAAGTATTGCAAATAAAACAAATGAAGCTGTCGGTTTGTGTAACGTCAAAATGAAGTTTATAAATAAATGCACATGAAGTGCTCGTTAAAAAAAATAGAAATGACGAAGATTTTGTCAAGATACGCGATATATAGAAGGGTTCCGTATCTGATACGATATAAACGTATTTGTTAAATAACTTCAAAAGTTTTTGTCGGATTTCGTTCAGAATAATTTTCCTAATGAGTTTTTAGCATGTTCTATCTATCAACGTGGAAAATTTTAAGTCTCTACGTTTAATAGTTTGGAAGTGCTGGAGAGGGGCACCTTAAGGGCAGACAGACGGATGGACGGACAGACAGAGCGAAATTATAAGGGTTCCTTGTACTATACTACTATGTTTATCTCCCACTCTGCGAATTGAATTTAAGCCAGTCGAGGATACCATCTACACATTATTAAGTGTGACTGCGGTCAAGCGCTTGCCTATCTCCAATATATAAAAAAAAAGTAATAATCTTTACGTCTTTGGCAGGGCGTCTGGCAGCGCAGTGATCCTGGATCCTCGCATGGTGTGTAAGAAGAATCGACGCACGCGGGGGCGGCTCGCACAGATCTGCAGGAACGAGACCGGTCTACTCAAGGAGATCAGCCGAGGAGTGACGTTGGGAGCAACCGAGTGTGCCCACCAGTTCAGAAACCGACGCTGGAACTGCACCACACAAAGAAGAAGCATGAGGAAAATACTCATGAGGGGTAACTACATTTTTAATAATTTTTCTTCTTCCTATCGTTGTCCCAGTCAAGTATCAGGGTCCGCTTAGTTTTACTAAGGATGTGGCTGTGGGGCGAGTTAAGATGACCGATTGCCATCTGACGTCATCCTTTGCTTTACTTCCCCCTAGTCCCTTTTGCTTCACCCCTGTGGGCCCCCCCCCCCCCATTAACAAACTATTAGGAGTAGCAAAGCAAAGATAACAGCATTTTTAATTAGGGTTCCGTAGTACTACGAGGAACCCTTATAATTTCGCTTTGTCCGCCCGTCCGTCCGTAAAGTGGTCAACTAATTCCCCCTACAATTGCATGTTTGACAACGAGTTTTGCAGTTATTTAACAAATACCTTTATCGCGTACGATACGGAACCCTTCTCTATAAGCCTGTCATATCACACACTTGGACACTCTTTCCTTTTTGATTCTTGTTCTTTACCGATATTGTTAAAGTTGTGTGTATGAGGTCATATTTGCATCAGTGGCCGTCGTTTGAGTCAATTGCTAGGTTAAGCAGTTCTTACCGAGACTGGATGATAGATGGGTGACCCATTCTAACCCTGGTTTTCAAATATCTGATCTCGGAAGGCAAGTAAAACAATGGGACTGTAACGCTGGAAATTTGGGGCTACAACAATTTACGTGGTAGGTATCGATATACATACAGTATAAATATGAAAAATAATTATTAGAGAACATTCGAGTGAACCAGTTGTTTTATTAGATGCTACCTCACAGGATATATCTTGGAGAAAACATACAGTATTATAACTTATAAAAAGACCATCTTGAAAGCATGCATTTATCTTCATGATATCGACCAGGCGACTGATATAGGAATACATAATTTATTTAATTTAAATTCCTCAAATACTAGAAACGCATCTGGGATCCGCGATACCATGCGACTGCATGCCAGTTTACCCCTTGTTATATATAAAAAATATCCTATTATATTTATTTAAAATAATTTTTGTTTGTTTGTTGCATACCTATGTTTTACTCCTCAATCTTAGTGAAACCTTGCATACATTCTGACAAAGATACAAAAAAAATATGAAGTCACGTCAACAAAATAAATAGCTGCTTAAAAATCTGGCCCGTTGGCGCAGTGGACAGTGACCCTGTCTTCCACTCCGGGGGTCGTGGGTTCGTTACCCGCCTCAAGTCTCGGTGTACTATCCATATGTATGTAATAAAATATTTCCAAAAAAAAAATGTGAATAACAGACGGCTGTTACCATAAAACAGGCATTAAGTTGTCTATCTTAGGAACAGACGTCCGTGTGTCATATAGACCATTTATTTATTTATTTAAATTTGATGACACGGTTTCATAGAGATGTATAACTACATGTATCTGCATACATTCAATTGTTTTACAAACCTCGTCTTTTGACCACTATGCTGGAATTCATTCCTAAGGCCAGCCATACATATAATATTTATGTTTCTAGTATGCCTTAGTTATTTAAAATCCTCTCTAGGGCCACTGTACTGCTTTACACTAATTAAATTATAATGTCATTCTCATAAATAAAGATTTTAAGGTCAACCCATATAGACTGTATTCAGTTAAATGAAACAGATGGCTAAAGCACCCGCAGTAGGTATTGATCTGGGCACCACATACTCCTGTGTGGGGGTGTTCCAGCACGGCAAAGTGGAGATCATCGCCAACGACCAGGGCAACAGGACCACACCTTCGTATGTGGCGTTTACAGACACCGAGCGTCTCATTGGAGATGCTGCCAAGAACCAGGTGGCGATGAACCCCAACAACACAATTTTTGGTTAGTAACTTAAAGTTTTTTTTTCGGAAATTTTTAGGATATTTTTTCAGCCACTTGTTATGGATAACGGTAACTAACATCGTGATAAAACAGCTAGGATGCGTCCTGCAATTAGTTCAAACAATATTGAATAGAGTGCTCAAGGTATTAGTCCTTATAAAATCAATTTTATATTAATTACCGTGTGAAACCATTAATTATAAGATTTTGTAAGTAATTATTAATCTATCAATTACATCTGTATTTGCAAGCTAGATTCTTTCAGATTGCATCTTCAAAGTAGTCTTGGTTATAGACCTGGATAATGCTAGATAGAAGATTTTACGATAAACAAGGGTCAATAACTTAGTTGGTCATATCTCACATTTTGGGGGTTTATTGAGGGGATACTACTGCAGGTAGACAAATACTAAGTAAAACTTTCTCGAGTTTGACTTTGACTTTGAGCTCGGACTTGCGAAAGATTCAATAGCTAGAGATCTTAAGATAATTGTAACTTTCTTATACCGCTGAAGGATTCGATCATCTCTATCTGGCTCTGTTTATCAGAAAATTTAATTTGTGTCCTGCAACCTTGAAATTCACATTTGGATATGTATGTTTCATCTAAAAATTAGTGCAGCCAGAACTAACTTTTAAAAGTATGTTTCACATTCATAACTTTTTTCTGAGTAATAGACGACCATAGTAGTATTCACTTCTTCTTCTACCTAGCGTGATGATGATATTTCCAACAAATTTGAAAAATAACTTATATCTAGGTATAAGAAGCACGCAGTGTTAGAATAGGTCACCCAGCTATCACTGGGCCGCGGTAAGAAATACTTAGCCTAACGATCGACTCAAATGCTGGCCACAGATTAAACTACGACATAAGCATTTATAATAATAGTTAGTATTTATGATGTCCAAGTCCTGTCTCTTATTATTCCCGTATTATATAGAGCTCTCTCTTTCGTGTTAATCTAAAAAAGGAAGCGGGGCAGCCTTGGTATGCAGGCTGAATTTTGGTAAATCAGTTCATCGCATTAAGCACCGCCCCGACTCAATTGCATTTGAATTTTTATCTGAAAACAAACTTCAACAGAGCCACTGATCATTATTTCATAGTTTATTTTTTTTAATAGCGTACACGACAGACGTTGTCTTGCCCGACTTTAGACACGACTCTTATTAGCCAATTAACCAATCTTCTTTATGCCTTTTTCATAAAACGCGACACTGGCCGAATGTTTTATGAAATAATAATTGTACAGTCGACCACCTATTGTATGCCCACCAATGGCTGACGACGACCCGTCAGGTCGCGGAAGAGATGGCGCGATGATTTGGATGCCTTTGCGGGAAAGTTGTGGATGAGATTGGCTCAAGAAAGAGGAAACTGGACCGAGAAGGGGGACGCCCAACAGTGGGACACAATAGGCTAAATAAAAAGAACGAACAGACTGATCATCGACGCTTATAGACACCGGTTTTACTAGAAAACATCATTATCTTCTATCAGTTTATGGTCCAGGCCATAAAGATTACTATAACTATCTTCTGCTAATTCGTCTTCTTCCTCTCCTACTCTTCTATCAGCTTTTATCGTCTCAATATTGAAATGAAAGAAGACTATCTTCTCTGACTTACGCTAAAGCTGCCAATTCTGTGTCAACATCAGCCACTATACACCAGAAGACTTGCAGTTGGACTTCTGAGAAGTACAGCATAACATGGAGGATGCCTATATCCAGAAGTGGACATCATCAGAACCTTGTGTCGGGAGTGGGACCGACTATACCCTAAGCGAGGTTGAAATGGGGTACCTTGAAGACTATAGCCTATCTTTGAACCATTGAGGCCCTAACTCACCCATAGGTCTTGTCCTCGATGGAGTAGTTAGCGGAGAGCGCGGGCGGAGCCCTAGCCGGACGGGGCGGAGCTCCCGCCCGCTCCAGGTACCCCTTGCTGAGCGCCAGCCGCAGGGCTCCGGCCACGCCCGCACCCAGCGCCGGCTCAGCCTCGAGACCGGCACTGCTGCCTGCAAATATATGGACTCGGTGTTAAATTTGGACAACAAGGTTGTAGCTTAATTAGTCAGCATTTGAAATGCTAGGTTAAGTAGCTCTTACCACATCCGGATGATAGACGGGTTACCAACGCTAATACTGGTTTTCACATGACTAATGTAACCAAAGAGAAAAGAGCATACTCAGTTCCCAAAAGACTGGTAACGCATCTGCGAGCCCTATGGTGTTGCTTTCATTCTTTCTTTCACATATTCTTCACTCTCTAACTCATCATTAACGTCCCCAGTTACATATTTTTAATTCCCCCGATCACCCTCGATTCCTTTATTATAATGTTTTTTAAACAATAATTAAAAGTGTCCATTAAGTGAAATTCGAAGATGTTAAAATATGTGCATTTTCACCCCTGTGAAGTTGGCCCCTCATACTTAAAATTTTTTTCATTTTTTTTAGAGTTCTGGTAGCCCCCCAAATAGTTCTAGAGTTCTCTATAGATTTTAGAAATAGTTCTGCAGTTTAAGTCCAAAAAAAAAACAACTAAACATGGGGGGTCAGCAACTAACTTCGAACTTCTCGCAGCTTTGACGCTCCGTAACTTCGTAGCTATCACTTTTAGAAGAAAATTAAATACAGAGAACTCCAGAACCCCTAGGGGGCCAACAGAATTCTAAGAAAAAAATAAGGTTGCCGATCAGAGATCTTTACAGAAAAGTGTGATGAATAGAAAGAATTTCTAAAAAGTAATTACGTGCTGATTCAAGTGGAAACCGTCTGAGGAGTTGCCCGAGACGTAAATGGGAGGATCGCGTTAAAGATCATCTTTTTTTTTTTTTTTTTTTTTTTTTTTTTTTTTTTTTTTTTTTTTTTTTTTATATGGCGCTACGGTCCATTAAGAACCTTGGCCTCTTCCACAATCCTTCTCCATCCGTTCCTGTCCTCGGCCGCTCTCCTCCAGTTCCTTACACCGAGGGTCCTCAGGTCCGCCTCCACATCGTCCCTCCAGCGCAGTCTGGGCCTTCCTCTCTCTCTCTTCCCTCCCGCCGGCTGGTCATTCATCATTATTTTGGGTATTCTGTGGGATTCCATTCTCTGAACATGCCCCAGCCATCTTAGTCTTCCTTTCTTAACCGTGGCTACAATATCCGGGGCCATGTACAGGTCACTAAGTTCCTGGTTGGTTTTAATCCGCCACGAGTCGACCTCCAATTAAGGGTATGGAACTTTTCATTCCAAACTCTGTGGTCCCCATTGGTGGCAAATGCCAACCTTGGTTTAGCCGATCCTGCAAAATTGCTTCTCGCAATAAGTGGGAGGCTTACCGAGCCTGGGCGGCAGCCGCAGCGACGCAGGATGTAAATACCAGTGCCTTTAAAAAAAAAGTTTAACCACTCCTCCCGATCCTTCAAAAGAGACGTCGTTAGGGCGAAGTTCTTGCACACCTCTAGGATTGGCGAGCGACTAGAGCGTCTTCCGTCTGGAACTCGCGAATTTTGGTCTCTCGCCAAAGCCGTCCAGGGAAATTTCTGTACGCCATCACTACCACCCTTGCTCAAGGGAGATGATTTGTTGGCTCACGACGCAAAGGAGAAAGCCGACCTTCTAGGCAAATTCTTTGCGTCCAACTCATCCCTGGATGACAGGGGCCGAGACCTGCCGATAATACCACAGTGCAACACTGTTATGCCGGACATCCAATTCCATTACTGCGCCCTCTAACCACAAGTTGAACCTTGAGTGTCTGTAATATTATTTCTCCAGAGCTACAATAATTAGTTACAGCAGTATTCTCTTCCCTTTTCTCTTCTTTATTTATTCTCAGTTCTGTACACATAAGTGAGCTATGCCTCCTACCACAAATTACACACCTTACATATGCCTTACATCGATTTTGCCTATGCCCAAATTTGAAACACAAAAAACATAACCTTTTCCGATTCAATATATCCATTTTTTCAGCTAACATCATTTTCTGAGCATTGAAACAGTTTCTACTCTCATGACTTTTATCACAGAAACAAACATTCGGAAATACAGGAGACGATATAACCTAAAAGGCTGTATATCGTATGTAAACTCAGCGATGGAGGGGAAGCAGTGGCTCTGACGCTGTTTCTATCAGTGACGAAAAAATCGCGTTACTATATTGGGCTTTAACGAAGGTGGGGATCTGCGGAACTGTTCCCTATTAAATATATTATTTGTTTATTCTTCTGATTTCAATTTTTGTATTTTTTTAATCTCGATCATAGTAAGATTTAACAAATTAAACAAAACTTGTGGAAACTTAGATATATAGCGACTCCGTTAAGAAGTTTTAAGACTGCAAAATTAACTTCTGTCCTACCTTTTCGTTTGGGCAATGATATTGACACTTATACATTTAGTCATTTACAATATACTAAACACTTTTCATTTACAATTTACATTTTTCGTCCAGATTTCCAAAGGACGTTGGTTATACGAGACATTTCACAAGTTATAAAGCAGTAGTAGGCTTCGCCGGCCGAAAAAGGGAACACTTACCTTTCTATTTTGTCCAAAATTTTCCTATTTTATTTTATAAATCATTATTTTATTCTACATTTTTTTACATTTTCTTCTGCACATTTGGTTGGTTCATCATAAAATATTCTTCATTCTTATGCCAAGTCGAAATCAATGATAATTTCTTTATTTCCTTGACATAGGCGTCTGATGATCTAGGACGAGAGCGGTAGTGTAATAAATATGGTGATATTAACTTCGCTTTTATTGTAAGTTGATAATAGGAATCATTTCGAAGACCCCGGGACTCATAACCATGAAAATGTACAATCCCGTTGAAAACGGGACTTGCCACAAAAAGCCCCGAAAAATAAGACTTTATGGACCGAATGTTTTTTTTTGTGACTGATAAGTCACTGTTTGCCTTGAGGAGGCATTTACTGCTTCACCGGGTTTGAGGTGGCCGGGCGCAGATGGCGCTTAGCCTGAACCTCGTTTAAGAGTAACTAAGCTCGAGGGCTCCCTCAGGAACCTCGGCTCGGGCCGTTACTTCATTATTGTTACCGGATTGTGAGGCCGCCGAGCTCTTAGATCGCTTCGGTGGACGCTCCATGGAGTGACTGGGCTCAAGGGCCCCCGAGAGGGGACCTCGGCTTGGGCTGTCACTCAATACGCGTATAACATTCTAAGTACTAGAGAGGCTTTATCCTGCACTGCAATCGAATGGGGAGATTTTTTTACTTTGACATAGTCACCGCATTTTTTTATGTAACTATAAATTTACAGTTTTCGGGATTTTTCCTATACTTGTACGTCAAGTTATATCTTCTTGCTAAATTTGATGACTCTAGGTCAAAAGGAAGTACTCTAAAAGTTTTGAGTCAGTTTTCAAAGGAAATACGACCTGTCTGTGACGAACTGTCCATAGTTTTTGATTGCATAAACTAAGGGGATTGATTATTTCACAGGAGTAAGGGATCGTTGACTTTAGTATTTGGTATTAATTTCCGAGAAAAAGAGAGTCTTGACGGACATGCATAAACATGGACAAACAGACACTGGCGTATACTTCTGCTACAAGACATAGATTTTGCCTAATTTCATGATTCTAGGTCATCGGGAAGTACCCTATAGGTTTTGGTTCCTTTACAAAACGTATGGGAAATGTGAAATAAACGGCCAAATCTTTTTATTGCGTACACTTAGAGGATTGATTTTTGCACAGTTTTAGAGCATCGCAGATCTCAGTATTTGTTATTAATTTCAACTTCATAGCTCTAAGTGATTGTGTTATAAAGGACCTTGACAGGAAGACCTTGACAGAGAGACAGATACGAACAATAAAGTGATCCTATAAGCTCTCCTGTTTTCCTTTGGAGGTACGGAACCCTAAAGAACACTAATAATCTAAACGCGCTTTAGTAACTCAACCAATTGTTATGAAATATTCCATACACGTTGTAAGGTTACAAAAATAACGATATGTACATTTGATTCTTACCACTAAGAAGAACTTTTCCGGAAGGATATAAATTATATGTTGCATCAAACCATAACAAATGCAGTCATTACTACTTTTAATAATAAACCAAGAAAGAATTAACAATAAATAATTAATTATGTTGTCAGGTATGAGCGAAATAACTTCAGTAAATATTACAGTGCTTTATAAAATGCTAAATTATCGAATTTTACTAAACTTACATCGCAATTAGCCGTATTGTCCTCTTCTTTCCACCACTGATTTTTTAAGGCCTGTAATGTTCCCGCCTCCTGAAGGGCCAAAATTGCAGCATCCACCGCACTCTTGTACGGCGAATCTAACAATCATAAGAATGATCCTTTTGTTAAAAAAATCAAATTATTTAATGCCATTATAATAAACAAACAAGTATTTGAAAGTAGCTAAGAGATGTCCTAATGAATGAAAAAACAGATGTTAGAACAAATTGTTAAATTAAACTTATAATTAAAGAGTTGAACGCTACCAAGCAAAGCTCTCAAAGTTATTTTCTAAAACCTCAATGCACATTTTGATTCAAACTCGTAAATAATAAGAGATCTAAATTGGAAAATTCGTAAAACCACTGTACCTAAAAATGTAGCACACGAAAACTAAAAATACTACTCACTTTTAGGCATTGCAATGCCATAGCCCTTAGAGTCCAGTTCAGAGCCAACCATTTTTAGTTCACAATGCCTCTGCGTGAAGTATTCTATAGTGGTAGATTCCATGAAGAAGGCGTATTTGCCTTTACTTCGCAGCACGCGATCCCGACCCTTTTCGTTGCTCTCCGTAAACACTGTTGGCTTGGCATCCTTCATAACAGCCCACAGCTTTTTGTATAGCGTATCATTAGAATTCTGAAACACATTAAAGTAACTATAAAACTTGCACTGCAGTCCTTCCAAATTTCGTTAACTTTTAGGATCTATTTCAGAACTTAATGTAAAGAGTAATTCAATATCAACGCTTTGATAGTTTGAAAGTCCTTAAACATTTTAACTTTCAAACTATCGAAATTTGTATTACGATTTCTGATGCTGGTAATACTTATTTATTTTAAGCAGTTTATAGTGTCCTATTGAGCCTCCGCAAGAGCCTCCCCCCTCTCAACTCATTCTTTCCTATCCTGGACTACTTGAAACGACGTGTAACCCTCCACCACGAATGGACCCTCAAAGAGATCCAAGTCATCTTGCCACCTCTTCTTTGACATACCTTGTCGTCCGGCAGCGGCCATTGCTAGGAATCCATAATGTCGTAACAAAGGACCCGCAATCCTTTCTTGCCACATGCGCAGCCCATTCCCATTTACTTGACAGTACTTACTTCAAAAAATTTATAAGTTGACGTGTTATACACGGTTCCATAGGCGATGCTGTTTTGCATCGCTAAGTCACTGACATCGGTGATTTCAGTGACACGTCTGCTGGCGCTGAGAAAGGTGGACATGTTGGCAGTGTACGAGGCAGTCATAATGAGGGCGAAAAACCACCACATACCGGCCACCCAACGAGAACCAGCAGCTCTGATGAGGATAAAATATACTGGTAAAAATAATTGAGAAAATAAGTGAGAGCAATTTTAAGCTTTTGCTAGTTGTTATTCAGGAAAAATAGTTATATTAGAGCCCTTCTCTTTCTCTCTGTACATATATTTGTTAGTTGGCATACATGAGTTTTAAAATATGTAAAAAAAAAAGAAATACATAGGACAAATTTTATTACGAAATACATTCGCAGTTCAAAAATCGACAGCATAGCTGCAAAACTTGGTAGTGAAGTTTTTGCATTGGTATCAGTAGTATGGTACCATAATCAGTCATTATAATCAGTTGTTTGGCCCTTGTCACACAAAATAGTTAAAGAAAACGTAAAGGAATTCGTTCCAGGTGGAGTCCTCTGTTTGGATCGATATTATTATTTTCCCTAATCAAATTAATAAAATCTATATACAATATGTACCTGGGTAATATATCACAACCCTGAGTCATGATGGCACCCATGGTGAGCCACATGCAGTTGTACAAGCTCCAGATATTCTGTAAGTTTTCCGGGTTCTGGTTGCAGGGGTGAGGATTTACCCAGTCATCTTGACTCATGCTAAACGAAAACGAACAAAAATAATACTATATCATAGATTAGTTAAAATATGTACCATATAGTGTATTATTTGAACTTTGTTATATTTTTCTTTTTTGCCGTTTATATAATCAAAGACTTACCGTGCGCAAATGAGTAGAACGAAGGATACTATGATATATGTGGTTGCCAGATATAACCACACGTCCAGAGAGAGAGGTTCAATGAACGAGAACTTGTTGGACTCCTCAGGTTCTGCCTCCTTGATCAGCAGGCCTATACCCAAGGACATGAAAGGAGTAGAAAAATCTACCACTGCATTGCGTTCTGATGTTATTGTGATGTCGCATATAGCCAGCTCTGCGTTCTGAAATGTTTAAAAATAATTCTGCATGCTGTTGATACATGACGTAATCAATCGACTACCAGAAGGCGCGCCCATAAATTAGTGACCTTTGAGAAATTAGTATACTGTTTTCTAGGAGGTTAAGGACTTTATAGAAAATTGCTTGTCGTATTGATCCAGAAACGCCTAGCTGGTAGCTGGTTCTCTATATGTGTTAGGCAGGAACTTCACAGTCTTGGACATCAAGTTATTTCGAGGCAAATTTTTTATTTTAACTGGATATCAGATGGAAGATATTAGCTGCCGGTATTAGTCCAAACAATGTAGAATACATCCCCTGACGCGTATAATTATCATCATTCCTTATGACTTCCTGTACGAATCCCTTCACTTCTAGGTCCCTCAACCACAGCTACGTGTAATACTAAGATTTAAATCTTCTATACTTGCATGGTCTATCAGTTCCCCAATTATTCCGTTCCACTTTTTGGTTCCAGCTATCGGATTCCCGTACTTGCCATCGCTCACTCCATAGAACTCGAACTTTAGATCCTTGTAGTTACCATCCGTCCTCATCTCCTCAACTATTTTGGTCATAAAGTCCACAGCGTAACCCCGAAATATCGTGGTACCGTTGACTATTCTCTTATATACATACATATATGTAATATAGTGCATTGTATGGAATGCTATGGGAGCAAGAATGATGCTCCGTCGATGTATTGTGTTCAAGTACTATTTGGTTATTAACTGATTAATCTGTTTATATATAAAACTTAACATTTCCAGAATGTGCACATCGGAAAATGTCATCTTCTTATTTCTTACGCAACTTCAAAGTATTTTTGCAAGATTCGTAAAACTGTAAATCGTATATTAGACGCAATACTCTTTTCTGTAGAATGAAAACCCTTTCACAAGCTGAGGAGGAACCCCAGAAAATAATACCGTATCTCATTCTCGAATAGAAGTCAGCATAGTATAATGTTACTAATGTAATCACGCTACACGTACGTTTTAGATTTCGTAGTGCATAGTAAGTTCGACTAAGTTGGCCATATAGAAAATCAATGTTACTGTACCATTTAAGATGGTTATCAAACATAATACCTAATATTTTTATAGATTCTTAACTGGCGATTCGATTGATTCAGTCTTTATATTGACGCGCTTGGAGGATGTCGTCCACACCTTTACCTAAACATCCTTCTGAGATGTCTTTGGCGAGCGATAATGCAGACGTCGAACCACCTCCAAAGAGGGCGCGTCCGCGTGTTGTTTTCTCATTTTTCAATTTATTTACTATTCCTTTAGATTATTTTGCAGACTCGTCGGGAAAAGTAGTCTTTACAATAATGTAATTTTTTAATTTATCAATCTTTAATTTGGCGTTAAACTGACAAACTCGAGAGACTTTATTGTGTTTAATTGCAATCATTGCTATGCAGCAGAATAGTTCACGAAGTGCCGAAACCCTCAAGACTAACGTAAGTTTTGGTTCTAATTTAGATATTTCTTTACTTAAAACGATTTATTAAACTTGCTGCTTTGCTTTGCGAAAACTTTCCTCATTTTGTTACAACATTTACGTTTCTTTGTTTAAAAAGCATTGTCTTGTTAATAATTGAGTAAAATGTTTATCTCCCTTATATCCTTTCGTTATAATAGAAAGTTTTACAATATTTATTAGAAAAAATCAAAAGTTCAAACTATAAATACATTCAAGCTGTAGCGTAAACATATTTAATAATTATCATTTTATTATCAAATATTTTATTAGGGTATAACTACATAATAATTTTCTCACAGCAAAACTTTAAGTGTTATAAAATATTTGTTTGTATACTATTAAAATAAATTTAAAAGATATATGTGATAGCACAAAAATAGAAATATGGTTTAATAAATCTTATTTACTTCCTAATAGTAAAATCTTTTAAAATAAATTATGCATAATGTTGGAATTAAATAATCCAAGCAAAGCTTTGTGCAATTATATGCATGTAAACCTTTTCAGTAACATGCTGCATCAGCTTGCAATTTTTGACAATGATTTTGAATGCATTGGAATTTTCATTGTTTAAGTAACACATTGGAATGTTTAATTGTTACCTTAATATGTCCATTTTCCTTCCATAAAACTCTTTGTAAATTACTACATTTTTCAGTTACTTTTATTTGACGATACATTTTAACGCAATCTGATACGAAAGCAACTTCATGAGTACGCCAGGTCATTACAATATGTCTTAAGTCCCTTTGTAATCTCGGACCAATAAGCATATTCTCATTTAAAGATTTTCTGTTTGCGCTTTTACATGACGCGTCGAAAACTATCCTAACTTTCGTAGTGGGTTTATCTCTTCGAATTACTGGGTGATGTGGTAAATAAAATGTACTTAAATTTAAATCAGTCTTTCCTCTTGGTATTTCTTCCATGTGATTTAAATCTTTATATTCCATCAGAACTTTCGTATATTCATTTTTTAAATCTTCATCTTTATTAATTTTTCTTTCTAAGTGTTGTAGTCTTCTATATGCTACATCCCTTGTATTTCCATAGTCATAATTATTTTCTAATAATGGAATTGTTACAACATTTACTGACGGGAGTAAGATTGAGGGCAAGGTTGGGGCCGCGCTATCCTGGTGGGATAGCGGGGCAGAAACCAAAGCCCTCAAGCTTAAACTCGACTCACACTGCACCGTGTACCAGGCTGAGTTGCTGGCTCTGTGGAGAGCGTCCTCTTTGGTGGCGGACTGTCCACGTTTAGGGACATTCAGTATTTACTCTGACTCAAGAGCTTCACTTGAGTCAGTGGTGGGTCATTCCCTCCATCCGCTATGTGTCGAGATAAGGGACAGCCTGAAATTCTGTTCCGATCAGGGAAAGAACGTAAGGCTGTACTGGATCAAGGCACATATCGGCTGGGAGGGCAATGAAAGAGCGGATTTCTTGGCCAAGGATGCAGCACTGACCAAAAAGACTAGACCCGACTACGACAGATGCCCCGTTTCATTTGTCAAGCGAACGCTTCGAGCGGAATCGATTGACAAATGGAACGAGAGGTACAGGACAGGCGACACAGCCTAAATTCAGATTTGCACATTATAACTATATTATATTTAATAACGCAAAAAGGTAAATTTCTGACATGTACAGCTAAATTGTATCACATAATTATAATAGCTATAAATGAAAATATTTTAATGAAATTTAATTTTCTCTCTAGTATTAATATTTCAAACATTTTCCGCCGAAACAGATCTACTTACAATAATCTTAACAGATAATCTAATTGTACGAATAATCCCTTTGCTCTTTTGAAACTTCAATTTGTGATATTCATAAACTATAAAATTATTAATATTTTAAAATAATTATATATAAAATAAAACCAATAACCATATTTTGCTCTAAATAGTGATATTGTTTTTCTCCAACAATAGCTATAATAGAAATAATATGCTTTTAAATAATTAAATTTCTCAATTTTTAATATAGAAATCTATTTTCATTGATATTTTTCATAAAAAAGGAATACAATCTCCAATAATCATGTGACATTAGTTTTAGATTTATATTGATAATTTAATACTGAAAATACCTGAAACGACTACGGTAGGTACATAATTAATTTTTTTAAACATATTGAATGTTAATTAAGAATTTTAAAATAATTTATGGTGTATTAAAATTTGAAGTACGGTTATCTGTGTCGGCTTGATTTACGATTCCATTATGTAACTCTAAAAGTAATTTTAAACTTTCCTTCAACCAATTTTAAACAAAAGTACAAAAGTTTTGTTAAAATTGATAAATTTTATATGTACGTTACTTCATTTTAGAGAAAAAGTAATAGAATATATAGAAGTTTTTAACTTTATTGACATTTCTTTTCTACTGTTAATTTTTAACTCTTAGTGTAGAATAACTTGTAATTTCTAGAGTGTTATTATTAATTAGGATATTAACATGAGATTAAAATATATGAAATGGCCAAAAGCGTGTTAAGACACGCTTATAACGAAGGGTTCCGTATCTGATACGCTATAAACGTATTTGTGGCCGGGGACTTTGTGTAGCTGCGCAAAGTTTTGTAGAACTTTGTAGTCTTCAAGGACAAAAATGTACAAACACTTTGAGCTATGTCTGGCTCCGGCAATAAAATAAATAGTTCCTATAATGTCTTTGTTTATCGAGTTATAAGCGAAATAAATCGTAAATGATAAAACGTTTTTTGCAGTTTGCCA
The DNA here is from genome assembly GCA_024363005.1 of Charaxes varanes. Lineage (NCBI taxonomy): Eukaryota > Metazoa > Arthropoda > Insecta > Lepidoptera > Nymphalidae > Charaxes > Charaxes varanes. The sequence continues at coordinate 8,417,325 of JANCMC010021608.1, forward strand.
AAAAAATAGCTTTTTTGACTTAGGTCAGTTTATGATTGAACGTGCCATGTGTAACTGAATATTGTAATGTAATTTTTATCAACATCAATATAGAATTATCCTATTGGTTAAACGATATCGTCAACGAAAATTTACACTTGTGTTAATTGTTCCCAATACGTTCAATTTTGTTGGTCATTATACTTAAAATGTATCTCAATGCATAAAATGTATCCTAATTACAGCCATTTCGAATTTAGATAATATTCTGTCCATTGAGAAATTTATACATGTTTATAAAAACACACTTGTTAGTAAAGCGTCATCCTGTTCCTCCCAGTATAGTTTTCATAGGTGGAATACATCAATCAAAGGAAAAAGAACTTCCTACAGTGAGTAACAATAATTCGAATGACACTAATGAATTCAAAAGTAAAATATTTAAAGAAAATTGTCGACCGCAATGTTATATCACAACCTTGAGATATCGTAAATTAATCACAATATCACAAGGTTATGATGTAACAACGCTTACTTGCGCATGTAGATAATCGTATACAGCGATTGATAATATCATTTAATCTGTTTCATTCATTTTAGGATCTCAAGGACTTTTTAGACTCCTCAAAGCATGGTGTTATTTATGTCAGTTTTGGTACAAACGTTGTACCCTCGCTTCTGCCCCCGGAAAAGATTCAACTTATGACTAAAGTATTTTCTCAACTGCCATACGATATTTTATGGAAATATGATAAAGACGTCTTGCCCGGACAGACGAGCAATATTAAAATATCTAAATGGTTTCCTCAAGTGCATAAGTATCAATTCGATGTATTTTTCGGTTACTAGGGGATATCTTAACAATAAAACAAAATGGCTGTGGTTTTTTGTTATTTGTAAATGATTCTGAAAATCTCTTAAATTTTTCAATCAATTATTTCTTTATCAAAGAAACCTTTGACTGTTTTAAAGCACTTTGTTAATTTTCTTAGTTATTATTTCAAATATTATACTACTTTTTATGGACAACTAGCTGCGTCCGCGAATTCGTCCGCGTAAAATGAGGTAAAAAATAGATTCAATTTTAGCGCGATGATATATAGTTTATAGCCTTCTTCGATAAATGGGCTATCTAACACTGAATTAATTTTTCAAATCGTACCAGTACTTCCTGAGATTAGAGTGTTCAAGCAAACAAACAAACAAACACTTCAGCTTGATGAGCGTAAATCACGAAGGCAATTTTAGTCTTGCCTTACCACCAATTTAAAGCAAAGGTTAAAAGCATTCTACTACACATTGCCCTTAATGACGAGTTTAGGCCACCGGGAAGTCTCACAAACCGAACGAAACGCGCCAACAACACCATCACTAGACGAGACAGCATTGCCGCCACTTCACGCCGATCTCATGTGAGAAAGAGGTACTGTACCCGGACGCGCCGGCCCAATTCAGCTACAAGCATGGCGCTACCTCTAATAAAACAACAGTTAACTAACTAACAGTTTAATTGTTATTCCTCCAATCTCTAAACCTTAGCTCGTTACAATAGTAATATGTTTAAAGTAACCAGCAGCAGGGAGTACGGTTCAAGCGGCATCTGGCGAATGTCCAGCGCCGGATCGATTCTGACCTAGCATTCGGATCATTGCCGCTGTATTATATTTCTCTATTTCAAAGTTAACCTTCTGCAAACTATAACACTGTTTCCTCTTTTATTATGCATCAAGGTTTACCATGACTATTAGGGCCAGCAAAGCGAGCCCAAACACTATCCCAAAACCTGAGCAGTTTTGTGGTACCCTTTACTGAAAACTACCACGCCTACCGATTTATGCTTTAAGTAATTTAACTTCATGTCTACATGCGTTATCTGTCAAAAAATAATACATGAAAAACTACGCGGGCCCTCAAAAAGGTCAGCATTTTTCACTTGAATTTTCACACGAACATCTTGAACTGAACTAGCTCCAAGCTAGATGTCACAACTCATGAGTGTCATAATGTCGAAGAATCTATAATTACGCGATTTGTTAATTACAGCTTTCAATCAAGTTTCACAATATATTTCTAGAATCATCTACTACTTGAAGAATTTCTGACATAGGGACCACCAAAAAAAGGACTTTTAATATTACTTAGTTAATATTTTATGTATTAAATATTTAAAAATATTTTATCGCCGCCGAAGACCAGACGCCGTGGTACGAACATTTCAAACCGTTCGAAGTCGACGAGTAGACTTCATTTAGGGTGAACATATTCGTGCTAGGCCCACAGCTGACCCTTCTTTGTGTCTACACGAGGTGCATTAGCATTGATTAAGAAGGTGACACGATAAAGACTTGCTGCCTGTGCATCTGGCACGAACATTTTCATGCTAAATAAAGTTGACTCTTCAACTTCAAGTGGTTCGAAATGTCCGTGCTAGGGCCTCACGTAGACCTAGGAAGAAGTGGCCCTATGATTCGGATGCCTTTGCGGGGAAGTTGTGAATGAAATTGACCCAGGAAAGAGGAAATTGGACCTTGAAGAAGGAGCCCTTTGCCCAACTGTGGGATACAATAGGCTAATTTAAAAAATAATAGTATTTATAACGACAATATTTGTGTACTTTACAGAAGTTACACAATTTAAAAATTTACTTTTTTCTTTTATTAAACTTCACTAGCAGCTCAGGTAGTTGGAAACTTCAAATTATAAAAAAAAATAACAAGATCTGAAAGTAGATATGGAAAAGAACATTATTTTGATCAAGATCTATTTCCTCCACATTGATTCCGATGATGGCGACCGAAGAAATCATGGATTAGATCTTTTATGTGCCCTAATATGACTCGCTAAGCCGAATTTATCCCTAAGTACCTTTCCACAAGTATGACAATAGACTAGACCCGAAGAGTAGTCAGGAATTTCTTGACCTTAACTGTGTCCATTCCTTTTATTCATATTTTTCGTTAAAACTACACAATACAATATATTCATCATGTAGTTGGTTTTAGCTCTAAAAGCGTGTGCGGCATGACGTAATAAAATCTTTCACAAATGTATGAAAAGTTAGTTCCTCTTTACTAAAAGCACCACAACCACTAGCCGTGAAGAGCGCTCGGGACGAGAAATGTTAAAACTAGAGATAGTTTTATCGTTACGTCAGTGCATAGCTAGTCACTTTTTCGGCATTACATTTGTACCGTATTTAACAGGTATTTTAGGTTCTGTGTTGAGGAAAAAACTGTTAGACTATTTGTTTTTGTTACTTTGATGTGTTTTTATTTTAAAGAACTGCGCTACACTAAGTGTCACTTTTTGTATTACATATGTTACCGTATTTAATACATCTTTTAGGTTCTGTGTTGAGAAAAAGAGTGATATATTTTCTTTTGTTACTTTAAACTAATTTTACTTGAAGGTGCTACGCTACAATTAAATGTCACTTTTTTCGATATTACTTTTGTACCGTTTTTCCACATGTTTTTTAGGTTCGGTGTTGAGAAAAAATTGTTACAATTTTTTTTATTTAAACTGTTTGTTCACTTATATTTTTCGGTATTACTTTTGAAAAAGGAACCTTTATACGATCGCTTCTTTATCCGTGTGTCTGTCAAGATCCTTTTTCTAAAAAAACGCGTAAAGGTATAAAGTTGAAATTAATATCAAATACTAAGATCTGCGGTCCTTTGAAGTGGTGAAAGAAATCAGCCCTTTAAGTGTAAAAGATATGGCCATTTATGTAACATTTCTCTTACATTTGCAAAGGGAATTAAATTTATAGTTTACTTTCCGTTGACCTAGAATCATCAAATTTGGCAAGCACCTATGTCTTGAACTACAAGTATACCAAAAATCCCATCACAAGAAAGTGCGATGTATTTCTCATAGTTAAAAAAATCTTTTTAAAAGTACGTATAACGGTACTTATAACGGGTAAAGAATTATGTGATAGTAGGGAACCCTTAGTGAGCGAGTATAAATCGCACTTAGTAGTAGTAAATAAACCGGTTATTTACTACTGTATAAATTGCAAAAAATTTCATCGCAACTAAAATTATATTGCTTTGCACGAAAGCCTAACATTTTGTATAATTTATATTCAAGTCTTTCAAAATACTTGCGAGTAAGCAAATTTTAAATTAATAGCAACAAAAATAATTCATTCGCAGCTCCGAACGAATTTACATTCTTGAACATCGACAATCTCGTCAAAGAAATCCATCAGAATTTATGTAAGTTACATTGATTTTGTGTAAATAGCCCGGTTTGAGTTATTGTTTTCTACCCTACCGCCGGCGATGAAATAAAAAAGTTGTTACGATCCTATCGGTTTGTTTAAGTTACTTTGGTTGTAGTTTTTTTCTGTTTACACGAAGTAGGTACATTAAGTTTGTTTAGTGCCGATATATTTTCTATCGACGTTGCTGGCATCAAGGGCAGGTCGGTCGCTCCGATCCGAATAAATTTGCTTTTTATCGCGTCCGGTACAACCTCCCGCCATCTCCCCCCTCCCCTTACCTCTCCCCCGCCACTTCCCGCGCCGGATGTCGTTGATGGATGGAAAGCAACCTCCACAGCTCTCTCATCTACTAGTACTCAATTTTTATGCTTCCCTTGTCAATCAAATGTTAATTCAACGATGTTGTTTCAACAAATATATTTGTATCAGTATAGTTCTACCTCTAAATGTATCGGAATATCGAAAACTTAAGGAGCACAAGACAGTGCAAAATCCAGGAGCTCTTTGGTTCCATCTGACGTCGCAAAAGAAACTAACGTATCCTATTTTATGCCTTATAGCATCAAGTAACGACATCTAAAAACGATCCAGCCGTTTTGGAGATTTTTTTTGTTATTGAAATTAAAATAAATAATTGATGAGAGAAATTGTTTGACACCTTCTTTATTAACATGGCCGCAGACAAATGCTATATGTAAGACAGGACTGGCATAATTTTAGCACATCCCTGAGGCAATTATTTTTCTAAAATCACTTAAGAGTTTTATTGATACAAATTCATAATAGCATCTATGAAATAATATGGCAGTTTAACGACTTAATTCAAACTTCAAGTAGTATACATACGTAGAGATTCACATAGAATAGTTTGAGGAGAAACCCCTATTCAGCGTTGGCGCGGTGCCAGCTTCCGTGTCGAAGCTGCACTAGACCCAGGAGTTGGTGCACACCATATTAATTTTTCTCCAGATATGAATAAAGAACATAATGGCATAAATAGGTTTTGAGAGTGAGGCAGTTGAGAGTCAGCCCTATCGCAAGTATCAGGGTTGAAGAAAAAATGCTATTAAACTTCTTAATCGGTTTAAAACTTCAAAAATCAGTTAAAACAAAGTGATGAAGTGAAAATTGTTTCAGTGAAAAAAAATATTAATTAACATGCTTTATACAAAAGTTTGTGCACAGTTTAAAAAAAATTCTGAACTTATTTTTTTTTTAAATAAGGAAGCGAGAACAAGCGGCTAGAGCCTGTATATTCTAAGGCTTACGGTAGCAGGCATCTCTGTTTTATTTAAGGCTTTTCTGTTCAAACGTAGTGAAATCTGGATATCTGGTTACACGAGAAAACCCGCATACAACAACATTTATGTACAATGCTTTAATTCTCTCTTAACACTAGGACTACACAATCAACAACTCCTAGAAAACACTCTTTCCTATCAAAGGAAATGAATTGACTAGATATAATACATGGAGAAACATGAGAACAATAGATAGGCGCACCAAGCTGCTTAGCGTATTACTATAAAATAATATAATACATATGTAATTATTAGTTTTATCCGTTTAATTGTGTGTTTTAATAGACAGCGTTATATTTATTTATGTGTGTGTAAATCATAATGTTTTTTTACTTGTCTTGGCACCACCTCATCTTTACTGTAATAAAACTTTAGCCTTACCATACATTCGGTTGCCTGGAAAAAATCGCTATTTAGCGATAAGGCCACCGATTGTAACTGCAGTACTTGTTATTATTAAGTATTGTGTAATATGTATTCTGTGGTGTGCAATAACGAATATTCATCCATTCATTCATTCATAATAACAATAAAAGGGAAGGTTTTGTTGGGGAGTTTAGCAGGCTGGTATATTTTATATCGTACAGCTGACAACCCTAACGTTAATCGCGAATAGGGTTGGTGTACATCACTGATATGCTCGTTCAGTGGCGATTCATATCAACTTTATTGTAATATTATGAAGTTTTATCTTCACTGGAGATCGCCGGTTGGTCGAAATTGGCCACAAACCTTTTTGCGTATCACATGCTTAGTATAACGACATACATTGAACAATACATATATACAAACATAAATTGACTGGCCCATTGGCGCAGTGGGCAGCGACCCTACCTTCTGCTCCGGGGGTCCTGGCTTCGATTCCTGCCTCGAGTCTGGGTGTATTATCCATACGTATGTATTTATATATTTCTAAGAAAAAAAATTGTGTATAACAGGCGTCTTTTACCTATAACACAGGCATTAAGTTGTCTACCTTAGGAACAGACGTCCATCTGTCATATAGTCCTGTATATATTTATTTTTTTGTTATTTTCTATAGTACTGTAAAACTTTCTATACACTAAAATTTCTCAAGACTATAAAGTAAAACCAATTCTATCTCAAAATAGTAAATACAGATAGATGGTCACAAAAATATTAAGAAAATTCAGTCCTCACTTGTTATAAAGGAAAAGGCTGACGCGCTAGTCGCAAAAGCATAATGGCTCATAAATTTTAGAAAACGACTGAAATAAAAGTCTTTCTAATTTTGCGTTCCCAGCAATGTTGCCCAAGCATACTTTGCAAACACATTATGACGGTGAAATTTATGAATGTATGTAATATATGGGAGTTAGTTGAACGTCATAGTTTGATAGTGGCGGCATCCACTACGTAGATCACAGCTAAAGTTTCTTAACTCTAGAATTATAGCTGCTCTTAGTAAACGTCGAAACTACGCGAAATACTTGTGGGAGCTTAGTGCAATGTTGAAACTATACAGTGTGACCTATTACTGGCAAACTGTTCGACGGTGACTTATTAGGCCTTGATGTAAATAAGAATTCTCCTTGTAAATCTGTTCTCGTACAAATATAAATTATTTATTTCCATTAAACTTAATCTATTTTGCATCTCTTGGTCATGAGACCTTCTTTTAAGTATGCAGATACCTGTGTTAAAAGATCTCGTTCTACCGTAAAAGGCACTTAAAATTATATAAAATCTTTTATTCACAATATTTTTGTGAATTAAATTTTTATGAATAAAATTTCACAATATTCTATGTTTTATCGGTCCGTTGACGCAGTGTGCAGTGACCCTGCCTTCCGCTCCGGGGGTCGTGGATTAGATTTCCGCCTCGAGTCTGGATGTATAATCTATATTTATATATTTCTACAAAAACACAAATATTTGTTTATAACAGGCGCCTGTTACCTGTAATATAGGCATTAAGTTGTCTACCTTAGGACCAGACGTCCGTGTGTCATATATCCTGTATACATTTATATTTATTGAATTCAAAGGCTTATTAATCACATCACAATGGACATCCGTAGATACAATATGATTACTTAAAAAAAACTAAGTATGAACATCATTCAAGCTTCGAGTGAAATGGGGCGGATGTATTACACGCCATCTGCGTTCAAATCTAGGACACTGGCGCGAGGCCAAAGGAACGACTAGACTGGGTTACAGTACCTACAGTACAAAAGAGATTCGAATAAAAGTAAAATAAAATAACAATTGTATTCGTAGAGAAACTAAATGAAATATCTTCCCTTACAACTTTATTGAACCTTTTCTTATTCTAATGTCGATTTGATTGTGCTCGGATTACCATATAGACATCCTTTTTAGGTTTTTTTGCGTATTATATTTTTAACCGAAGTTTAAAAAGAAAGGCATCAACTCAATCCCAAAAAGATAGCAAGAAGAAGAAAGAAAGAAGTTAGCGCATTCAATGCAAAAAAGTCCCCCTTAGTCTGATCTCTTAGTATTCAGAGCACCAGTCAGTATGGGAATAATAATAGCCAATTACAGATAGACGTTCAAGGGCTATAAGTACTGTTAAATTCAAGTTAAGAGACTTAACGTCCTTAAGTGTCATCGCTTGCAACTCTACATAGCGCAAGTACGATCTCACATTAAGTACTGCTGTCAAAATTCGGCGCCAGCATTTAGCGTAGAGCAGCCTCATTCATCAAGGAACTAGATCTTATGGTGAGTTGGATCGGAGTGGGATCACTCTACATCATTCACCCCGAGAAGGAGAGGGTCCCGAGGAATTCTTTGAACTAACAAACCCAAAAGTCCAGCAGCGGAATCTCACCACCAGACATTTGCATCACAGTTCGAATCGCGAAGAACTCATTAAAAGAAAAATAATAATGTTAAACTGCGCTCGCATCTTTATGGGGGCAGTGATGCGAATTCAATTAGTGCCGACGGCGCGTGACAAAGCAACATACTTTATTAAAATAACCGTAGAACATGCATTTCGGTAGTTTGATATTAAAGGGCTCATTACTTCCAACAGCACGTAACGGCTCTCCAGCCGCGCCGAGCCGCAGCTACGCTCGTTTCCTGTCGCCGGATAAATATTTCAACCCTACATTAATCCGCCCCAGCTACGTTGAGCTTGAATTATAAATCATAAAAACGCCTAGCCGAGCATAAATTGAAATAGTAATCTATTTATTTTCTTCTAGACCTTTACGAAAGCAGTACTTTCATAAATTTTCCTCAATACATTTTTTTATTTAACCATTCGTCTATGATTTTGTTCGTTGCATTAAACGCGGTTGAGGATTTAAATTTCTCAAAGGTTAGATTTCGCTGAATGGAATTTAATATTGAAGGTAATATTGCTGAGTTAATAAAACTTTATTGCATTTCTTAGCCTATTCGGTAGCGTTTCACTGCGGTATTGTAAACTTTGTCGTATGTACGTACATTACATGCAATTTTTGATCACAGATACGTAGGATATGCCAATCAATTTGACGCTGTCACCAATTAAACCGAGTACAGCAACTCAACTGGGACGTAACATCACTCGAAGCGATAAGCGCGCTCACCCGACCAATCTGAATGCATATAGGCGTTATTCGTGTGGTCAATAAATGAATGGAAAACAACCGGATTTTTTGGATTACGATGTAAATATCCTTATATCGCCTATATCTTCACAATTTTATGAATATATCTATAATCCATGACTCTATATTACGTTATAAATTCATGGATTATAGTCTAGTCATCTACATTTGAGTTATCGAGGCTTCAAACTATGAATATACAAAAATATCCAGTAGTCAAATCCATGAAAAATATTTAAAATTTAAATTTTGCCGCTGTAGTTGTCTTTTTGGGCTGTACGCGGGTAAATTCAAATTGGAACTCTTGACGATTGCTCCATACCAATATATATAAATAAAATTTAAGTCTCTGTTTGCAACGTTAATTTTTTTTTTTACTAATTGCATACGATACCTCAAAAATGTAAGATAGAAAAATTGTCTATGTCTGTATGTTCCGGATAATCTCCGAAACAGTTAGACCAATTTGAACTGAATTTTCACTAGCAGATAGCTGATGTTCCAAGGAGTAACATTGCCTACTTCAGTTTTAGAGAAATAGTTAGGATTGCGCACAAACAAAAAAATAAAAACGAACCTCAAAATTTAACAAAATCACTTAAACCACGGGGTACAGCATGTTTAAAATACAATAAGCTATAGGTATTTATATTTGTTGAAAGTCCCTGACATAACCTTCCTTTCCATTAAGTAAAAATTTCATTACGTAGTTGCCTTCTTTTTCGTCAACATAGGAGCTCTATCTAACGGAATTGAATCACTGGTCAAGCGGCAGCTGTAGTTGGAAGTTCGACTCGCTGAAAGCCGTCGTGATTCAACCAGATTCGCTTTAGAAAAGCTATAAATTACGACGACTCAGCGCCACTTTTATGCGGACGTTACATATTAAAAAAAATATAGCAATAAAATTGCTTCTTTGTTTCTACGAAGAGTAATATTGAACTATATTGATTTTATTATAAACACAAGTACTGTGTTAAATATTTTTGTAAATATTTGCTGATATTTTAATATTGACGTATTTATTCGTTACAGGGAATGGTTGTTGCGCTATAAAGAGTATAATTACTAATGTATATCCAAGCAAATTGACCTAATTAGTACGTAATACAGAGTTTTTCATTATAACAAACGGCGTTATAAAGAGGTTACTCTGTAATTTAAAAGAACACAAAATTTAAAATAAAAAGGTTGGCGTTCGAACCTTCTTTCTATATGAAAACACTACCAATTTAGTATATGTAATAACTTTAAAAGGTACACAAACTTATCGAATAACTGCCAGTTAGCATATCAGCCTTTGTTCCTTTATCACGTGCGCTATTATTTTTATCGGTTAAAAATGTAGAGTTCATTCTAGAGCTCGTGTTACGAGGAATTTATTATGTAATACTTAATATTATACTAGCTTAAATCCACGACTTTTTTGTTTAAATTTGCATGGGGTAAACCGGCAGGCGGGTCAACTAACGGACCGACGCTCATGGACATCTGCACCACGAGAAGGCTCGCAGATGCGTAGCCTTTAAATAGGGGTTTAAGCCACCGGAAACTCTCACCCAACTTAACACAACAACAGTACCATTATTTGACGTGACAGCATTGCCGCCAGTCACGTCGATCTTATGTGAGAAAGAGGTACTGGTACCCGGATCGCCGAACCAATTCGGCTGCAGACCGACAGAACTGCAAGCGTGGCGCCACCTCATTCGTCCGCGTTGTTTTCTTAGCGTATTTTGTCCCTTTCAAATTTCATTTCCGTGACAATAGGAGCCTGTGTCCTTCTTTAAGGTTTAATCTATCTAGAAATTTATCAAAATCGGTTCAGCGTTGAAAAAGTAACAGACAGAGTTACGTTCACACATTCACATAATATAATATTAGTAAGGAAATAAGAGCAGATTTTTAATGTTTTATTTAAATGTTTGGTTGACAATTGATTAAGAAAACCATGTTTTTAATTAGCAGAACAATGCTCGGTTCGAAACTCGCTCAGCAGACAAAAAGAGAGATCTAATCCTTATTCTAGATTTTTGATATTTTGGTGTACACGCTAAGAATGAGGCTTCGTTTGTACTAAAAAATCAAGAAAAAATGCTCTTGTTTTATCTCTAGCTCCATGTTATTTTGGTCTTACCCACCTTTTAGCTCCATGTTCGTTTGGTCTAAACCCGCCGTCTAGCTCTATGTTCGTTTGGTCTTAACCCACCGTCTAGTTCTATGTTCGTTTGGTCTTAACCCACCGTCTAGCTCTATGTTCGTTTGGTCTTAACCCAACGTCTAGCTACTTCTTCGTTCGGTCTAAACCCACCGTCTAGCTCTATGTTCGTTTGGTCTTAACCCACCTTTTAGATTCATGTTCGTTTGGTCTAAACCCACCGTCTAGCTCCATGTTCATTTGGTCTAAACCCACCGACTAGCTCTATGTTCGTTTGGTATTAACCCACATTAAAGAGTAAATAAATTATAAATTAGATATGACATTGTTTTCGATTATGCTCTACTTTGATAATAATAATCATCAACACACCTCCAAATCCTTACATGATCTAATCAGTATTTAAGAGATTATAACAATTTGTTATTGCAATTTCCGTTTCAAAGAACCCCCTTATCGATGTTCATTCAACTATAAATTCTTAAAAATAAATTAAAATTTATCTACATGGCCTTTAGAGCCGGATGGATATTTTATAAGACTTTCACAGTCTTACATAAGCTTCCATAACATTGACATTTGTTGTACATCTAGAAAAATCCTTCTCTCTCTCCCTCTTCCCTAGAAACCTTCCTTTTCTCCTTCTTAAGAATGAAGAGATAAAAGGTTTACAGGGAAGATAAATACCAAAAGTCCCGACAGTGCTAAAATATCTTTAATTAATGTCTTTGGAGTAGAGCTCTTAAAGAGTACACATGCTGAAAAAAGAAGACCGAACCATAAAAAAAGAAGTGCCGTCTATATTACATATTTATATGACATACCTCTTACGGATCCTCTCTTTTGGACCCTAAAGAGTTAGGTCTGTAGTAATCTGTACCAGGAATTTTCAAACTGGCTACCGCCGAACCTCCCCTTGGTTTTTTTATCGTATATATTTCCGTAGAATATGTATTGTATTTGTATTTTTATTTATCGTCATCCTCATCCTCCTCCTCGTCCTTATCCATATTCTTGTCCTCGTCATCAGCGATATTCTCGTCCTCGTCCATATTCTTGTCCTCTTCCTCATCCATATCCTCGTCATCGTCCTCATCCATATCCTCGTCCTCGTCCTCATCCATATCCTCGTCCTCATCCTCATCGTCATCCATATCTTCGTCCTCGTCCTCATCCTCATCCATATCCTCGTCCTCATCTATATCCTCGTCCTCGTCCACATCTTCGTCCTCATCCATATCCTCGTCTTAGTCCTCACCATCATCATCGACAGTTCTTCCTTATCACTGCTGTGATAAACCCCTCTCCGTTTGTACCACTTTGTCTGTCTTGAGCTAATCTGAATCATTTTTAAACCGCGACAGATATGTCGTCGCTCATCTCGTTGTAATTTTTTTTGTTGCTCTTTTCTGTTGCTTTTCGCTTAGTAAAGTCAGAAAATGAGTCATACCTACCTAGTATCTTTAAGTAGAATCCGGCAAATCCTTTATATTGCATAAATACCTGTACTCAGTTACAGATGCTATAACAATTAGCAAAACGAGACTATAAAACGTGCATTTGGTGTAATATGATTCGATATTTTCTATGACTACCAAGAATAATTAAAGGTTATATGTAAGCAGCCATTTTATAATATAACTTTGATCAATTACCATAAAGCTGTAGAGTCTATAACAATACATACGTTGGAATAAAATGAATGATATTTAGTCATCAGTGCGTCGATAAACAATACAGGCAAAATATTTTATACCGAATTATTAAAAGAGCTTAACAGATTTTAATAAAACTTTCACCGGTTTCGTAGAGCTATTTATAGAAAAAAAATTGTTTCTAGTTAAAAATTTAGACATCCTCTTCATGGTTGCTCAAAAGGTGGTGTACCTTTAACTAAAGTTTTAAGAATATGGTTATTATTTCATTAATAATTTTTATTAACAAATTCCGTGTAATGTATTGAAATTCATAGAGAACACAAGACCTCCTTTAAAATAAATCATTTGTGTGCCTTAAATTATAGCTTTAATGGAATATTTATTTACGCATAATACTTTAATTAAAAAAAACAGCCATATCACAGACAATTACAAAAATAAACCTCGATGGATAACACAGAATTGACGTATTCATAGCCATCTTTGTTGTAAACAAAATAGTCCATGTAAACAAGTGGAACTTATATTGCGCATTTCCAATACAAACATTTTTATATCAACCCATTCTGTGACATAACTTACTTATATATAACCAATGACGAACTGTCATCGGCCCTATCACCGCTTTATCATACAAAAATAAACATTATAATTTTTATATGATAATTTATCGGTTAACGAGACACGCCTGCTAGTTGTCGACGCTCCTAGATGATTACTTAATTAAAGATAATTAACTGAGGGCCTAGCACGTATATTTTGAACCGAAGTAAGTCGATGGATCCACTTTACTTAGGATGAAAACGTTCGTGTTAGGCCCACAGACCGTTCTTAGCATCAACGCGGGTTGCATTAGCATAGATTAAAATTAAATTAGAGGTAGCGCCACGCTTGTAATTTTTTTACATGATTCAAATGCAACTGTGTTTGGCTCCGACGTATGCAAATTTTTCTGTAACTAGGAGCTGTCATCCAAAATGGGAAAGCACTTTCATGGTCAACTATACATTCTCGTTGTCTAGTAGTATGATAGATTCATTTGTATTTATAAATCGATTAGACGTTAAATTGAACAGTCGTGTTGTCTTAAATTAAAACTTAATAAAAAACCTGTCTCAAGTCTCCTTTAGGGCGATAGCTGAACAGCTTTCTTTATAGATACTATTGGATTGCTTTATTTTGTTCTAACTTAGAAAGCATCGTAAGCTACAACTTAATTTATATGTAATTTAAGCAAGAGTAGAATTAACATTAACAAATTCTGATTGTACTTTTCTATTAAAATAATATAATTTTATAACAATTTCATTTGTCTAACTTTGCTTTGCTTAACTACAGCTTTCCAACTTCTATATTTTCCTTTTTTTTAACTGTCATCAGAAATTAAATTTGTTTATTTCTCTTTCTTTAAAAACTAACTATTCCCTAAAATTAGGTAAAAAAATTGATCCAACGTGATGGTATATAGCCTTCCTTGATAAATGGGCTATCTAACACTCAAAGAATTTTTCAAATATAAAGAAAACATTATAAAAACTATGTCGCTCGCTGTGGCATCGTTATAGAAACTGTTAACCGTAACTGGGTTCTCTTGTTAAGATACATGATGCAAAAGCCTTGATAGCTCAACGGTAGATAGTTAATGGTCGATAACGGGACGATAAATAGTCAACAGTAGATAGTCAAAGTTAGGTAGCTCAAAGGTGGATAGTAAACGGTAGATAACTCAACGGTAGATAGCTATCAACGGTAGATGCTTAACGGTACATAGTAAATAGTTAATGATAGATAGCTCAACGATATAAAGTCTACGGTAGATAGCTCAAAGGTAAATAGTCAACAGTAGATAACTCAACGGTAGATAGCTTGCTTAACGGTACATAGTAAATAGTTAATGATAGATAGCTCAACGATATAAAGTCTACGGTAGATAGCTCAAAGGTAAATAGTCAACAGTAGATAACTCAACGGTAGATAGCTTGCTTAACGGTACATAGTAAATAGTTATATTATATTACTCTTATCGTTTCTTTAAGTCTCTGTTTATAGTTCCACATGTATTTTTTTTTTAATTTATAGAGTGACAAAGATGAAATATAGAACATAAACTTTGCTAGGAATACGAACTACAGTACACTATTGTAACTAGTAGTAATAGATAATTTGCATCAGCAAAACTACACATTAAGTAAAGTGTAATATTTTTTTTTAAAACAAAGAATATTAAAAATTGCAGCCTCTGAAATAATTAATAAAACACCCGGAATGAACTGAATCGGATTTATTTTAACGAACGTATGGAGTTTCAGAGTACTGCGGTCTGCGGATTGGTTTAATTTGTACCGACAGCAGAAAAATTATCAGCTGCTCTTTTGATTACGCTGGATTTTTCAAAGTTTCCCTATTAATTAATATCCGAGTCATATTTTCTCTACGTGATCTTAATTTACATCTCCATATTCATTTTCTGCTATATTCGTGTATAGAATAGAATTTCAGCCGACGGCCGATTTATCAAAACCAATTTCAATGAAATTCAATTTGGATGTAATAGATTCAACGAAAGGTAAGGAAAATATTTTATTTGTATTTTTATATTCTTCTTAACGAAATTAAATAATAACTTTGGATCAGTGAAATATTTAGAATAAGTTGAACTTTATTTTTATAAAAAAATTATTGTTGCTATATTTGAACACGTTCCCATAAAGGGCTCATATAAAACACTTCAAAACAACATCATTCTTCGATTCAAAATTCTTCAAAAATAGTTCCATTCAAAAATTCACGAAAAAAAAGCTGGAACTATAGAAGAATAACAAAAATCGAAGAAGAAGACATTGATGGCAAGGGCTTTTAGCCTGTAGAGTATACAGTGACGATAAAAAAAACTAGTTTGCATTCAATAGATACTAAAACTTATAAACACATAATCAGTGTTTTATTTATCCGCAGATAATATAAACTTCCCAATGACCACTGTATATCATAAAATTATAACGGCTTATAATGACATATACATATCCGTTAAATACGTAACGTATGTACGTAAATACGTAAACATATCCGTTACAATATTTGGAGTACGCTACGAAGGCTACGTGCGCTACGAAATTGCTACAGACATTAATTTTACCGACGTGATTGTATTTGTCTACGACTTCTCATGAATAAATAAGACCGTTCACGGAATATTTCTGTACCTAATTCAATTGGCAGAGCAGTACGTTAGATCATTGTAAATTCACAAGACAATCTAAAACTGGAATGATGATTACGAATAAATTTAATGTTTTCGATGAATATTATTTTTATGGTTTTTACTTTTACGAAGCTCCAAAAATTAGATATCATAATAAGCAATATTTGAACGAACGCATTTCAGTACTATGATATTTCGAAGAAAATTGAACAATAACAATAAGGAAAATTTATTGCAAAAAGGATTGTGGGCGAGAGGACTAAGCCATTAGGACTCCTTTTCAAAACAGTGCGATAATGTTGTATGAAATTTCATTACTCCATTGTTTTTTATTTTCATATAAATTTACCAAAGAGGTTTTAATGTCTCCCATTAAATTTCATATAAAATGTATGCATTGGACTAAAAGGAGGCTGGAAATAAAAATCGGTAGAATAACTTCGAAAAAAAAACAAAACAGCGCGCAATCTATATCATAAAAGAAAAAACTTCGATACTACATATTTTGCAATAAAAGTTTAAAAAATAGAGAAAGACAGCGATGTAGTTGAAATAAAATTTGATTATGTACTTTGCTTAAGTGAGTAATTAATGCGCTCATGTTGATTTTGTGTTCCCTCTCATTCGCTCGGGCAACTAACATAGCACTCTTGCATTAATGCCTCACTTTCCGCTCGCTGCAATAATCTACTATCAAATCTCAAAATCAAAAACCTTGATCCATTAATTAACATCTTGAAGCAACCATTTCTTGATCATTAAGGTCTACTGATTACTAAAATGTAAAATCTCTGTATGTTTGGCGAATAAAGTTTTATTATTATTATTATTATTACTTAATTTAGTAGAAATACTGTTTTATCTCCCAATTACTTAGCTTTCATTAAGCAAATGCTTCATCGAGTAAAATTAAACAATTTAAGGAAGCAGCGAACTATTCATACAACGTTTTTAACGTTTCTCGTTTAAGTTTTAATGAAGCTCTGAATAATGCGGCGCTTGCAACGGTAAATAAATTCTTACGATATTTCTGTATTATTTACATATTTATAGGTGAAGCGAAAACTTTCGGTACCATTTTATGAAAATTGCGCAAACATTGGCGAACAATGGGCTCAATTATAGTTTATTTCAGAGGATGGTGTGCGAATGCTAATGTGCTTATAAAATATGCCTTCAAGAAAAGAGCATACTCATTTCTCAAAGGCCGGCAGCGCATCTGCGAACCCTCTGGTATTGCAGTTGTCTAGCTCAAAGTGTTTGTACATTTTTGTCCTTGAAGTCCACAAAATACTACAAAACTTTGCGCAGCTACACAAAGTCCCCAGCCACACTACACGATCATTCAAATGAAGCTATGTTTGGCTCCGACATTAGCCTTATGAAGATTTTTCTTTTTATTTTTGTTGAATTTTGACATCTTCCTATAAAGCCAGTGATCTCTTTTGAATGGACGAGGTTGCGGGTTTTGCCTAGCTTAAATCAGTCTGCGTACAGCCACATCGTAAAAGTTAATGTGACATCATTTGCCGTTCATCAGACAAAAACCATTATCCTCACCTTGAACTTTATATCGACATTAGCAATTCTTTACGCTGAATGCGCGCTGCTTGAGAATGAATTCAAGATTACACATACAAAATGAACTTACCAACTTTTGCTGCCTTTATCAGATAAAATAGATTTAATATCAAATATAGTAAAGAATTTACCTTTAATTCATTTTATTTACTTGGGGCCGCTGATGTCCAGCGGCTCCCTGCGAACCTCACCAGATCGTCCGTCCACCGTGTAGGAGGCCTTCCAGCTTTTCTTTTGCCGGTACATGGTCGCCATTGTAGTACCTTTGCTCCCCATCGGTTGTCATTTCTACGGGCTATGTGGCCGATATAACAAAACTGTTAATAAGGTTGTATATACTTCTTTACTTTCAATAAATATTTATCTAATAGTTGGTTCTAGTTTGATTTAATTAAACTAAATTACAAGATTCAAAGTGCTTACCCACCTTACTATTCAATTTAGTTTATCTAAACTGAAATGAAGATAGAGATCTAATCAACCCTGAAAACGATAGAATTCTAATTGAATCCACTTTTACTTTACTATCACCACTTACGAAAGGGTTTTAGTTTTATTTTCTTAGTAGTATAAAATGTCTGGAATCGTTCATAAAAAGAAAATTACTACTAGTAAACAATTACTGTTGTAATATATACGATGACACCATAACAAACTTGTAGGCCATTAAAAGCGTATATCGATCAATTACAATTTATCATAATTATTATAATTTTCTCGGCCTTCAAAAATAGAGTGAATAGGCTTATTCTAGAAAATCGCGCTATATCCTATGCCCTATTCATTTCGTCTTGAGACAAAAGGTAAACAAACAATATAAAAGGTTATTTTATGCGTCATCATCGTAAAGTTAGTCAAAAAATTAATGTACCGGAAAAATTATAAAATTTAAAAAATCTAATGATTCTAATAAATAAAAATACATTTATTAAATATGTTAATTGGAATTTTTTTTTTTTAAATCGTATTAATTTTTACAAATATTTTAATAACCTACTAAATATAGTGCTTTAAAAAGAACCTAAAATTGCTAATCTTAAACTTTGTATTCTCTGTCAAATTGTCAATACGAGTGTGCACGTTCTTTAGTATTTATGTTATATCTTGTTATTTTGTGATTAAATTTGTTGTTAGTGCTTTACCATTTTGGATGAAAGTTCCTTCTTAAAGAAAATTTTGCTAAGGGTTATTGTTAGAAATTAACGTAATGTATAACAGGCAAAAATGAGCCTTATAACCAATTAACGTGCAACCGACATTCGTCCTTAGCGTGAAAAACCGATTTATTGGTTTGACTATAAATAATACTTAAAGGAAATTCCTAGCTTGCACAATGTTCTGGTAATACTATACTCCTCATCTAAGGCCGGCAACGCATCTGGGAGCCTTCTCGTAGAGCAGTTGTCCTCGGGCATCAGTATTCAATCAGTCAATGAACCGCCAGACCGTTTCCAACTTGTAATTTTTTTAAAAGTTTTAACTTGTAAAGGACTGGATTGGGTTAGCTCTGGAAAGAGGAGAGGGTTCTAAGAGAAGGGAGGCCTTTGCCCAGCAGCGGGACTTTAGAGGCTAATTAAAAAAACTGTTTAGTCCCACTGCTAGGCAAAAGTCTACCCCAATTTCCAACATTCATCTGTCATGTGCCTATACCACCCAATCTTTTAGAAATATAAAAAACTTATGGACATACAAAATTTTTGTATTACGCTGTATAATATGCCGGAGCCAGACATAGCTTAACTTGAATGATTATGTAATGTGGCCGGGGCCTTTGTGTAGCTGCGCAAAGTTTTGTAGTACTTTGTAGTCTTCAAGGACAAAAACGTACAAGCACTTTGAGCTTTGTCTGGCTCCGGCATTACGATTAGGAGAATGGGTGGACATCTCTCGGCAGTTCCCGAGGGACTCCTCGAGTTAGCGCTGACTCTGTCCTCAATTTCGTTCTATTCACGTTAAGGGAAGGTCATGGTAATTTGGCTCGATTGCGCACACTGTGGCTGTATGCCCTGTGGAGACTATGTAATACATTTTATTACAATTAGTATATGTTGTTATTTAATACTAGCTGTGCCCGCAACTTCATCCGTGTAAAAAATGATAGATTCAATTTTAGCGTGATGATATCATATCCTTTAGCCTTCCTCGATAAATGGGCTATCTAACACTGAAGTATGTTTCAAATAGTTCCTGACATTAGTGCGTTCAAACAAACTCTTCAGTTTTATATATTTGTATAGATTAATTACATCATTGTATACGTATATAACAGTATGCAAATGGCGGAGAGGAGGTTTTAGGTTAATCAATGGTCGGCATTTGAGTCGATCGATATGTTAAGCAGTTTTCACCGCGCCCGGATGTTAGATAGGTGACACATAAGAAAGAGCGACTGGCCAGTGGGATCGGTGGACAATGACCTGCCTTCCGCTCTCGGGGTCGTGGGCTCGTTTCCCGCCTCGAGTCTATTTGTATTATCTAGATGTATGTATTTATATATTTCTACAAAAAAACAATTGTGTATAACAGGCATCTGTTACCTATAATACAGGCATTAAGTTGTCTACCTTAGGAACAGACGTACTTGCATCATATAGTCCTATATATATTTATTAATTGATTTAATTTACTGTATCTTATAATCGAGGTTCCGAGGTAACGCAAAATTAATTGCAATTTCAGTTTATTTTCAGCATCGACCCACTTCAGACGTTCAAAATTTAAGGGGATCGAAAAGTCCCCCCCCCCCCTCCCCCATACTAATAGAGCGATGAATGAACTTGTAAATATACTGCAGCCATTTTGTTTTAAGCTCGTTTCAAACGCAAAACGTCATTAGTATAAATAAATTAATTGATAATGCTTACTAGGATGGATGAGGAGGTCGTGGCGCTATCGGTGGCCAGCGTTTGAGTCGATCGCTACGTTAATTAGGTCTTACCGCGACCGGGTGTTTGATGGGTGATCCATTGTAACACTGCTTTTAAAAACTTTCGGAAGGCACATAAAACAGCTGATCTCGATGAATGACGCCGAGTGATATTAGTAGTGAGATTTTTGAGATTGTGGGGGTTCCGGGGATGACGTCATGCGGCAGTCCGTCATCTTGACTCGCCCGATAGCCACATCTTCTACAATCTAAGCGAGTCCTGATACTAGACTGGGATAACGCTAGGAAGAAGAAGAATACTTTCTATGCTTTATTTAATGTACTAACGATTTTTGGTTGATTTTGAAAACTTCTTACTATTTATAGGCTACGGTTTGAAAGTGGTCTGGCAATATTCTGCGAATACTGGAAATAATCTGATTAGATGACTTTGAAATTGGTTTTCAATCACTCAAACACTAAATTTGCGCGTGTAGACGAGCCGTAATGGAGATACAACGCGTCCGAAGCCAAACTACACGCGGGTACCAGCTCGCGCGGAAGTAATTGCAAAAAATCTCTATGATCCCTGGTTATTTTCGTCGGCGCACCGATTTGGGGGGACATCGACTGAACCCCCAAAAGTTCGGGCAGGATCGGAAAAATTGTCCCGAACTAATGGAGCGCACGACGGGAATGAACTTTTGAATGAAGTTGCCTACGCGGCCCTTTTTGTTTTAAGCCCGGTGCTCACTTGCGAGTTGGAGCGGAAAATTCCACGATCGACAGAATCGTCAGCTCTTGTTTGAGGAAGGGAGATGTTTGGAAACTCCCACCGCTTTGATGTTAATTAGGGCTACTAATCGTTCAGGTAGGATAAAACTATTCATTACACATTTTGTTTGCCTAGAGGTATTTGTATTTACACGGAGGACCACCACCAGGAGGCTAGCAAATAATTTGCCGGCCAAAAAATTTTGGAGAGCGTTTTTGCCATCGACCAGTCTCAAAAGCTGGACGGAATGCGACAACAATCGCTTGAGATGACAGCATTGTCACCAATTGACGTTGATCTTTGTGAGAGAGATGTGCTGGTACCCGGATGTGCTAGCCCTATTCGGCTGCAAAAGGACAGCAGGCGTGGAGATACCTAAAATAAAGAATACAATATACCTTGTCTACATATACATACAAGGATGAAGAAGAACTTTGAACGGAATTAAAGAAAAAAGTGTATCAGCTGTTTTTTGAGGAAACTATTTGAAAATTGACATAATTTGGTCAGCTTTCGTCAAGGCTCCTATCTCACCGAGACACCATGGCGACATCGCTGGCTACGCAGCCATAGATTTTTTTGGGGTGCCAAATGAGTAGCCAGCAGTAATCGTGGCTATGCTTCTAATTTGATGACGTCGCCAAACCGTCGCCAGCTGTCCTAAATTTTAATATGAATTGTTTGGTTACGCAACCTGCGATGTCGCCATGGCGTCTCGGTGAGGTAGGGCTTTAAGGGGGAAAATAATTGGGAGGCTAATATGGATACACAAATTACACATCATAAGGAATGTCTCATATTGTATATCTATATTGGCCAACGTTTGTTCCAACATTTCAACTGTCCCACATCGCAAATTTGATCTCCAATCGACTGAGCCGCGTGGAAAACTGGCAAAGAAAATTTGCATACGCTTTCGAATTGTTTACTTTAACTGGCACCATGTTTGCAATGATATTGCTGTGAGCAAATATTTTGCGCTCATCCCTTTATATTTTTCACACACGAGATAAAATGTACTGGATTTTAAGTAAAATACATATTAAGTGTATTTGGGACTCAGAAAAGATCTCATAAAATGTATACTGGAAAGATTCTAAATGAGTGTATCAATTAAATAAATAAATATATACAGGATTATATGACACACGGGCGTCTGTTCCTAAGGTAGACAACTTAATACTTGTATTATAGTATAACAGTCGCCTGTTATACACAAATATGTTTTTTAGAAATATACAAATACAATACATATGTGTATACATAGTCTGGGTGTATTATCCATATGTATGTATGTATATATTTACAAAAAAAAAATATTTGTGTATAACAGGCATCTGTCACCTATAACACAGGCATTAAGTTGTCTACCTTAGGATCTGTAATTAAACCACAAAATCGTGACTGCTTAGCGACACCCGATAAATATCGATGTTTGCCGATACAAGATAATTTAGTATCTGAATATTTTAAATATTTCACCTTCAGAATAAAAGTGATAATTCGGTTTTTTTTTAATTGTTTTATTAACAGAGAGGCTAAAATACTAATACTGATTCAGTGACGCTTATTATAAATTCGATGGCTCCCTCGTAAATTGTCGTAACCCCAAATGCGCAACTTCACAATAGAGCGTTACAAATGTGAATTGAAATAAAGTCGTCGTTAATTAATATACTTTTGTATACAAATAAATAAATAATATTTGTATACAAAATTCTTAAATTTTTATACAATATCTGTATACTTTTTTATACAATATTTTAGTATTTGTATACAAAAATTTAATATACTTTTGTATACAAATATAATAATGCCGATTACATAATTGTATACAAAAATATATTAAATAGTGAAGATTATAAATTATATAACGTATGGTTATTTTTATATATAAAAAGGGACAAACAGGCAGTCGGTTCACAAGAGTGAATACAAACAACTGTACCACCAAAATGCTATTAGAGGCGCCGCTATCTTGTGAGAAATTGCTCTTTTGTGGATGGTTCTTAAGTTGCAAGTGTTAAGTTAAATGCCGGAGCTGGTAGCAGGTGACTTATATTATTATGAATTTGGAATTGAACCGTACAAATTATATTAAACTTAGACATCTCTGTCAAAAATGAATACATTGCGAAAAAGGAGGTAAATTTCCAACAGAGAGGGCGATCTAAGTTAGTTCATTAGGGTAATGGAGAACAGTGCCAATTATCTAGATGTTTTCTGTTTACTTGAACACGGCATTGCGGACGTGTGACTTGCTTGTAAATAAAGTCACACTGAACAATTGCCCAAGATCGGCTGAGAGTAAAGTCTGACCGGTAGACTATTCACTCAAACGGCATCCCGTGGATGCTTGAAATTTAAAATGTTAATATCTTTATAAAAAGAACACCAAGTTATACAAAGATAATGCTGGCTACATTATTTTTGTATAACTTGTTCTTTTAAAAGATAAGTTTTTCCGTTTATTTAAAAGGTGCTGTTACTCGCGACTTTGACCGCGTAAAAGTAGATAAAAAAATTGATTTTACGGTGTTGATATATGCCTACAGCCTTCCTCGATAAGGCTATATAACACTGAGATAATTTTTCAAATCGGACCAGTAGTTCCTGAGATTAGCGCGTTCAAGCAAACAAACAAACTCTTCAGCTTTATTTAATAAGTATAGATAGTAAAACTTTTGAGTTATTGTAATATTACTATTTGGGGTAGAGGAGACAAGATTTAGGAGAAACTATTTTGTTGTCAAAAAAATTATTTTTCTTTTTTTTTTTTATTAACTTTATTGCACAACTAAAATAAAAATGTTGCACAAAAGGTGAGCTTAATGCTAAAAGCATTTTCAGACCGACCATAATGTTTTTGCTCATACATATAGTAATATATGCAATTAATGAAAGAAAAAATTTCGACGCTACAATGTACAGTGATAATATTTAAAGCTAACACCTCAAAAGACTTTATTTTAATGAAAGAATTTCGTTAATGGTACTGAGAAGTACTTGTTTATTTATTTTTAAAAGGGACCCTAAACAATCCGAAAACCGCAACTGGAACAAAAGTTGTTATATAAAACCTGTCTCAAATAAAATATATTTCGTGTTCACTGTGTACTCTATAAATATACGAATTAAAGTTTTATAAAGGTTTTTTATTTATTTTTCCTTCCATAATCTTTAAAATGGTTATTATGATTCTATAAAATTCTCATTTTGAAAATTCTAATACATAATACAGTGCAACCTTAATATAACATACCTCAATATAACGACTTACTCGATTTAACAAATTCTTCGTAATCCCCTTGAATTGTCCATAAGAGTCAATATAAACATCACGCTAATATTTTCACCCAATATTACGCGGCCGATGTCGCGGGTAACAATTATCACTAAATAAATTTGAGATGTTTGAGAATTTTTTTCGCAAGAATAATGACGGTAAATGCAAATAACACCGCAACGCATACAACATCTGTCGACTGACTAAATTTAAATTTGTAGATGTACGTGCAAGAGGTGGCCGAACAAGAAGGTGCCGAAATTCATGATTTGCTGATAAACAAAGGAGCTCATTTTTACGTTTGCGGTGATTGTAAAATGGCCGAGGACGTGCACCAGAAGTTGAAAGGAATAATAAAGAAACATGGAGACATGACAGATGAGCTAGTACAAAACTTCATGTATAAACTGAAGGTATGTAATATACGAGTATCTAAACGCGTTTATAATTTCGTATAATCTTATGTTAATTAACTAATTTCAAAAATATCAAAAAATAAATCTTTTTTAGTACAACAAAGAAAGAGATTAAGAATTAAGGTTACAATAGATCTTACTGGCCGCAGTAACGATAGGACCTCTTGATCCGCCTCAAAAAAAAAATGTACTGTATAGTATCTGCCCATTAGAGCCCCTGTCAATAAAAAAGAGCTTTACTTAATAAATGGCGTTGAAAAGTCTGTTAGAAATATATTATCTTAGAAACAAACAAGCTTGAATCTGAGAGGACACGTATTAGATGACGACGACTTGTGGCCTCAGTCCTTTTTTTCTACAACACTAACGAGGCTCATTTGTCCTTTCTATAACGACATATTGCTTTTTGTTAGAACAGTAATGCCTACATATGTTCTTGCTATTTTATATCGTTCTTGTTATGTTGTTCAACAATTTGTTAGTGGGTTAAATATGTACTTAAGTGTTACCGTTAACACATATAAAAAATTTTTCTTCTTCTTCTTCTTCCTAGCGTTATCCCGGTTAAGTACCAGGGTCCGCTTAGATTGCAGAGGATTTGGCTGCGGGGCGCAGGCAACCGAAAGTATAGAAGGTATAGAATTCTATTACAAAATTGATTAGGTGGTGCTTAAACAAGGAAAACAAAAGATTAAATATAACAACGTCTTGATGACTGTTTTGGTTTGTTTGTTTGTTGAAGGTTTGATGATGGAAACTGAATGGTAGCCATAAGATGTTCGTGATAAAAAGTCACAATCCCATCGAACTTGGACGAAATAGATTTGTCTTAACCATGTTTTGTCCTAAATGGCAACCCGGGTTTGATGATGACGAAATGACTAATATAACAAACAGATACATAACTAAATAAAAATCAAACGAAGGTAGGTATTTATAATTTTTTTATAACAGTAATGTACATGTAAAACATGTAAGTAGTTTCTTTAAGACACTGTTCGAATATTTTGTTCCCTTGGGTACCACCGTGACGCTTTTCCGCGTTAAAGTGCCTCACTATATTGTAATTTATATTACAGTATAACTTATAGTACTTTGAACAACTAGCTGTGCCAGGGACTTCGCCCGCATAGTATTAGGTAAAAACAATTGATTCATTTTTAGCGTGATGATATATATCCTATAGCCTTCCTCGATAAATGGGCTATCTAACATTGTAATAATTTTTCAAATCGGACCAGTAGTTCTTGAGATTAGCGTGTTAAAGCAAACAAACAAAGTCTGTAGCTTTATATATTAGTATAGATTGATTGATAAGTTCCTGCGAGAAAATCATGGGCTTGATAAAGAAAAAGTTTGGCTTTCATGGGCCATTGCAAAAGTAGGTTTATTTTTTATGGCATTTGACAGCGATGCAACTTACTGACTATTCTTATTGAAAAAAATGAAACGATGCTTCTAATGGTTGTTAAATCTTCGTAAAAATTTTACTAGGAAAAGAGGAAAAGAAGAGAATTCCTTATCAGTTGGATAGATAGTGACCGGGAACGCAGAACTTTCTGATCTTTAGCATTCAGCCATGTGTCTATAAACTAGTAATAAGTAATAAATAAAATTGTGTATAACAATATTTACATTTAATATTAATTTGTTTTTTGTCATATATGATCATCTGATACTATCAGGTCCTCAAGTATTGTGTCTCACTTTTCATCTGTATATACATAATGGGATAATATATCTCCTTTTATTGATGATGAATGGATGATGTTGAAGTTGTGCAACAAAGAAAATAGATGATGTTGTTGCATATAAACTAACATTATTTCATTTATTTATGAATTTAAAAATAATTGAACAACAATTCTAAACATATAGATGTATATAAGTGTTATTAGAATTTCAAATAAATATACCATAAAGATAAAAACGTAATAAAATATTGAAGGTAAATTAATAATCAGCAATAATGAGCTCTTAAATATAAATAATTATGGTATAAAGTATTATTTGTTAGTAAAAATGTAATTCTGCAATGAATTTTACCATCTGCTAAGTATGGTATTATCATATTGTATCAGCTACGTAATATATGATTGCACACCTGTTTCTCATACATAAATATAAATTATAATTTCATACTAAGTAAATCTATATTTTAATATATAAAGCTGAAGTTTGTTCGTTTACTACTGGTTCGATTTGAAAAATTCTTTCAGTGTTAGATAGCCGATGTATTGAGGAAGGCTAAAGTCTAAACATCATCACTCTAAAATAGGTCGTATATCTATAACAAAAGCTTCAAATAATCTAGCCAAATAAAGATTTTTTTTAATTATGCTTATCTAAAAATGATGACAATGGCACTTATAATCTATACTGAATATAATAGAAGGTTTTTAGATTTAAATTACATAATTTTAACAAAAATCAAAGAAAAAGTAGAGTTGATTGATAGAAACAAACTTTTAGAACGTGAAAATTTTAAATAATTAAAAAACTTAATTTTTGTCGCTAATCTGTGTAATTTTTGACTACATGCTTAGAATTTTTATCGTCTGTCATAAGTAAATTGGCAGAGGATGTTGAAAGCAAGCTGTCTGTAGTTTTAACTCACTTTAGACCTAAAACATAATCGGTCAGTTTATGATTAAGCGTGAGATATGTTTATCATTAATTCATGGAAGGTGGATTTACATTTCAATTTTTTACTATTGTTAAGAGGTAAATTATATATTACTTTTTGTATAGATAAATAGATAATAATCATCAGATGCTTTTCTATGGACAGTTAATTTTAAGTAATGTATTTGAGGTTATGTTAAAAGTATAAATATTTTTAACCAACAAAAAAAAAGTATTAGATAAAGAAAAAATATAAATAGCTATTTTGAACATGAATTTAATATAGAGATTAATTTATTATCATTAGTTGTTTTAATACTCGCTGATATTTGCAATATTTGTATGACATGTATTGGCTATATATAAATAGTATGAGAGACAAAAGTATCAACATCTCCTCACACAAGGTGCAGTTTCCTATGTTGAATTGCTGAAATTACTAACAGTCGCCTCTACTGGATTTTTATTTAATAGAAGGTAGTAAATTTATTTTACATGACGTAATTAAAATAAAGTATAATAAATATTTTTTAAATCCCCTAGAACTGTCCATAAGAGCTAATGCAAAATATACCTTTTCATTATTAATATATTTATCAAATCCTTTTTATAACGAATGCAGAATATAGATAAAAAGTAATTACCCTGTTCAAAAATTCCCATAGCATCCAATTAAATGAGACAAAAACCGCATAGAAAACAATATCCCTCATTGGTTTCCGTGTAGCTTTTGTCCTATTTAATTGGATTCTATGGGAATTTATCATCAGGGTAACATACCTCAATTTTTGTTTCGATGGGTTTAAAAACATTTGCCCTACTAAAACGAATCGTAGTCCAATATAACCTCTGTATAACAAACCTTATTGTAACAAATAACGCGGTATAACGAATATTTTTTAATTCCCTTGTGTTTCTTTATACTGAGATTGCACTGTATTTAATTTGTACATAATTTACCTATTAACAGATCATTTTAAGAGGCATCTATAATTTATACATAATTTATGTTTATTTCAGCTGATACTACGGTGGTGGGAATCTGGTCAGAGAATTATGAAATCATTATTATATCAGTTATCCTGTTGCCATTAACTTTTATGTTAATTTCTTATTCATTACTAACAAAGGAGGCCATCGGTAATCATATGGTTAATGTCGTCAAGAAGGACTCTGTACATGAAAACTGTTTGGATAAATATTGTTTGCAATGCAACGATGAAGGTACGATTAGTATGATTGCACAAAAAGTAGAAGATATATAAATATATATACACATATATATGTAATATGTATATCATATAACTAGCTGTAATCCGCGTATTCGCTCGTGAACTGAGTGATTTTCTTAAATTGTGAGGGTTTTTACTTTTTATACGGAACCCTGATTATTTATTCATTGGATTCTCTAGAAATTCAGTGCTTACTCGTTCGTTTGATAACAAGTCCGAACCCGTCGTTTTAGTCGAGTTCATTAGCTGCTGCAAAATGTCGTTTTGATGGAGCGAAGAAATCACTTTAAAATTTGTTTCTGCGTATTTACAACCTGAAACCTTGTGGAATATTAATTGCACGATGAAAGTAGCTCCTAGTTCATCTCTTCTATTGATCCTTATTACAAAAATTTCCTCGACCACCTCTTCTAAAATAGTGATTGCCGATGTTTTTATTAGCTTATTCTGTTTATTGCGTTGTGCGTTCATCTCACAAAACACCATTCACTTGTGTACTGTACTCGACGGTAGTGCGAACGATTTTTGTGCAGCAGCGATCAGTTTAGCTACTAAATTACTCTCTACTCGACTAAATTACTAGCCTAGTGCGAACAGGGCTTTACTTTCGCCGATAAACTCTCAAAAATGTGAACATTGATCAAAAAAGTTCTCAATAACTGAAACACTCATTGCATGAGCTCTGCACAGGTGTGAATTGCAACAACTAAATCTTTGGAGTTTCACTTACTTAGTTATTATAATTTCATGCATTTTAAATCATCTAATTAGTTGATTTAATTAAAAAACAAAACTATACTTTAAAGCATAGGCAATTGAAATTTGTAATTAATAAAAATAAAAAGTAAATTTTATTTAAAACTTTCTTACTCAGAAATTAATTAGAAATACGTAACGAAATAGTTAATTCATCATATATTTAACGTTTTCGTGTTTATTACATAAATTACGTTATACAATACAAGTATAATACATAATTTGTCTACCTTAGGAACAGACATCCGTGTCATATAGGCCTATATTGTTATTTATTTTATGTGCATCATATATCAATGCCGTCACATTGTTAGTGTTAATTGCAAATGGAATAAGACTAAAGGTGACATGATATGTTTTAGGTGACTCATTATTAATCGCACCTGATCACTTGAGGATAGTCTCGAGGACAGATTGGTTGGCGCAACCAGTTGAGGGCGAACTGGACAAACTGAAACTCCCAGCACCTTGGGTTATAATAACGCACACTGCCACCGAGAGTTGTCACACGCAGGTAGGTTTTGTTTAGTAAACTTTATAAGGCTGTACGTTTTTGTAGGCACTTAAACATTATATGTATATACACGTAACACATATTTTCACACACACAGTTTTGTCTATACAATATTCCATTTAGTTTCTCTACAGCTTTTTTACATGCAACGCTCAAGAGCCGCCCGAGGTATCCGGCAGAATATTAGCGCTGCATACTATGTCGGCACCATCAAAACTGAGTCCCAGTCATTTTGCCCCTCAGAAGTGGTACATAAATCTTTTTTATTTCTTTCTTTACACAGACATATGAGAGCTCAACCACATATTCATATTTTAATATTCATTAATTTTTTAATAAAGACAAACAGCTTACATTACAATTCCGAACGGCTTGTCTGGGCATTGCACATTCTTTCCAAATACCAAATAATTCTTTTATTGTATTGCATAAGATAGAGAGGTATTCATCTGTTGCTCAAACCTGAATGAGTTTAAATGCGACATGCTAGTTAAGTGTACTATGTAATTAAAGTGAGAGGAGATAATGGAAAAACATTAATTTACCGAATGTGATATTGTCTCGAGTGATAAATTATTATTCATATTTTACTAACATATGGGCTTATGTTGTCTGCACATAAATAAATTTGAGTTTGATATTATAATAAACTGGCTGATTCACGCAACTTTGACCACGTAAACTTGCGATTGCCTTGAAACCACATTCTTCTTTTTATTTTGTTTGCAAACATTATAGTATCGAAATCTAAAACTTAGCCACATGAACTGCCTAGCCTATCGAAAAATATGTTCCTAGCAGATGTCAACTAACTATAAACTATCTTCCTGTCAAATTACATCTTAGTACGGATTTTTGAGATCTTGTTAGGTGTACGGTGCATCGTACATTTTGTATTTTCAGATCCATTATCTGTAATCACCCATATAACATGGTAGATTTGTGCCGCGTTATAGGAAAATGCGTTGTAAGATAATTCTCTTACAATGCCCATGTACTACCCCGAATGCGCATATTATAATATATATTATAGAATATTAATGCGTTATAAGAGTGCTGTGTTATAGGGGGGATTACAGTAGTATAATGAATTATAAAGTGATAATTGTATAGTTTAAATTACATAAATAGAAATTTCAATTTATGAAATTCTTTGAACGTTATTTGTTGATTGGGGTCATTCCCCTACAGTGTGATTCATATTTGAATCGTGTTGATAATATTAAGTATTGTTCTCCTGTTCTCGTCTTTTAATTGCTTAATATTGACAATGACGTATACTTTAAACCACAATAACATTATTAGTCTGAAAATATTTGCAAGTTTTTAGGGTTTATTAATATTATTTTCACTTTCTTTGTTTACTTCTTTTCTTAAGATTAATAATTTTCAGGGTATTAAATATATTATATAAAATCTTATCGAACAATGCTATTATAATATATTATAAATTCTTATTAGACGAAAATCCGCGCTTTTTCATTTCTTGTTATAATTATTTCTTTTTTTTTCTTTTCTGACCTATGACGTATAGTCTATTATATTGTCATAAAAAAGTGTTTGCACAGGATTTAATGTCAAATTTCGTCGTCGCTTTTGTCGCACCAAAAATGGTTAGAAATAAGCCAATTTTGGCGGCAAAGGCCGATGATTCAGTTTTAACATGGAAAGCGTTTTAACCCTAAACTAACATTGCGGTCGGCGAGTCTCCGTCGCTTCGTCCATTTTGCGGACAAATGTTTTCCAATAGAGAGCTAATTGTAGGTATTTTCGCCCGTACATTGTTAGGTGTCGCTACCTGTAAAGTTTTTGTGCTAGTAAAATGCAGTAGATATTGCATATCGAGTATTGGATTCGTGTTTAAATCGGTAAGCGGTATTGCCTCTCGTCGAGCTAGGCTGTGGAGTGGGTTCGGTCGCTCATAAAAGTGTTATGAGTTCATTTTCAGTCGGCGCCTAGCGTAGCGGCGAATGTGGTAAAATTTGACATCACCGATATGAGAGAGGATTTCCTAGTACAGCGTAATTCTACTATAGACTTATCGTAACTGATATCCTAATAAGAAATATTTTTTTATACTTCTTAAAATGTTTTTTTTTTAAACAGACGAAGAACTTAAGGACTAATTTCTGGTCGAGCATTTTAGGCTTAAGTAGGAAACAGTTAAGATAGGTGGTGGCGGTTTTTGTGATAACAAAAACTAATCTATTTAGTAACCTATATAAGTAGTGTATTTCTACAAAAACTTAGCCGGGGGTTACCGACCCCTGCTCTAAGACAAAGATGTATTATCATTTCGTAATGTCAAGTTTTGTTCTTACTTTATATTATTTTTAGTCGTAAACATGTCGCTTATTTCTAAACTGACCTAACTCAAAAAGTTGATTTTTGGGAAATTGCCAAAAAACGTCAATTACGACTTATTCCGCTTAAAATTCAATAAAAACGGCATTAGATTAACAAATTATGTACTTTAATAATAATTATTGAAGTGATTAATGATATTCAAATGTTATTTTAATGATATCTTATTAGTTTTTTGTCGTTTAACCAAAATAAGGTTTTTGTTAAAAAAAAACAAAAATAGCTGTATTGGATGAAAATATTGAAGTATTTCTTTAATTGGCTGATAGAGGACGTTGAAACGAAACTGCCTGCATCATTAGCTAGCTTTAGACCTAAAACTGGATTGGTTTATGACTAAACAATATTTTAAACCTTTCGGTGTATTGGAATATTAAACATAGAGTTTTCCGAACGATTGTTTGGTTTCCGTAATAGCCGCGTGTGGCGCTTTTGAATTATATATATACATATCATGAAACCTTAACCATCTAATGAAACAACGAACAATATTATGAACATCGAAAATCGCCGGATTTCTGCAATCAAAAACATTACTGATTGTTGATTGCAAACCTTGTCGATTCGCAATTGAATTCAAACATTAGAATTCGTAATTATGTTATTTGCAAAACAGGTAAATAAGACAGAGATAAATTTAGAGTGATGTGTTTAAAGGTAATTATTACCCGCGACTTTGTATGCGTCTAAATTAG
The DNA here is from genome assembly GCA_024363005.1 of Charaxes varanes. Classification (NCBI taxonomy): domain Eukaryota; kingdom Metazoa; phylum Arthropoda; class Insecta; order Lepidoptera; family Nymphalidae; genus Charaxes; species Charaxes varanes. Next base: position 8,450,551 of record JANCMC010021608.1, read on the forward strand.
GTGAACAATTTTAGTGTATATATTAGCCGTCCTCGATAAATGGGCTATGTAACATTGAAACAATTTTTCAAGTCGGACTAGTAGTTTCTGAGATTAGCGCGTTTAAGCAAACAAACATACACTTCAGCTTTAGGTATTAATATAGATGAAAATATTTGGACTAAAACTCCAAATATTTTATATTCATACTTTAGTATTATAGTATTGTAGTAATAAAAATGGTGTCGAGTGAATAAGGTGACCCAAGGCAAAACCTGAAAAAATGTTAATACATTCGTTAAGTTTGTTAGTAAAAAAAAGAATGTAACAGATATTTAAACGTAGAATAATATGTTAAGTCATAAATTAGAATAAACTTAAGGAATCAGACACTATATAACTGTTTGCTTGAATCACATGTTTAAAAAACAATTGATGTAAAACTAAGTGACATTCTTTATTTACAAAACATCAAATTTGATTGAAGGAAAGGAAGAAAGAGAGAGAAAAGAGAGGCTTGGATATTATATTACTTCTACATTAAATGGGTTGTACAACTAGTTCTCTGAAGTCATATGGATAGTATTGGACATTTAAAGTTCTATGTTTAGTAGTCTACACTAAGCTTTCACAAATATATGGTAGTCACAAGTTACCTGCGGCTCCTAATTTAAGATAAAAACTGCCTGAATGTCTTCCGTGACTGAAACAATAGTCATGTTTCATGGGTATTAGCTTTGTTCTCTGTGTATATTATCTCCTGGATAAGTGTCTCTCATAAGGTACATGGAATTTTTGAAATTTGGTCATAAATGTATTCAGAAATATTTTTCATGCTACGTGCAATTTCTTGGCTTTATTTGTCAGGTAGGATAAAAATTTTATACGTCATAAATTTTTATTTCGTGGCCTTGAGTCGCCGCCATTTTGGCATGATTTCAAGATGGCGTGTGTGCTTTATAATAGAAGATTAATGCAGACAACAGCCTGGAAGTATTCGGGCACTTTGTATGATTAGTCCTGGTCAGCGTTCCTCAACCTTAAAGGAGCCTACCCCGAGAAGTGTCCTCGAGACAAGGGCGTCTTAACGACTAGGGTAGAGACCCTTTTAATTTGGGCCCTTGAAACGTTTCCCGTTCTTTAGCGCTTGTTAAGAACGTTTAATTTAAAATTAAATCTTGAGTTTTATTAATTATAGAAATTGATTTACTGATGGATACAAAAACTTTGTCCGCTCCAATAAAATCTGATACATAAAACGTTAATGTTCAATTTTATTATGTTTTTAATTTCTAAGTAGATAACTACTTTTTAAGTTTCCTTAAAGTTGATTAAAAAACTTTTATCTACTAGATATATTAATATTTTGTCGTATAATGATAATTTCTATGTTGTATAATAATGTGATATATTATTGTACACTTATAAATAGACACCTAAATGTGCGTGTATTAATTAATATTAATGATTAAAGACTAACGTGAACGTTCATGATACCACCTAGATCAAACCTAGTGGTTTTTACTAGCAATTATTTATTAACTTAATATTATGAAATAATTCGTATAATCTATAATAAATAAATAATAATTATATATTAAGTATTCCTAGTCAAGATAAAAACACACATGGCAACCAGAATTATACGTATGCAAAAACAGTAACCAAATGCCCACCATTACATGAAAATCTTTATATAAGTAAGTTGTTTTTGGTGTGCGAATGCTAATGTTATTTTATAATATGCAATATTAATGTATTAAACTGTTCAAATAAAACCAGACGCACACCAATACCGGACGATTTACACACACATGTATTAGATGATGTCAAAGTGTAATCGTGACAACCGGATTAACGTACGTATTAACGGAAAGACCTAAAAGAAACAGATTTTCAGCAACAAATAAATTTATTAATAAAAGAAATATTGATTACTTGACATGATTTGCAAATTTGATATTATTAGAATAGCTTTGACATTAAAATCGAAATTATTTTATCCAAATTTTTTTATCCTACTCATTAAACTCAAATTATTGTTATTCTTTTTTTTTGACATCTTCCGACTCTAATATCTTATGAAATTATATTATAATAAAATAGTTTCGATATGAAATTTATTTATCAAAATTGCTACGCCCTAACGGGGCATCATGTACACAGATCGGCGTGAAGTGGTTGCAATGCTGTCACGTCAAGACCCTTAATCCGAAAAAACTTATGCGTAAAATGCGTAATACCATAATAAAGAAAAAAAGATTTATTTTATTTTTTTTTCATTATATTTTCTTAATACTAACACGATCTAACCTTTCAATATGTATGGTAGAAATTCTAAAATTTGAAATTAATTTTTATATGTCAATTAAATTCCAATAGGGTTAAAACTGTCTGAACCACCGCGACAAAGGGAGAGGACACCAATAGGTGGCGTGGTTGTACAGTATCATGAAATAAATATTATGTACCGCATGTTTAATCTCAAACTTGCTTATCTGAAACTCAAAAAAGCTAATTTTGGGAAATCGCAAAAAAGTTTTGTCATTTACGACTTATTCCGCTTATAATTCGAAAATAACGGCATGGTAGTAACAAGTTATATATTTTAATTATAGTTAATTAAGTGATGAATGATTTTTTTTTGGACTATATGACACACGGACGTCTGTTCCTATGGTAGACAACTTACAAACTTACTGATACTAAACCAAAACTAATATTTATTCATAACTTACGGCAATACTACGTAACAACAAGTTCTATTGATTGTATATTCCCGACTTAAAATTGACGACAAAATCTACTATCTAAACAGGTTTATTAAGATACAATTGTCGGTTTAATTAATTTGGTCAGTTCCGTCCATTTCCAAACCATAGCAGAAGGTAATGCGGTCGCGGATCGTGACCACGACAAATTGCTTTCCTGTCGGGAGCTGACGTATCACTATGCTGGAGAGCCACACTATCATAAAATGTATACGTGCCAGCCGTATTGACAGAATTTGATATATATCATCCGCATATTGACGCCCGTGTAATCAAAGGTACGTTTAGAATCTCTTATATTAAAATTACTAACGATTTTTACATGACAAAACATCTTCATCGTCATTTAGAAATGAAACCCACAAACTCCCAAATTTTATATTTCAAATTGCTGACGATGCAAAACCACTCTAGACAAGTACTTAAGTAATCGAGGTGATGAGGGTGGAATTTCAAATTCTGTATACATTTATTGCAACACTTAGAGATTGCGTATCTTTAACGCATAAATTGACCTTTTATCTGTTTGAAAATTTACGTTGCATAACTTGTTTTTACTATATTAGCGTTGACTTTACCTTTGTCATTAAGGAATGGACTTCAGATGTAATGAAATTTCAATAAAGAATTAATTTATACATTAAATATCCTCTTATATTTATTAAATAACAACTGTACAAGCCTTTGTCACCCTATTTCTCCTAAACGGTTTGACCGATTTGGATAAAATTCGTTCTAAAATCGGTTTGAGCCGACAATAGGCGGGATACACCCCAAACTTGATACGTTTTTCGCTATAATTCAATAAAAATGGCCAAAAGCGTGTCAAGACACGCTCATATAGAAGGGTTTTGTATCTGATACGCGATAAACGTATTTGTTAAAAAACTTCGAAAGTTCTTGCTCCATTTCGTTTAAAATAATGAGCTTTTACCATGTTCTACCAACATAGAAAATTTCTACGTCTACGTCTACGTCTAATAGTTTGGAAATGCTAGGGGGGACCACCTTAGGGGCAGACATACGGACGGACGAACAGAGTGAAACTATAAGGGTTCCTCGTAGTACTACGAAACCCTTAAAACGGCTGCGCCGATTTTATTTACGTCTGTTTTATTTTATTCGGAATATTTCAGAGAAGTATTACAAGAAACAAAGGAAAGGAAAAGCCAAAAGAATATTTTAAAAATAATTGGATAGCCACAGTTGATAGCGTCTTCGGAATAGTTCCAATAGATGGCGTACTTATTGGACTATTCCTCTGACCATAAATCGGGGTAGACAACGCCTGCCGGTCCTGCAAGTACACTAAATATTCCACCACTTACCATACTCAAAGAGCAAACAGCACACGATATTGCCAAAAGCAGTTTCCTTCCAGCTCGTTCGATAAAAATTGGCGTAATCGTACTGCCAATAAGTTGGAAGCACGCAATTATTATCATAGACACATTGGAATCTAAAGTTGATCCAGCCAAATCAAAAATAGTAGCAGAGAAGAAAATTATCGCCATTATTCCACTACCGTTCTGCAAAATGTTTATCACACCCACTATTATAAGTGCTCTTCTATTGCTCTTAACAGTGAACAAATCTAGCCAATCTTTTTTGCTGCCTGTTGTTGGAGAATCTGTTTTATTTTTAATCTCTTTCTTATATTCATCTACGTCCTCCATTCGGCCCAATTCTTGTAGAACTTCTATCATTTTATCTTCCCTACCTAAAAGGAAATCTTATAATAAAATTTTATAAGTGACTAGCGGTTTCCCGCGTCTTGGTCCGCGTAAAATACGTAAGCGAGAGAGACCTTCTTAATCTGGCCTTTCTCAGCGGGTATTTACTAACTACAAACTACCTCCTTGCCAAATTTCTTCATATTACGTCCTTCTGTTTTTGAAATTCCGTGTGAATTGACCTTTCGTATTTACAACTATTGTTAATTTACTTATTAATTTTTTGATTGGAATGGATTTGGAATTATTTTGCTACGCCCAGAAGTGGGTTCATGTCTGTATTGTACGCATGATCATCATCATCCTCTGCCCGCATCAGTCCACTGCTGGACTAGGGCCTCTTCATGAGCACGTCACGCCATATACTTTTGGTGGTAGCTAACTACATCCGTCTCCTGTCGGCTGCCCTTATATCGTCGCGACAACGCATGATACAAATGAATAATAAATGAATAAATAAAATGTACTAACAGTCAATTATATGATAGAATCGCATTTATAGAACGTAAATATCATACCTTTTAAAGCGTAAAATGCTGGAGATTCCGGCAACAGTAAAATTGTTGAAGTAAAAACTATTGACAATGCTGAAGCAATTAAAGTTGTTGCAAGGAATGAAAGGTGTGGCCCTATAGAGAATACTAATATGGAACCGCATGTAAAGAAGAGTCCAAGAGCTGTCATAAGTACACCCCTTACTCTTGTAGACCTGTAAAAAGATGAAAAAATTCTTATATCGTGATCTAGTTTTCCTCGCGAAGTCCGCGTGAAATTAAAGTTAAAGACTACCTGAGAACTTAAATAATCATTGACTAAAGAAATTTATAAAATTAAGATGTCATATTACAATTGAAATTTAAAGTTTATATTATATTAATTTGTATTTGTAAGTTAGAATTATGTTAAAAAATGTGTATAAAATAAATATTTGCATGTAAGCGTTTGTGCTTTGTCATATTTTTTGCAAATAAATAATTTGAATTTGAATTCATACTAGGGCCACAGCGGACCCTTCTTAGCGTCAACGGGGGTTGCATTAGCATTAATTAAAAACGTGACACGCTTAAGTGTTGGGCTTAGCTCGAACATTTTCATCCTAAGTGAAGTCGACGAGTCGACTTACTTCGAAAAAATCCTTTGTTTGTGAAAAAATTCAAAGTCTGGTGCTAACAAAAAATCCGTTCTTAGCGGTTGTCTACAAAACTTTTTACTACTTCCTAGCCAAATCTTTTCTTTGTTCGTAACGCGGTTTCCGAGATTTAGTGTAGGTACATCTTTCGCTTTATATACATATATCTAAAATATAACGAATATACTATACACGACGAAACCTGAGGGCCTAGCACGAACATTCTCGATAGTTTTACTTACTTTTACGTTCGAAACAGAACGTCAAATTAAACATTAATAATACTGTTTTACACAACTTAGTTACTAAATATTGCTAGCACGAATGAAAGCAGAACTGGCAAGTATCGAATCCTCGCTATAATCCTCGAATAACGCTACGGACATATAAGTCGTGTAAAATGGAAGCACGAACCATCATTTGACGTTTCGTTTCGAACATAGAAGTAAGTAAAACTGTCGAGAATATTCCTACTATGCCCTCTGAATTGTAGTTATTTTATAGGTTTAAAGTAATGAAATTAAAATATAGACTATGCACTACAAAGTTCATACCTAACGCGCTGAAAGATTGCAACATTAGATAACTTATTTGCGAATTTATCTAACACAAAATATGACAAGCTAAAGGGAATTTCGAGAATAAGGGAATTAGAGTAACATAGCGTCACGCTTGCAGTTCTTTCAGGTCAGCAGCCGAATTGTGCGCCTTCGGGTACTAGTACCTCTCTCTCACATTAGAGCGGCGTGTAGTGGCGGCAATGCTGTCACGTCAAGTGATGGTATTGTTGTAGCGTTTCGTTCGGTTTGTGAAAGTTGCCGGTGGCCTAACCCTCTCTTTAAAGGCCAATAACCCATCTGCAAGCCTTCTGGTGATGCAGATGTTCATTGGAGTCAGTAGTCACTAGGTTGACGAACCGCCTTCTCGTTTGCCCCAAGAGTCATACATAAAAAGAATTTTTCATATAATAAGTGCCAAACGGGGAGGCGATGCTGACTCTTATAGCACCATCAGATAGCCCTTTAAGTCATATCGGTTCAGTAATACCAAAGCTATGCTTTCATACAAATGGCAAGAAATTCTTAACTCATCAATACTTACGCTATTTCACCTAGATAGACAACATTCAATACATTAATAATGCCTGCGGCAAATCCGCACAGACATCTGCCAGTGTAAAGCATTACCAAGTTATTTGCCAATGCTATCAGAGTAAAACCAATACTAAACAATAATCCACCAGTTACCAAACTGGACTTACGTCCTATGGTATTTGATAACCAGTCTATCACGAATGGTCCTGAAATCAAAATTTAGATGAGTATACGGTTTCAGTTTGTGAGACCTTCCGGTGGCCTAAACTCGTCATTAACCCGGCAACGCATCTGCTAGTCTTCTGGTCGTGCACATATCCATGGGCATCGGTAGGCCCTTGCAAACACAAACTTTGGAAAAAAAAATACATTTTTGGGAAAAGTAACCAAACTGCATGATTGTCTAAATTTTAGTTTCTATAAGACATTGCAATCTCATAGACTCTGTTATTAATACTTTTTACAAAATTTTTAAAAGTTTTTCAATTCAATATTGAAATATTCTTATCTTTAGCAAATAAATGTAAATTTTATTTCCTAAACTAAATTTAATTTATAGTACAAAGTAGCAGCAAGTATCAATCATCAATTTTTCTTTTCGAAATAGTTAAATACATAAACAATAATTTAGTTTGTTCTTTAATTAAATGTACTATGTGTTTTTTACTGTTACTGATAAGGGAATTTACTGTTTTGTACAATAAGGCTTATTAATAACTATAGTATTGTTTATATTTACTTGAAAAATTAAACAAACATAACCTAATACTAAAACGGTTAATGTGGACTTGTAGCATTTATTAAATGAAAATTAATACTTACCATTTTTGTCATTTTTTTACGCTTTGACAGCGGCTTATAGTAAAGTGTATACATGTGTGTGTTTTCAATTGGCATTGGTGTGCGTTTTATATTAATAATTTTATTTTATTTATATTAATAATTATATTTTAAAAATATATACACCTCCGTTGATGGTTGTGTAAACCAACACTAATTCGGCAGGATCAGCCTGATACAAACTGAGCAGATGATATTCGCGGGAGATCATATTTGAGGGTATCTATATTTATTATCATTTCATTCATCTACAGCTGCTGTTATAATATTAACATTATAAATAGCCTATTAATTCAAAACTATAGCGTTCCTAAAGAATTTAAAAGGAATAATTAGCGGTCTAGTTCTAGTGTTTACAGGCTTACGTTTTACTGGTTCGCTTATGAGAGTTCTTCTACAAAATACTCTATACACGCACTCGTTAGCTCTTGCATCTTTTACAGATACAGTTCGCAGTTATGAACGCAGTGTACGCTTCTCTTGTACAGCACTTTTATTTTTATGTTGTGCATTTAAAAGCAAACTTAATTGTGGTTACGAAAACATACTTCTACTTAATAGGATTCGGATTGTACTTCAAAGGTTAAAATTAGATTTAAATCTAATTTTAGATAAATAATATATAGGTATTTTAATTAATTTTTCCACGAAGTTCAATCTCGGTTTTTGGTCATGACAGTTAAACACCTTATGTTATCCTTAGTTGTTATTCTCTATACTAAGAAGATTAATTGATTTATAACTATTCTCGGCAATTGAATGAAGACAGTCAGTTCTTAATTATAAACACATAAAAAAGATGTTAAGCCGAATTTACTGCAAAACACCTTTGTAAAGAATGGTGTGGTATTATTATAGGAACATACCACATTGCAGCATCACTGTCGAAATCTGGTATTATATCTATGTATTGTTAACCGACTTCAAAAAAAAGGAGTTGGTTTTCAATTTGACTCGATGTTTTTTTATAGGGACTGGCGTTGCATAGGTTATATGAAGCATAAGAATTTCACCGGCTTTTTACCGCACAGAACTAAAATAAAACTACCATATCGTAGGTATTTGTTAAAAAAAAGACTTTAACAAGGTAATGGTATACTTATTTGTTTAATTTTTTTATTTATATACTTTTATTTTAAATAATATCAAAGTTAAAATATAGTCGATTATATATTCGACATTACTCTCGATTTGTCTATTGATCAATTTTTTCTATGGGACTTTGATATTTGAAATAATATATAAGTCCGTAAATTTTCTTTACAAATTTTTTGTTGTTTTGATATTATCTGTTGATAACATTTTTGTTAGCTACATTTTTTGCTGGTTTATTTTGTGATTAACTTAAAAAAAATACGTTGTTATGTATTTTCGACATTAAATTTGCCTAAAATTTTCACTGCATTTATAGTTCACTTCAATTGCTATACCTGACATTGACATAACCTAACCTAACACGGAGGCTAGACACGACTTTTCAATACGTCATGCATAATTGTACACACGTGTATAGTATTAAAATAAAATATGTTACGTTACGTTACGTAACGAAACGGAAATAAATGAAAAAATAGAAAAATCTCGTCATAGTAGTAGAAAGGTGACGGTACTGAATATTAAATTTTACAGGTCAACCATTTGTAATAATTATGTGATTTTTGTGTAATAATTATGTGTTTTAATTTTAAATCTATAATTTTCATAATTATCATACTGGAGTATACGTTGAAAAAGGAATTTTCACAAATGAAAAATATTGAAAAAAAAATAATTAAAAAACAAAAAATATTATCTAATAATAATTGTTTTTCAGAAACTTATTTTACTACAAACGCTTATCAAAACCGTGATTTTTCTACGGCTATGACGACGATATAGTGAAGTAGATAACAAAATAAAAATGACACTTGGAATATAAGTGAACTGTAAGAAAAATTGTTTAAAACCCCTAGCATTTCCAAACTATTAGACGTAAAGACTTGAAATTTTCCATGTTGATAGAACATGCTAAAAACTCATTAGTTAAATTATTTTGAACGAAATCGGACACCAACTTTTGAACTTATTTAACAAATACGTTTATAGCGTATCAGATACGGAATCCTTCTACATAAGCGTGTTTTGACACGCTTTATGCCATTTTATATATAATAAAAGCAAGGCAGGGCGGCGAAATACTGCTTAGCTGATTTATCTAAATCTTGATAATGGCCTTTGAGCTATCAAAGGCGAATTGCTGTTTGAAAATAAAGTTTCCCTATTAGGAATATCGCTAACTTTTTGGGTTTTGTCACGCAAACACCTAGAATATACCTTAGGCTTAAGTAGAAGGGAAGCGAGAATATTAGGCTTAACTAGAGCTAGAGCCTCAATGGTAGGAGGGATGGACTGAAATCCACAAGGTAGTCGGTACAAACCCCGAAAAAGCTGGAGTTATGCAATTTAACATTCCTTAAAGAATCAGTAATTTCATTATAATGGTGACTGCGGCGAAAAATATTCTTGCTTATTCTTACGTACATTTTTATTGATTGTATTTTTAAAAACGTACTTTTGACAAAGTTACCAATCAGAAAAGACCTTCTTATACGAAGTTTTCTAACAACTTTTAATTAGAATTGACATGTTTATACCCAAATTTAGTTAGAGTATCGAAAGTATAGAGTCACTCTGTACATATAAATAAAATTTAAATGTCTGTTTGTAAAGTCGCAATTTTTTTTACTAATTGCATATAGGTACCTATAGCAAAGACGGAAGTTGAACATTTTTATCTGTCGGTTTGTTCCGTACCTCCGAAACGGCTGGACCGATTTTGAAGGAACTTTTACTGGAAGGTAGCTTACGTTGCATGGAATAACATAGGATATTTCAGCTGCAGAAAAATTATTAGGGTTCCGCACAAAAATAAAATCTTTCCAACAAGCATAATTAATTTTGATTTTTTTTTTGCAAAAAAATGAACGTACCTACTATATTAAAAATAAAGTTTGTGTATTTGATATTTTATTTGAAGGTCCGAACTTTGAACCGAGTTGATATTAATTTTTTACATATAAACAAATATTTGAAATATTTAAAAAGAACCAATTAAAAATAAGGAAAGTCAGTTATTTTTTTGAAATCAAATGTGAACAAATAAATTTAATATTAAGTGAACAAATAAAATAAAACTTTCACTTAACGTTACTTAAATATTTACTACATTACAATAGAGTATAAAGTAAAAACCGATGGTAAAAACTACCAAATGTCAAAAACGAAAACGCAGTTTTTTTTAAATTAAAAGTGAAGAAAGAGCAGGCATTAAGTGTACAAATAAAAAAAATGAGGACTGCAGAAAAAAGTATCTACTCAGAAGCCATACAAAATTACACAACCAAGGTTGACTCTAACTTTGAGCAAATAAAAACGTCCGCTCAGAACGGATTTATCGATGGGCCCAGATTAAGGCCTAAGGGTTTTCTTCGGTTTGATTTAGTCGCGGGAAACAGCTAGTCTATACTAATATATAAAGCTGAAGAGTCTGTTTGTTTGTTCGTTAGCTTGAACGCGATAATCTCAGGAACTACTGGTCCGATTTGAAAAATTATTTCAGTCTTAGAAAGTCCAATTATCGAGAAAGGCTATAGGCTATATATCATCACGCTAAAATGAATAATTTTTTTTTACCTAATTTTACGCGGAAAAAGTCGCCGGCACAATTAGCATAAAACAAAATGGAATATAATTAAAATTTCATCCTAATAATCCATGTCATTAAATTTCATCCTCTTCCTCGTGTTATCCCGGTCTAGTACCAGGGTCCGCTTAGATTGCAGAGCATTTGGCTGTGGGGCGAGTTAAGATGACCGATTGCCATCTGACGTCATCCTCGGAACCCCCACGACCTCTACAACCTGCCGTTTAACTAATTGACGTGCAAACAACATTCAACTATAGCGTGGCAAACCAATTTCTTGTTCAATACTGGTATGGGAAATGGGTCAAAAGTGACCATATATTTTGATTCCGTACACTTAGAAGGTTAATTTTTAAGGGACCGTAGACCTCAGTATATTGTATTAATTTCCTGAGTTTCTGAGGAAAAGGTTCTTAACAGATGGACAGAGAACGAATATAACGAAGTAAAACCTAAAAACCCTAAAAAAACAATATAGTTATTTAAAAAAGAAACCAAAATTATAAGTAGAAGAAGTTAATTTATAAAAAATTAACCAATAATTAAAAACCACCCAATTACTTATTAAAATTTAACAAATAATGATAAATCTTTATACATAACAATCGACTTTGCAAGCTTTTGTTACCCCATACCACTGGACTAATTTGTGAGAGAGATAGAAGCTGCTGTTGGTATGTATTCTAAATAATTTTCTTGTTATAACTTCACCGAGCCTAATCGAACATCAGGAAGTGGTTCTTATTTCCCTTCCAAGATTTGACCCTAAAACACGTCAAACTAAATAAAAACATTTATTAAATGATGAATTTTGCCTTATTAATCCGCGACAGCTGCCAACGAACTAAGTATGTAAAGCGCTTGCGATTGACAGAATTGAAAATCTTAGATACATTTTAGTTATGACATGAACATAGTATTTATTATTTACGAAAAAAAATGTTAAGAACACTATTATCTTAGCATTTAATAATTATTTTACAGATAAACGCTGACGAGCCACTGGAATCGGTCTTCAGTCAAGTAGAAAAGTTTTTGGATCCGATTGTCGCAAACCTACACAGCGTTACTTTCTCCTCCTAGTTTATTAATTATAATTTTGCCAATTTAAAACACGAGTTAGTTTTTAGAATATCAAATATATTTTATTTGAATGAAATAAAACATAAATAAACCGAAATAACGAGCCTTATATTGTTTTATTATAATAGTGACATCTATACACATTTTACAGAACTAAGACTTCAACTAAATGCAACACGCTATTGAGACAACTTTTACGAGAAACTTCTGTAAACGAAGTTAAGATGGCGCTGTATAGGCAAAAATAAACTTTTGTTATAAAATATAATTATAGAATATTAATTATAGAAAATCAATTATATAATTTAAATTATTCACATATAATCTATAAAAGATATAGTAGTGCTATGTAATTGAATATTTTGATAACGCAGTTCTAGTAGTAAAATAAAACAGCGCCATTTATTAAACAGACACAAAACTATTCGTATTCCTGGTTGTCAAAAAATTGCGCTGTTTCGCTTAAATAGCAATTACGTAAAACTTCCAATTAAATTTATTGAAATATATTATACAATATTATACACAAAATGATATGTTATGGCTCAAAACAATTCGTGGAACTGAACGTGAAAAAATGTCACACTTACCAAGAACTTTTAAAACTAGTTTCAACCTCAATAAATATAAATTAAAAAAAATATCTTTTTTGTATATCCATAACAATAAAAAAAAGAATATCTTTTTTTATTTTGATTTTAGGATTAAAAGTTACATGACAAAAGTTATAATCTTATTTGCAACATAATAAGTTAACTATATTTTTTGTGAAACCAAGTGTAATTCATCAGATAAACTACAAAAACAATGTAACCTCATAATCCAATATGGCGGCCGTGGAACAGGGGTTCAACCGCTCAAACATGGATTTAACTTTCAACTGGGGTCAGTTGAAAAACAAAATTGTGTCCACTGACAAATGCAACTAGGACTAAAATATTTCTGTCAAACATTCCAAAAACTCTTTATATAAATAAAATAATCATTTTTATTCGAAAATTTTTCTCTGAGTCGAAAGTAATGAACTAAATAAAAATTATATACCTAATTTCCGAGTGTACTTAAGAAAGATGGCTTTGACATTTGTTAGCAGGATACAGATTCTTGATAGAAACAACTGCAATTTATTTGATCACGACTGATTCGACCTCGCCAAATATTTCTCTTAATGCAGTGACTAAAAGGCATGATCAGTTCAAAGAAATGTTACAGGATGTGTAGAGAAGCAGCGGATTCAAGTTCAAATGTCGGTCTAAGCCACAATTATAGTCAACTTGCTATTTCCCGCGACTTTGTCCGCGTAAAATTAAACTTGCAATTTTATAAGTTTAAGTCCTCATTCGCACGAGAGCTAAAAAAGAGTTGCGTTAAATCTCGGCGTTGGCGCTTTTTCAGTCTCGTCGGTAAGAAAATATACCGTATATGTATAACCATAGCGTTGTAAATATAACGTTGCTCGATAAAAAACGTCGCGTTATAAAGCGCTGTTGTGTGAACAGAAACTTGGGTATCCATATTCTATTTCAAAGCTTTTTTAACGCGCGGTAAAAGAGCTCTCTAGCGAATGGGGGCTAAGACTCCTAGACCTCATACACACGCGTTAAAAAAGCGTTGCGCTAAATCTCGGCGTTGGCGTTTTTTCAGCGTCGTCGGTACGAAAATATAACGTATTATACGCTATGGATATATCTATATCCATAGCGTTGAAAATAGAACATTGCTTGATAAAAAAGCGTCGCATTATAAAAGCGCTGTCGTTTCAAGTCAAACTTAGGAGTATATATGATCTATTTGAACGCGACATAAACGCTATATTTTTATATCGACGACATTAAAAAAACGCCAAAGCATTAACGTAACGCTTTTTTAGCTTGAGAGCGAATGATGAATTTTGGATATTTTTATTGTACTGCAAACAATTTATATTAAGGTTGTTATTTATACAGATATTATATAATATATCTATACGTATTACCTATATGTATGGACAATGTTTGTACACATTTGGAGTAATATTTTAGTATATTTATAGTGTATAGTGTTATATAAACAATTGATATGCGTTGTCTTCCTGGGTGTTCCCACAATCCTATGACATGCGAATTTTTAAAGGGCTGAATTATAAATTCCTTAGAAGCCGGCAACGCACTACCAGTCCCTCTGGTGCTGCAGGTGTCCATTGGCGACGCTGATCACCTAATCTCGGTTGATCCGTTTGCTCGTTTGCCCGCTTAACCTATTAAAAAAAAATTGTTGTTTTTCGTATATTCTATAGGTATGGATACTGCTTGTATAAATTAGGAGACGGCAAGGCTTACCGTGATAGTATGGTACGTGACGATAAGTGCCTAAAGGCCATCGGTTCGTCTATACCAGGGCTCGGCAACCTAGTCGGAAGAGTCAAAAATAACAATTTAAGTACAAAAGTTTATAAAGAGCCATAAAAAATTTTCCTGTCATCGATAAACAATACGCGCATAAAAAAGTCTTTGATAAAAATATATATATATATATTTATTCATAAGAAAAATATCTTGTTATCGATATATTTCGAGTGTTTTTTCCAAACAAATTAGACAGTATAGTTTTATTAGATAATCACATATTTTCGTGTGGAACTAAAGAGCCGCATGTTGCTCGGGAGCCGCAGATTGCCGAACCCTGTACTATACACATCAATCGAACACATCGCATCGGTTCGCAAGACCCTGATAATTAATAAACAACGAGTATAGACTGAGGTCTTATCGACACGCATTAATCTCGTAAAGGAATTAGATCATCGGCCTGCCTCGGTTTAAATCACAGAATAAATATAGCTTACACACTGATAGGTTTTTTATATACAGCCCTGAACTTTGGGGGCTATAAAAATTGGTTGTCTGTAAAGTCGGTTTATTTTACGGGCTTCTCTATCGCTTCTTTCACGCTTTCACGCTGCGCCGTTCGGCTCAGGCGGAACGTGACACTTTTTCGTGCGAGCAGCTGGTGTTCATTGAGTTACGTTATCACATCAAAAATTTGCTCCATAAAGCGCCTAGCATGTGGAAGCGGTGTGAAAATTTTTATATGTGTATTACATAACCCATTAGTAAAACAAGAAAATAACATACATAATACTATGTAGCTACTATGGAGTAATAGGATACAATTAATCTTCACAATTCTATATAATCTTAATGAATAATTAATAATATTATGTTAATTTAATAATGTTTATTATTATCTCTTGTAAGGTATAAAATAAAGCTTTAATAATATTATCGAAATTTTTTTCCTTAGATATCTACCGCCGCAGAGCTAAGTTCTGAGTTCAACACCAAGCAGGACAAAACTATTTCAACAATATCCATTTAAACGGTAATAATTAAGAAAACATAAGCAAGTATTTTACTGATGTGTAAGTACGTTTTAAATAATTTTAATCGTAAACAGTATTTCATATTCATTTCGTCATATGAACAGGAGACGACAAAAAACATTTAATCTAAAAAAATCTATAATCCGATAGATTCCTATTGTTTGATGTCTTAAAAATAAACGTCTAGATTGGTTCTTGCGTCCAAAAATTCTAACGTTTTTAATTTAAATCATTTCAATAACAAACTATAAGAGGTCTTTAATTTTATTTTTAACCTTTTCGTCTCCCAGTGTTCCTTCGTATTATTTACATACATAACCTTAAAATGCAGGATTTTGAAATCGTCACATTTTATTTTCATTAATAGGTAGCATCTGAAATTTTGACATGTTTGTATTAAATGTGGTCCAGTTTAGAAAGAGTTCAATGATGTGCACACGTATTCAAGGTATTACTACTGGAAGCTGGGCCAGAGGAACCGGATGTGACGTCAGTGCCGGGATTGTCCACCGTAATTTTGGGGTCCAATATAGACTGGCAATTTTCCACGGAACCCAACGGAAAAAGTTGTCTCGCGTACGGAGGAAGATGTTCACTGTCCCAGTAAGAGTTACTTAATCCGTACTTACATTCAGTTTGAATATTTAAAATTGGATTTACTTCCTTATTCGTGGCAAAAGGAGTAGCCGCATAAATAGGCGGCAATGTTTTTACCTTTATCTTAGATTTAACACCTTAAATATTTAAAAATTAACAAAGATAATATTTAAAGCAATACATTTAATACCTATTGGATCAAACGTTGTCTTGACACAAAATTGCTATACCATGTTTAAGTTAAAAGTATTGGAAAACATATAATAATATAAATAAGTTAAAAGTACTGGAATATTCGTCAAAACAGCAATCTGTTTTGACGAATGTTCAAACAATCAAAAGATTTATTCAAGTAGACTTTAAAATGCTCTTTTGAATTGTCAAATGTTTTGAAATCTACCACTGATTCGGAACAATCGACCCACGAAAAGATGCAGCAAGAAACTCGTTAGCCACTGTTTAAATTAAAACATTTCTACATCGCTAACAAAAGCACCAGCACCGCTACTAAAGTTATGTAAGTAAACATGTATTCAGTCTATTAGCGATGTTCGTAAGGATATTTTTAAAAGACAAACTGCTACTTGGCTGCTTGTTTGTTACTGGAATACTTTGTTCTCTCATATTTATTACAAAAGATGTGAAAACTAACCAAAATCAATTGCAGAATCTAAATGAAGAGATATTCGTCCGCGTAAATTAGGTAAAGTAAAAATTGATCCAATTTTAGCGTGATAATATATAGCCTAGCTAGCTAGCCTTCTACGATAAATAAGCTATCTAACAATGAAAGAACTTTTCAAATCAGACCAGTAGTTTCTGAGATTCAAGCAAACAAAAAAACAAACTTTTCGGCTTTATATATTAATATAGATTAACTCAACTCAATTATGATGGCGCGGCGACCCAAATCTTGGCCTCGGACACTAAGAGTTGCCACTTTTGTCGATCCTGCGCCGTCTCATGCCATAGCGTGGCTTGCTCAAGTCTCCTTCCACTTGATCTTTCCATCTGTACTTGGTATTCTTTATCAAGTGTCTTTGCTTATGTATGGGAAATGTGACATTAAGAGCCATATCTTTTCATTGCGAATACTTATAGGATAGATTTTTTCACAGCCTTAAGAGACCATAGATCTTAATATTTACTACAAATTTTAACTTTATATTTCAACGCGTTCCTCAGAAAAAGGGCCTTGACGTAAAAACAGACATTTATACAAGAATAAATTTACATTTTTCGGATTTTTTCCTATATTTGTGTTACAAGATATAACTTCTTGCCAAATTTTATGGTTCCAGGACATCGGGAAGTACCCTATAGGTTTTGGTCCCCTTCTCGAATGTACTAGTATAGGAAATGCCACATAAATGGTCATATCTTTTGATTGCGTATATTTAGACAGTTGATATTTTCACAGCTTCAAGGGATTGTAGACCTCAGTATTTGGTATTAATTTCAACTTTGTACCTGTTTGTGTTTCCGAGAAAAAGGGTACTGTCAGACAGACATATAAAGTTGTTAGTTTTTTGCAAAGTATAATTTGGGTTCTTTGTAACTTTTTGAAAAGATTTACAAAGGAATAGACCTTATAAGAAGCAAAGATTTCTTAGAAATTAATACATTCCCAATATATAATACGTTTAATGCTCTTATTGTTTCTGTACTCATATTCAATACTTTATAAAAAATGTTCTTATTATCGAAATGTTCATATTTATTTAATTTTATGGGAATTCATTTGTGAGACTAGGACTAATGTTCTTCCAGCTGTTCTTGATGGCTCCACTCCTGCAGATTTACTCACTCGATTACAATTTTCACTTTCGTGTCTCTACGTTCTTAACTGGTAAAATGTATTCTCAATGAAGGAAGAATTTACTATTTATTAATTATGTACTCAAAATACAGAGTCTGAATATTATTATTATTATATATATTTGTATATGTTTACTTTAATGATCACAGTATATTAATTGTAACCTATAAAAATATTTGCTCATAAAAAAACAGTCGAAAGGACCTTGCCGGTAAAGCCAGATTAGAGTCACGTGCCCGTATAACGATTTCAGGGCGTTGGTACTGAAATTTAGAATTAATTCTACATACTTTAATATACAGTCGACCAAGGAGGTGCTTTACCATTTTGGATGAAAGCTTTTAGTAAAAAAAAAAAATTTGCTAAGGGTTACCGTTAGAAATTAACGTTATGCATAACAAGCAAAAATAAAACTTTTAACTAATTGACGTTCTCATTCATCCTTAGCGTGGCAAACCAATTTCTTGGTTGATTATACAAATATACAAAATGTAACTATACAAAATAACTTTTACAATTATATTAAAAAATTTTACTATATAATATTCTACCAATTTTTAGTAGAAAAAAATTTAACTGTATAAAATTCTATCAATTTTTAGTAGAAAAAAATTTAACTGTATAAAATTCTACCAATTTTTAGTAGAAATTTATATAGTTAAATTTTTACAACAAATAAAATTGTTTTAACATGCGTTTTTGCTAAAGGTATTGGGTATATAGTCATATGCATTGAGTGAAGAAAATATTAATTATAACATTATAAACAGACGCGTCTATTTAATTTATACGCGTAGACTAGTAAATAAGTTCGATTAGATAGTCTCACTAATTTAGAATTTTTGTCTCCAAGGGAGTAAAATTAGAGTTAAATTTTTATATTGAAGGCCTCGCGGACGAAGTCACGAGCGAAAGCTAGTTGTTACATAAAAAATATTATATACACATAGTATTTTTGCAAATACAATGTTTGCGAAGCAAGTGTGCAATGTTGCCTACAAGACTCATGCATGAGAAGCTAAACTACTTTGCTTTAATCCGCGAATGAATGAAGTGACTTTACGAATAACCTTTGTAGAGTCCTATCTCCTGATGATGCTTCGGTGTCGAAGCGAAACGTGCGTTGAGGCACATCGGAAAGTCAGTGTAGTGCTGTGCATTTATTATTAAACACGTGGTTTCATTTTAGCTACTCTTAAAATATGTATAAAATTTGTACGCGTTGAATTATTGACATAAGTGAAATTTCATTGCGCAAATGCGAGTACAGTGTAAGTAATCATCAAATGGTGAATCAAACTATCTGTTGTAGCTATCTAGAATGACTATGCGTCGCCACGCAATGATTATGCTTTTATTTGAAAATTAACGAATATTCTAATATGATATATTTTATTTAATAAATATTATCGTCATAGTACTTCTATATCTATAATAAATCTATAACATTTTAAAATTTTTGTTTTGCGTCCAAAGCGTCCGTACTAATTTGGGAAGGACTTGTCTTTATACTGTATATGTTACTATATATGTTTGTGCTTTATACTAACGTTACAAGGAATAACCTAGTTTAATTCAATTTAAGAAAAAAGATTAGGGTTCTGCAGATGCAATTAGTAAATTGCGAAAACATCCATGGTTTTTTATGCTTTCAGGAAACTCCTAAATGACCCCAGGCTATAAACAAATAATCTAGGATTTACCGCAATCCGTAACTGCCTCACTCCATTCGTGGCGTGACGGTCCCAGGTTCGACGCTCTGCTGGTCACGAGGCCTCGTTTATAGCAATTGCAAATGATTATGGCTAAAGGCTACTTTATAATGTATACTATATTTGGTAAAATGAGATATCAGCTTGCGGAAATCTATGAGAAGCGGTAAAAAGTCAAATAGTTTTGTAAGTCTGCGATTTATGAGAAATATTGCAAAATTGTATTTAGAGTAAATTTCAATAGAGATCTACACTAAGTTTACATATCTATACTGATATATAAAGATGCAGAGTTTGTTTGTTTGTTTGCTTGAACGCGCTTATCTCGGGAACTATGGTCCGTTTTGAAAAATCTTTTAGTGTTAGATAGCTCATATATGGAGTAGTAGTACGCTATATCTTCACGCTAAAATTAAATTTATTCATAATAAATTTGAAAGAATATTCATACACTACTATGAAAAAAAAAAATGGTCAAAAATTATTGTTTCAATAATGCAATGACATTATGACCATAAGCTTATTGTTTAAAGCTTTAGAAATATTTGTATTCTCTTTCATGTTATTTTGTAATGATGTATCAATATTTAACTGCAACCCTCATTCGCTTAAAAACTGATGAGGGTAAATTTTTTTAAGTTCCAAACTACTAAATTTTCTTCTTCTTCTTTCAACAAATATATATAAATTCTTCATCGAAAAAAGTTTCAAATTAGTTGAATTTTTTTTAAACTTGGACAAGCTGGATACTTTTGCTGTTGGCTTCAAGTATATGTATTAAGTATTTTATACATTTAAGTAAAAGAAGGTAGTGATTAAATGCTATTTTGACTAATTTTTTTTTTTATTCGGAAGATAACGAACACCTTACTTATAAATGGTTCACAAAAGGTGTCAATAATTTTAGTCACTCATACAATCTTTTTTAAGACAATAATTTTTTCAATGTATCTCGTGTATGTATATATAAATAGTTTGAATAGAAGTGGGGATATGTTTTATTCTGTCTGGGCCCAGGGTATGGGTTGCATGCCCATTTTATGTTAAGCGCCGCTATAAATTACAGAAATCTCTCTCCTGTGCTATTTTCTTGTAGAGATATAAGAGGTAGGCCTTTGAAGACGTCGTAGCTTAAATAATGGTCAGCATTTGAGGCAATGGCTAGGTTAAGTAGCTCCTACTACGGTCGGGTGATAGATGGGTGACCAATTCTAAGACTGGTTTCCAACCCCATCCGTGTTTCGAAAGGTACATAAAACGTGAGTCCCGTTTAATACTACTGAGTGATATTAGTCGTGAGGTTGTAGAGATTGTGAACGTTATCCCATTTAGTACCGGATCAGCTTACAATGCAGAGGATGTGGCTATGGGGCGTGAGTTAAGATGACGGATTGTCATCTGACGTCATCCTCGGAACTCCACGATCTCTTTAACCTCACGACTAACATCACTGTGACATTAATCGGGTCCCACTGTTTTAGGTGCCCTCCGAAAGACGGAGGAGGTCGGATATCAAATATAAACCGGCGTTAGATTGAGTCAGCGATTTATCACCCTGTCGCAGAAACAGCCACTCAACCTAGCGATGGACTCAAATGCCGACCACTGATTAGGCCACGACCTCCGCCGTTGAGTTGAGATGGGTTACATATCTTTTACTTGTTCTTTTTTCTTTTTTTTAAAAAGAATATTAGGCATACTTTTTAGATATGTCTAATATTTCCATTTCCCCTCGTACTAAGCTTAAATTAAAACTTGTATTACGAGTGGATGCGACAATACCCCAACTGGGGTGGGGTTTGAACCGAGTACCTTGCAGATTTCAGTCCATACCTTATACCGTTTAGCTATTGAGACTCTAATACCTGATAATACCTTTATCACGTATTAGAACCTCAAATTATTCATTTATTATTATAATAAATATTCATTTATTTTCATTATTCATTCATAAATAACTTTAAAAGCTGTTGACCGAATTTATTCAAGCTATTTCTTCAAGTGAGCGTTTAGCGAGCGAGTGAGCGTAATTCTATCAACGTAGAAAATTTCAAGTCTTTTTTTTCTTGTTAATCTACTTCCACCACCTGATAAATGCCCCGCTGTTGCTATGATACAAGAGCCAGACAAAGCTTCATTCGAATGATTATTTCAATGATCATGTAGTGTGGCGAGGACTTTGTGTAACTTCACAAAGTTTTGTAGTACTTTATATACTTCAAGGAGAAAAATGTACAAAAATCTTCGAGCTATGTCTGGTTCCGGCGTGAAGGTCACTCGACTAACTCTGACTACCAGCATTACACGATCAAAAAAAAAGAAAATAAATGCCCGCGCCATTTTTAAGTATTATATCATGTTATATTTTTTTTATTTTCTTTCACTCTTCCTTCCTTATTACTCTACTACAATTTTTCAATTTCAACACTTAACGTTTAATATTTTGGAAATCCTAAGGGGGTCAATTGTGGGCGGACAAATAGACGAACGGACAAAACGGAACTATGTGTGTTTCTTCTAGTACTACGGAACCCTAAGAAGACAATATGTCATCCGGAGACGCTAATCGTGTATTACCACCTGTTTTGTTGTTTCAGCTAGTTATCAAATAGTTTCCGAAGAAAATCGCAAGTTAGCTACTGCAATCTTGCGAAGTTCCCGTAGACGAATAACCCCAATTCACAGGCATGTTTCATCCCCTAGCTGAGGGACTGTGAGTATTGTAACCCTCCTTGCGAATCTGACACACGGCTCTTGTGATTGTTCCTTTATTTTTTATCTTATTTTGGCTGCGTAATAAGATACGAGAAATTTTATCACCAGATTATTAAATGACTAAAAAAATCATTATAATATTATACATATGACCTTCATAAGAGCTTATAAAAGAGTCTATATGAATAAAAGATTTTGCCTTTGACTTTGACAGCCGCTCGTTTGACGTTGACGTTTTGCCGTAACATTTTTGAAAAGATGTTAGAGGCAAGTTTTAATTGCAAATAATTAGTACTTTATGGATAGAAGAACAGTAAACCGTGAGTCTGGCAGCGTGAATGCGGTTAATTTGCAACGATGCAATATAAAGATAATGTTTAGGTCCAAAATATGGAAGGTCGCAGCCGAAGGATTGCAAAAAAAAACCAGTAATGCCTTAAAACTATATATTTCTAATTGCTAAAATGCATAATACATATGTTTGTACTCGGTCGAAGCTTGTACCACAGTCTTCGACAAATATAGTGTTAGAAGTGTGGGAATGCATCGGAAGGATTTCAAGTTACATTGACTCCGCGCTTCGTGCCCGCGTGCAGGCCGGTGCAAGCACAGCAGGTTAACTTAGCTATTCATATCCACCGGCTCTGTCTGCGTAACATCCACGGAAATATGAAAAACTATATTTAAGATTAATTTTAACAAAGACATTTATTGTTAGGACTTAACTTACTCGTATATATTGAGTGAAACCTACACTACTTAATGAAGAATTTTCATTTTAAATTTGAGGGTGGAATGAATGATGGTTGAATAGAAATTTAATTACAATAATTGTTACGGACGGTAGAGATGCTCTACATTATATAACTAGCTGATGCAAGCAAAGACAGGAGAGTTACCTAGTCATTGTATAAAACAGAAGCTCATCTTCACGATATCAGGGATGTCGCTGTGATAACGTGATATACGCAGCCCGCAGCGACAAAACGCGCCATCCATATGACTACACTATAAAGTAAGATCTGGCTGTAAACAAACATACAAACTCTTCAGCTTTATATATTATTATCGATATAGAAAAGAAACATTCTATTCGTCCGTGTGTCCGCCGCATTCCAGGGTCACGTATATGTCACACGTCATTCGGATTGTCGCGCGAGGGGACAGGAATTGACCCCCGCGCACCAAGTTCCCATTATTTTTCCTACCATACCCATTCCCATAAAGGTTATGGTAATACCGGTACGATGGGGTTAGTGCCGTGTAACAGATGTTATCGCTTTAACATCCCTTCACTGTTTGTTTGAAAACATTGCATTTTTATTTGTTTTCGTTCTTTTTTTTTTAATTTATCAATAGACAAAGATTAATAGCAATAGAGGCTGAAGTGGAAGCTCATCTTATCAATAGTTTTTTTTTATATAACAAGGAGCAAACGTTAGATGACACGAATGAATACCGACGTTCATGACAGCCTTTAAGAAATGTGTTATCAATTTTTTTTAAGTCATTTACATAAACAGCTTTTAAAAGGTATAATTTTTTTCTTAAGCATTTTATTTTATCTATACTTATTGACATATAAAGCTGAAGAGTTTGTTTGTTTGTTTGAACGCGCTAATCTCAGGAACTACTGGTCCGATTTGAAAAATTCTTTCAGTCTTAGATTGCCCATTTACCGCGGAAGGCTATGGGCTATATATCATCACGCTAAAATTGAATCTATTTTCTTACCAAATTTTACGCTAAGTCGCGGGCACAGCTAATATTATATATGATTATACTTACCAACAGTTTTTAATGATTGGATATTAATTAATTGGTCATGAAAATCAATGCCTGATGATGAATGACAAATAAACTTAAAGACATTATTTTAAATATTAATAACACAAGAAAAAAAGCGATGATCAGTCATTTTGTTAAAAATATCTTATGGAATCGTAATTAGAGGTATCGCCATGCTTGTAGCCGAATTGGGACGGCGCGTCCGGGTACCAGTACCTCGTTCTCACATGAGATCGGCGTGAAGTGGCGGCAATGCTGTCACGTCTAGTGATGGTGTTGTTGTCGCGTTTCGTTCGGGTATTATAGTAACGCTGAGAATAATATAAAACTTAATAGTAAATATTTTTGGTCATTTGTTAAATCTAAAAACGCTTCTTCAGATATTTCTAATCTGATGTATGTTAATGATGTTAAATCGTCAAATGGTAATGATATCTGCAATCTCTTTAATCCTCATTTTCAATTTGCTTTAGAACCTGATACAAAATGTCATACAGTAGTTGATTTTTCATCTTTTAGCACTAATGATTATTCTCTTGTATCCATTAGCTCTACTAATTTATTTGTAGACATAGTTGTGCAATATTAAAAAAATATATATTGATGTCAACAACGGATGTGGCCCCGATAATATTCCTCCATTATTTCTTAGATCATGTCATAAAAATTTAGCCGGACCCTTGTTTACTTTATTTAATTTGACCCTAAAATTGGGTTACATACCAGAAACTTGGAAACAATCTTATGTTGTACCTGTTTATAATTCTGATGATAAGCATATTATGCTTGCAAGATATGTATGCGTATAAGTAGGAATGTAAATAATACATATTTTTAGTGTCCAATCATAATGTAGGTCATAAATTCTTGTTGGCGTTCCAATTATGAATAAATAAATAAACACGGATGAGAGTTCCTTATAAAATTTAATAACTTCGTAAATAATTAGAAATATTGAAATTATTTTTTTATGTTCGTTGCTTTTATTTATTTGTTATTTTATTTCGTATAGAAATTTCCACTGATTTATATCCAAAAGAAAAACAACTTTTGTTGGAAAAGAGGCCAAGCAATTTTTTTTTTTGAGCTCACAGATTCTTTCCGGCTCTTAAAAAATGTTCGGTATTGTCATCTATTGCAAGTATCTAACTTGTATCTCATACCGGAGCCAGATATTCAAAGTGTTTGTACACTTTTGTCCTTGAAGTGTTCAAAGTTCTACAAAACTTTGTGCAGTAAAACAAAGTCCCCGGCCACACTCTATGATCATTGAATAGTCTACACAATTCGGAGAGCAGAGATTCTATTTGTCGATTAGTTCTGTTGTAATTCGGAGTTATCGATTGGGAAATATTTTTAACAGACACCAAACAGATTCTCAATTTGAAAACTTTTTAAAATTTACTTTCCTAGATAACACTAATAGAAAGGATTTAAACAATAGTGACGTTAAAAACGACCTACTATTAGATTTAAGAGATACGTTTGAAACGTATTGCTTGGATAATAGCCAGAAAACGACCTTTTTGTACTCTTTGTCTATTATTGGGACAAAAAATATCATGGAATTTTACCACATTTATCTGTCTTTAACCGACTTCAAAAAAGGAGGAGGCTCTCAACTCGATTCTTTTTTTTTCTTTTTTACCTCAAAACCTTAGACTGGGTGAACCGATTTTGATCAATATTTTTTTTATTTTAAAGCTGGTTCTTCCCGTTTGGTCCGTTTTCAATTTGGTCCAGTTCTGACAATTCGAAGTCAACCAACCTTCAGCGTGTTTGAAATTAGTACATGGAAGTTTTAGCATAGACGAGGTTAAAACCAGCACTCAGCGTTCATAGTATACACTATACATGATAAACTTACCCTACTTATATAAGAAAACCAAGACCAGTCCTAAGAAACCATAACTGCTGGTGACCACAAGTGTGATGCGTTGAAATGGCCATCGTCCGGCAGCCCACGTGCGCCCACACGACACGATATTTAGAACAAATCCTACAAGAACTTATACAATTATCCTGTCGGCCCCATCGTATTGACATACGGCCCTTTGTAGTGAGAATAGATAAGATAACAAGCCGAGAACAGCTGAGAATTAACCAAAATAGACACTGCAATCATGTTCTTGGTAAATTGTCACTTTTATACTAATATGAAAGAAAGAGGGAGCCTCGAAACTGGTAGAAATATTAATACGCTGATTAAAAAAACAAGCTCGCAAAATTTTCGTTACATAAATAATTTACTGACCAAAACATCACCCCATGAGAAACCGCGGCCACTCGACACTCAAAGATGTAATCGCGCCTTTTTGTTTCCTCTTTTAGAATTTCCAATCGTATTGTTTTTCTATGCAATATCGGGCAGTATTTTTTTAAAGTTTTTTTTTCCAAAAGTACCCTCAAGTGTTTTCAAGTTCAAGTGTCGGGGATATTGCTCTGGGGCATTAATGTTTTTACTTTCGCGGAACAAAACGTGATTAGAGTGTTTGTAGTGCCGAAAGCGTTCATTAATGTGAAATGTAATGGACTCCATTTATATTTTCTAAAGCTAAGCACAAGTAAACGGTGAGAATATATTAAATTAAAAAAAGACTTTGATTCATAGTTATTTCTTAAGTAAACTACTACACCAGCTCACGTCCCTAGAAATGGTACTTACAATTTATTTTATATTCGTTCATGTAAGAGTAATTTAGGACATTACGCTGCTATTCCAAGGATCTGTAGGCAATACAACAATACAGAGCCGTTTTCGCGAACCCAACTATGATATGGCGTATTATTTCTTGATACGCACTGAGCGGAAAGTTTTACGCTTCCAATTCTTTAGTTGCGAGATAAATTCTTGTGATGTTTTAACAGCGGGATACTTTTATGGATTGGTGAAATTTTGTTGCTTAGTTTCTTTCGTTCACGCTACTTCAACTTATCTAACTTATTGTGTTGTCACATTTTACAAATTTGCTACATTCTTTTTTACGTTAGTGAAGTGGCAAACAAAAGTACGGCGAGCCTGTCGTGAAGTGGGGGCAATGCTGTCGCGTCGGGTGATGGTATTGTTGTCGCGTTTCGTTTGGTTTTTGAGACTTCCCGGTGACCTGTATTGCTGACTCCATAGCTCCCTCCCCAAGGAGCTCTTGTATCCCTATTTAGTACTACTACACAGTATTTTGCGAATAGTATTGCCTTCTATAGAATACTGGTACTTTCCCAGATCTGCAGCTCTGCCCAATTAAATATCCATTAATATAAATAGCTTTGCGTAGAGGGCGAAGTTTCTCGTCCTCATCAATATCTCCGACTCTCCGCAAGTACCAACCATCAGGGCGGTAAAATAAAACTTCTTCAACTTCTGTTCACTCGTAAAAGATTTATTTCTGTGATGGCGGCTTAGTTGGTACTATTGTAATTTATAATTGAGACATTCTCTAACTTTATCAGACACTTTACACTCTTCTAGAATTCATTCCTTTTTTTACATTAAAATTTTCTCTCTCTCTCTATCTTAATTAATTGTTATATACTTCTCTTTTTTCCGAAAATAATAATATATTTAAAGATTAAGGTTGTCCTTTAATATGTATTTAAATCTATATAGCCTTTAACTCTTCGTTATATTTACGAACATTTTATATAGATAAGTTTAGATTGGATAATCTTAATTTATTATCTGTACAAAAAACAAAACGGACAAACTAGATAGCAACTCAATGTGATCGAGAAGGCCTTTGCCCAACAGTGGGACACAGATAGTTGATATAGAGTATTACATTGGTTGAAAAAAAAATAAAAAATTTTTTTTTTTTTTACTAGTCTATAAACACTTCCAACAATGTGTACAGAGATGCCTGTAAAAAATAGAAATTTTAATATTAAAATGAGACTTTCTATTTCTCATATAAATGGGAAAAAAAATATTTTTTAATTCGGAATTATGTTCTTCCTAAATTGCAGAATGAATTGCTTATACAATGTTATATTCTAATTATAATATAAATAAAGAGAATTTAACGGTAATGGTCTGCAAAAAAGATCACTTAAGTTTTTTTTTTTTAATTCAATTATTGTAAAGTTATATAAGGTTAAGTTGAACATGTAGTAAAAACATCATTATTTCTAGCAAATATAGAATTTTCTAAAATTCTTTCCGAAATTCTATAGTCTATAAAATTATCATAAAAAAAGATCAACCAAAACTTTTTAATTTACTAACACATGGACATAAAGAAATAAAGAATATTATTACTATTTATATAAAAATCAATCGTTGTTCGTTAGTCTCATTTAAACTCGAAAACGTTTGAACCATAATGAACTCTCTATTTTTATTCCTCTCACTTCCAGGAAGGTTTAAAAGAAAAGAAAGAAAGGAATGGTCAAAAGATTATTAAAAGAAAATACGGATTTGTTCAATACTTCAAATAGATGACGTTCTTATTAGACCTTTTGACTGACGATGTGCCATGTAAATATAATATTTCATAAAGTATTCAGCCAGTGCCACGTTTTATGGGAAAGAAAAAGGAGATTAGATAATTGTCTACTAAGAGACAGGACAACGTCTGCTGGGTCCGCTAAGTATGTATAAAAATGGAGATTAACATTCAAAAATTGATAATAAATGTAGGAATATAAATATTTCAAAAACATAACCACAATAAAGTATTAAGCAACAAAATGTAATATCCGAAATAAAACTATTTCCCATTAATATTTTCCTAAAATAGCGGATTATTATTCTCGCCATCGCAGTGAGGTCATCTAAGCTGAAATTTTCTGTATAAGTGACCTACCAAATTTTAGCAACGCCCAAAAACCAATCATATTGAACATTGTGAGATAGCTATTGCTAGTTAAAATATTTAGAAATGCGTATTAGCTAACGCTAATCAATTTAAGCAAACTCTTAGAGTTGGATATCGTTGCTTACAGCTAAACCCAGCACTAGTATTTATATTCTCCAGCACGTAACTGATTTAAAAAAGCAAGCTTCACGCTTTTGTATTTTCAAAAATTAATGTAGCTAGTAAGCTAGCCAATGAAATTAAAAAAAAATGAATTACAATACACATAATCAGGCTCTAGAGCTTTGAGTCTTTTAGCTTAGCTGTGTTTTAAGCTATTACAAATATAAAAATACTAATAGCTTAAAACTGTAATTGGTTTTTCATTGTAGGGACAGTTTGAACCGGGTACCTTGCGGATTTCAGTCCATACCGTTGAGCTATTGAGGCTCTGAAGATAAAGACTTCTATTTCTTTACATTTACCTATTTGGCGACTATCATGCCCATATTAAGCAAGATCTCTCCATCTGCACACACAAGACGATAATCAATTCAACGCTTACCATCTTGCGCTTATCTGAATCGTATCTCGCGAACTGTCACAAACGGACAGAATTCTAACGAATCTACGGCGACTTTCCAAGCGCTCGGATAACTTTCTTCGCATTATACAAATAAAGTATTATGAAGCCATTAATGTTTTCACTTGCATTTCGATCGTAATAAAGCAATTATTTCAGGCTTTATTTTTATTTTTTTTTGCCCGAGTTCAATTACGTCAACAATTGTATTTTTATGATTTTATAATAGCGCGTGTTGCGTGACCGGTGAAACTCTTTTATTGTAACGACACATTAAGTTTATACATGAATTCTACAATGTATGTATTGTTTTGCATCCAGTGATCCTTGCCACAAGATCCTTGAGAGTCTGTTTAAAATTATTTCCTCAGAAGAATAGAATAAAATGCTGATGTTGTTTTTTATCTGTGTCCATTGGGAGAAAATTTATGGATTTCGGCAATACGGATGCCGCGCATTATCGTCAAATTCACGCACCACCGACCAACGGATGCCGAGAGAGAAAACATAAATAATCTCTCCTAGCATCTGTTAGACTAGCTTAGTCAACAATGCAACCGCCAACGCGGCATGTTAATGTATATCTGTTAAAATGGATGGATAATTAACACTCGTAAAATCTAAACAAGTAAACACTTATAAATAATACTAGATATACCCCGCGACTTCATCCGCATAGACCACTTTTATTACTTAGGGGTTAAAAATTGGTTTCGGATAAGGATCATTATCATGTTTATAAAAACACCTTCGCAAATAATGGACTATTTTAGAACAAATTTAGTTAGCATAAGAAAAGTCATAGGGAGTCAAACTTAGAAGATAGACAAATGCTGTCGCGGACTTTTATTAAGAAATTTTAAAGGGGGAACAATCCCGTCATACATAAATTTGCGAAACTTTAACCGTTTACGCAGCGCACGCAGCTGAAGCTCTCAAAAGGGGAACAAACCGCCGATTTTGAAACATTATTCGTTGGTGCTCTGCTCCTATTAGTCTTAGCGTGGTGGTATGTAGCCTATGGCCTTCCTCGATAAATGGGCTATCGAAAGTTGAAAGAATTTTTCAAATCGGACCAGTAGTTCCGGAGATTTGCGCGTTCAAACAAACAAACAAACTCTTCAGCTTTATATATTCGTATAGATTATGATATTTTTAATCATTAATTCCGGAGAAGGATACTAATATATCCAAAATATTTGAATAAATCGACAGTTTTCTGTGAAGAGTGACTAGCATCTACTTTATTTAAACTTGTAAAGTAAGTAACTACCTATAAGACAATATTTTATAGAGTCCAAGCGGTCCCGGCAGACGTTGTCCTGTCCGAACTTTTAATTACTTACTATTTACTACATTCTAGTATCCTATAACATTATTCCCCGTTCCCGTTCCATTTACTATAGGCTTTTGCCTTGCCATTCCTTTATTATTATATAAACCTTGTCCCAACAATAACGAACACAACAAAAAAGAAATTATCCAATTTGGTGCAGTCGTTCGAAATTTATGCACGTCCATACATTTCGGCTACTAATTTTTATTTGCGACTATGAATTGGGATGTAAGCTATTGTGTCTTTTAAGTTTGATCAAACTGCACGCACTGTGCAAATTTGATTAAAAACGGTTAAGTAGTTTAGGAGTCCATCGCGGACAAACAACGTGACGAGTAATTTATATATAAATATAAATAAATAAATATATACAGGACTATAAGACACACGGACGTCTATTCCTAAGGTAGATAAGTCAATGCCTGTGTTATAGGTAACGCCTGTTATACACAAATATTTTTTTTGTAGAAATATATGCATATAGATAATACACCCAGACACCTTAAGATGAAAATCGAACTCACGACCCCCGGAGCGGAAGGCAGGGTCGCTGCCCACTGCGCCAACTGGCCAGTCAATATATTAACATTAAGTATAGTTTATGTCCTGTTGTCGCATTGAACAGCATTTTCTAACAAACCTTTAGTATGATCATTTTCGTTCCTTATACAGATAATTAGAAGTATTAACCAACTTAATACTTGACCTAATTTTAAATTTAAAAATCTGTAAATGCAATATACTAATGGTTGGAAAAACGTGAAATAACTGCTGAGTACTAGTACTAAAAAAATCGTGAAGTATTCTCGAATGCTTCGTATTATGAATCGTGCTATTTCATTTTACAAATATATATTAATTTCATAGCACCCAGCTAAATGGATATTCAACATATAATATCTATGCTCTCAGTGTATTTTCACATAAAATACGTAAATAATGACCGGTATTAACAACACGTGACGTAAAACACTTAAATGTACGCTCTACAGCCAGTTTCCCTCCGACAGTAAGCATTACTGAGCTAAAACATGACTTTTTATTTAAATATCGCACTAGTCAACGTATACCGGCTTTATTGAAAGCACTTTTGAATGAATCGTTCAATACTTTATAACGTTTACATTTTGAAATTTTTGCCATTGCATCATCGAACCTGAGTTTTCTGATTTTGCGCCCAAATCTTTTACCCGCTGAACCAAGCGGTAGATTACTGCGGTATCTGTTTTTTCCTTATAGCTTTACTTATACTTCTTTCTACTGTTACCGTTTTTTACTTTTTAATGTAAATGAATAGTAAAGACTTCGAGATACGGGTATAAAAAAATAAATATCGAACAATTTCCATATATGTCGGTTAAAATTCACAGTATGTAGTGTGAGTGTATGTATGTTTTATTTATGTAATTCCTGATTCCAGATAGGTAGGGGCAATAAACTTTAACGTAGAATGTACAGTCCCATGTAGACGAACGTAGTACATAAGGGCATGTCTAGTCTTTGCAAAGCGTGACGTTACCCGGCCTTGGGGTTCGGCTAGCCGTCGTACCAAATCGACTTATCTCGTCCCTCCGTCCTACTCGCACTCAATGACTACCTTTCAAAACATCTCGAATTTCCACACCATTATGTTCGAGGAAACTGACTCAGCTGTCTTGCTGTAGAAATATCCTTATATTCAGATCGGGCCTTATTTACTTAACGTTATGGTCTATTTTTGTACTCGACTACGTAGCGAGTTGTGCTGACGAGCCTCTATACGTCAGAATATACTTCTTTCTCTTTTTGTCAGTCCCGCACAGCTGCCTCCGGTCAGTACGCTAGAGGTGCTCGCGTGTTACGGACGCTCTAGTGAAATAAACGTGCGTTTCGTTCGTCATCGAAATTATCGAACAGTCAACGCCACGATTAATCCGAAATAACGTTTTTAGTTGAAAGTGCTTTAACATAAGAGTGTTGCATTCGTGAAAAGAGGGAAATTAAATTACTTTCCCTTTTCAATTCGAACCACCTGCATACGCGACTTTAACGCTATTGTTTCCAAAACATTAAAAGTTTGTATAATGTCAGTTGAGGAAATAGTGTCGGCAATGGGTCGGTATGCGGATTAGGGAACGGTTAATAACAATTGGTCGCGAGTGCGTGTGTTACGACTCAGTGATTCGGTCGCAGTGTCCCCTCAGTGTTTGAAATTGGAATCGGTAGAATTGCGTTCGAGCCCAGTGACTGATGGGTGAAGTTGCGGTCGGGGTGTGTCTAGCAGGACGTCATGCGGAACCCCGTAGTCGCCAAAATGTCAATATCAAGCAGCTGCTTCAAATCCAAAGTGGTGATTATTTGAAAAATGATTATTATAATGGCGAATATGAAAAGTGGTAAAAGACAGGTCTTTGTATAAATTATGCTGAACTGACAGTTTTTTTTTAATGGGACAATCGCACAGGCCTATCTAATTTTTAAATAGTACCGAAAGTAGTATATGCTACGTAAAATGTTAGTACACACCCATATATTAATACGTGAAGCAAAAACTTTCGGTATCATAAAAAAAAATTGCGCTAACGAAGGAGTATAAAATTTTGCTGAATTATAGTTTATATAAAGCATGTTGTGCAAACGCTAATATTGTTATAAAATGTGCATTATTAAAAACAGAAATTATTAAAATAAAGTTTCACGCGCACCAATGCAAAACGATTTACACACCCATGTACATTTTATTATTGGATGTCAAAATATTTTTTTTTTACTTTAATGATGAACAATATTTTATCGACAATATTTGTTAACTTGCTATATTAAAACTTGTATAAAAATAAGAATCTAAGCTTGTGTGTAACATCTATAATTAAGA
>JANCMC010021629.1:4363-17058 GCA_024363005.1 Charaxes varanes
AAATAGCGTAAAATAGCAAAAATCTATAAATTATCTCTTGGCCATTTAATTTAGTAAAATTGACAAACCGCGTACATATCGCTTAAGTCAGTTGTCAAACAAAAAAATACATCACATCATAAACGGTCAGTTCCTTTATGAGCTACAGTAACCACAAACAGACACACAGACAGGTGAAACTTATAACACCCCCCATTTTTATCTGAGATGAGAGGATAACGTCTAGTTAATTTAGTTATTTACACACAAATAAATCCTGAACCTTTGAAATAAATACTAGTGTCCCGAAAAATATTCTGAATAACATCAAAATAGGTCTATTCAAATTTTTGTATATATACATATTTTTTTTTCTTTTATATGTAGTTAAGAATATTTATCTGGACATGCTAGTATTTCAAAGATCAGAACTTATTTGTGTGTTCAATTGTATATTAGTCTAAATTGATTAGACTATAAAGTCTACTTGAAGTCACTCCAACATTTCTTACCTTCTTTAACACCCAAGCTTAATTCTGTCTCACGTAACTTTTCTTCAAATCGTTGAATGTTGCCCACATTCATATGATACACACGATGAGATGCCTAAAAACAAGCATACTTATATATTGAAATGAAATGACATTCATATATTTAGCAGTACAAAGAATACAAACTAGTGACACTGACGGCGTAAACTAAGCTAAGCATGTGTCTTAGACACTAGTCTCCTCAATACAATAAAAATTATACACAATTCATGACTGTTCTATATTCAAGTTATGACTATTCTGTGTTTTGGGTGTTTGATCTAAAATTTATTTTACGTAAATGATTATTATAGTCGTTTATTACTTTCAATAAGATAATACCTATAGTTAAACTAAAACTGTAGACTTATTTTAAGGTGTAGATTTATTAATTAATGTTGCTATCATGTAATTTGACTACAACAAATATACTATACTGACTAACACAAAAAATTGTCCCAAACATTGTTCCGCTATTGGTTGCATATAGTAAACATTCACTATATAATTATTATGTATAGTTAAGTTTTATGTGACCTAAGAAGGATTAATATGTTTCTACATGTGGAGACATGTTTATGGGTAACACTGTTTTATGTTATTGTTAAGTAAATCTGTTGTACCGATTGTTTCTGTAATAAAGTAATTAAATTACATATATTCTATAAATTACTTACAATTACATGCAAGGAGGAAAAACTTTATTTATATTAAAAATCGCATTGTCAATCTATTAAATATGTGTTACAACAGTTCTTTTACCTTTTTCCCTTTGATAACAGCTCCTTCATATAAAATAATAGTGACAATTTCCAAATCTGGTCGCACAATAATTTCTTCTACTTCACCTTTTGACAACATTGAATAGACAAACTCATTCCATGACACATATCTAATCATCTGTAATTGAAATTTTTATTCATCAAGTCATACTTAGGTAGATAAAAATTAAGTTTCAAGGTATTATAAAATTCATGTGACATAAAAATTGGCAAAACATAAGTTCTTTAAAACTACAACAGATTTTATACAGTTATAATACAATGCATGTCTACATAGCACCTGTGTGATTCCGGGGCGGGTCGCTAGTATTAAATAAAAATAAAAGGTGAAAGTGACCAATAATTACATCACTAATATGCTATGATTTTATTTTTAGAAAGGGATAATGCAATATTGATATATATACATATGACGTGATTTTTCTCAAAGGTCACTTCTTTTTCGTGTTAGCCATCTACCCTTTATTAATCATTTTTTCATTTCCTATCAGGAAATTTTATTATTTGAATGCATAACGAAAATTAATGATGCTTTTACAATCTTATGTACAACTAGCACTTGAGTTTACCATCTATATATCATTTTTATTTCAAGAACACTGATTCCACAGAAATATTGTGCAAAGTAGTGGACTTATTAATTTGATTTAAACTGTATAAAAGTAAAAAATATATATGATGACATTTTATTGTTGCATCGCTACAATAATAATAATATTTACCTCATTTTGTGTATTATCCCCTGGCACAAGGAATGAGCTGAGAGTTATCAAGGTGAATGTCATTAGCAGCCAAAACACAGCTTTCATTACCAATGATGGGATGTTGGGTTCCTCATTGTCCTTTTTTTTATTTTTATCCTAAAATGTGGAAATACTATTTGATTAATTTTTGCTCTGTCAAAATTGTATAAGATAGTTTTCCATTAACCAGACGCAAGAAAATATTGCTAAATAATATAGATTTCCAGTGTACAATGTCAATGCCATGCTAATGGATAAGTACTGTTAATCTTTATTGAAAAATAATTATACCACAATGAGAAGTGTGTCACTTTGTATATTAAGACAACTTTGCTCCCACCGTTTCTTATAGATGATGTTAGAGATAAGTAAGTATGGAGTAAATACATTATACTCAACTTGCAAAACTCTTTAGTGCCTTGTGAACATAACCATATATAGCAGTACTTGATTTATGTTCACATCATATAGTTATCCTCGAATGATAATGTCAACTTATGAGACAAATTCTCATCATTTATGGAAGTATTTAAAGGAAATTGAAAAATATGAGGTTTCCAGCTACACTGAATTGCTGTCAGATGCTCATGATTATGATGATCTGCTATGAGGGAAGGGACACTTTATGAGTGTTTTTAAGGTTTTAAGAGCTGTGATTTTTGCACAGAAAAGAGGCTAGTAGTGATGGAAGGTCATAAGTTGAAGGCAAAGGTATGCTCAATGAAATCTGATGTCAAAGTTAGAAGACCTTTATTGAGAGCTATTAATGCATTCTAGCCGATCATTCAAGAAAAAAATGGAAACAGTAATTTTATGAAAAATTTAATTTGCAATATAACAGTGCTCAACCTCATGTTCCAAAAGTTTTTTTATTTTTATTGGAGATAGGCAAGCGCTTGACCGCAGTCACACTTGATAAAGTTATCCAAACCTTCTAAAAACGTTGAAATGGTAAGTCTTGTCCCATCCACAGTACTATCCAGACTTTGCTCCCTCTGACTACCACCTATTTTAACAGCAGCACATGGACTTACAGACCAGCACTACCAGTATTATGAGCAAATCCAATATTTAATTGATTCGTAGATTGCTTTGAAACATGAGTAGTGCTTTCAAACTGGGGTTATTTGCTACTTGTGAAGTGTTTGCTACCACAACAGTGTCATAAAGTAGTGAAAAACAATAGTCCATACTTTTAAACATAAATGTATAATCAGTGTTTACAATAAAGCTTCAAAAAAACAAAGTATACCTAATACCTTGTCTCTGTTATTATCTTGATTGTAGCTAGATGGGCTGGTATGTAATTTTCTGACATTCATAGCGTTGACAAAAGTATTAAACTGTGGCAGATTGGACCGTTGCAGCAATGCACACGCAGCTTTGTATTCTGCATTAAAATGTTGAAGTTGCTGCAATTTAATATAAAATATAGCATCTTTACATAGTATAAAATTAAGTAACTTCCCATTCTCCTAGTCTTTAAAAATATACAACAAATTTCAATATGTTGTCAAGCAATTTAAAGATAAGGTTTCTATGTATATATTTCCAATATAAAAAGTACACTGTGTGTACACCTTTATACTTTTGTTCCACAGAAAAACCATTCTGATGATTAACGTAGATAAAAAGAGAAATGGCTATCTTCTTAGTGTTCCATGGACTATAGGGGTGTGATACTCATCTTGCAGAGGCAGAAGAGGAAACAGAGAAAAAAAGGCACAGATTGGTTACTACTAATCTATAAAACAAAAAGCACAATTCTAGACAAATTCTTGTTACATTTGTATTGTTTATTATGTTATTTGCATAAGAGAAGAAAGTCATTGAAACCTATCTTAAAAATAGTTTTTTTCTTTAATTTTCAAATCTATATTTTCTATTTCTATTACATCTTATTATTGTTTTATTGACTTTATTCTCCTACATGCTTTCATTGCGCAATATAGATATTAATCCAAACAGAAAAATGTAAGGTATTTAAACAAGATTATACTTACAGGATTTCTTGAATTTTTTGACAAATTGTGCAACACAGATACAGATTTACACATATTTAATAAATTTGTATGACAGTATTTACTAATATTTCTATCCAGCATTCCATTTCTTAGTTGACTGTAAAATTTTGGCTTTATTTTTGATACTGACAGCGTTGGAAAACGTTTTACCGATAACATTGTATTTTTAATCAAATTAAATCATAAATTTTACTTAGTAAGTTCTTAATGGAAGAACTAAAATAATAACAAGGTCTACTCTACTTCTGCTCAATCTGAAATATTTTGAAGATTTTGATCACTTTGACAACTTGGTAACTCCTGTCACTAGTAGAGTGCACTCGAATAGTAATCACTAGTGATTATCCGAGGAAAGAAAAAGACCGGTTAATCAACGGTTACTATTAAGCCGGCACCACAATGTTGTTACAATTAATTAATGAATGTGTGATGTGAGTTCCAATATTTGACACCTGGGACGCCTGTAAATATTGCAATCAAATCAAATTTCGATTGAAATTAAAATACTGCTACGAGCCATTTATAAATACTATAAATTAAGAATGATATTGTGCAAATAAGAAAATATATTTGTATAATTATGTAAGTGTGTATGCAAAACATTAGACATAACAGAAGACAACTTTTAGATTCAACACCAATCGAGCGGTACCACAAATTAATCTCTATGACTCTATCGACAAGTCTTAAATTTTTATCTTACCCTTTTTTCAAACTTAGAAGCCTACCTCTAGGAAAACTATATTGTTATATCGAAATATCGATTACTTTATTAAGTAATCGATAATTATTTATAATAACGATTCGATATATCTTCAAATCACAGTAAGGGTCATCCAACCCATCGAAACCCTTGATGTGACATCACATATGCATGTAATATAAATAATTAAGAAGCAGCAGAAAGATACAGTGGATTCTATTTTTTGTATGTTTTTAATATACAAAAATAGATTATATTTTTTGGCTTGTGTCGTCACAAAGTATTTTACCTTACCCCGCACCCCCTGACCCACTCTTGATCGGAAGCCCCACCCGGCGCTTCGCGAACGGCTGAGTTTTGGCTCCATCCATATCAAAGCAATAGGACTTTGATGCTATATTTCGAAACTTTCCCTCAAGCATCAAAACGCTATTGTGTTATTCAAAAGAGTACTAGTATTCCAAAATATGCTATATGTCGTCGCCACGGGGGGCAGAGAGCGGCATCCCCCCGCCCTTGCCACGAGAAACTCAAAAAAATGTAGCCAAATCCAAAGTAGTCCTGTGTCTACTCCCACATCAATCGTTTTACCTATTTCGCAGGTAGAAACTTGAACTTAATTACATGTGCTATTCTATTTTCAGCGCTTATTTTTAGCAAAGTAGCCTATGTTATTCCCTATTAATAAGGTATAACTAATTTGGAAATTACCCGTACCAAACATACAGACAGACTAAATGTTTGAACTATACAAACCATGTCCTGCTTAAAATAAAACACAAGAAAAATGAATTATCAATTTTGGTGTCATCTTTCGGAAGTTATGCCCATACTTAAATCTTAGAAATTAATTTTTATTTTATACTCATTTTTTTAAGATACAGGTATTGTAACGGATCGGTGCCTTGACTGGGTTATATTGGCGGGGCAATAAAACACCGACCTTTGCTTATCTTCGCGGATTGTATTTACAAGCACAATATAACATCTGGAATCAAGTAGCGTCGTTAAAAACGTGCCGTCCCACAATTAGGCATAACCTTAAGTACTAAACAAAGGCCGACACTAGTGTACGCCGTAAATCAGTAAACGATCCGTGTTTACGTGAGCGAGAAAAGTATAAGTGTGCCAAATTTCATACTATGCTCCGGCCTCGCAATTGTTTTGTAAATGGTACCGAATTAATACTTAGATATTTGGTGCACCTAGAAATAAACCTAGTATTCTTATTTTAGTCCTAGTATTTCTCGTAACTTGCCTGTATAAACTTACCGGGCGTGCGGATGGGTTTTAATTCTTACGTGTCGCCAATAACTTCAACTTGACCTATCTCGGTAGTCGCTCCCGCTGTTTATCGGCATAGGCGCCGCAGACACCCTATCTGACACTTTACGATCCCGCGCCTGGTCAATTACGGCCGAAGATAGTTCCGATCCGATTAAAAAGCTAGATTCTGAACTCACTGTTGCTGTTAAAAGTGTACAGGATAAAATATATTGCGTAAAACTTTTATTTTCTAACGCCTCATAAAATACCACACATTTAAATACCGATTATGGAGTACCTCAAGGGTGTATATTTGAGCCTTACAAATTGCTTTGATTTATATTTAATTTTCATATGTGACACTCATTTGTCTCATGATGAAAAACTTAATAATTAGTCTAAAATATGGTCTCCGCGATATAGATTCCTTAGTGTGGAAACCGTCAAAAAAAATATGGACTTCAAAATTTTCTTAATAGTGGTATTTTAAAGGTATTAAAAAAGGCAAAAGCACTGGCATAAATATTACTGAATATTTACACAGCTTTAAGTGAATAAAAATTGTGAAAGAACGCTTATATTAGTACAATAATATTATTGTCATGTTTTATTAAAAATAAAATTTATTTCATTTATTTATTAGAAATTTGGGATGTTAATTAATTTATGTGGAAAATATATTATTTAAAACTCTTACCTGCCTTATAGTGCTTGTTTATCAACCATTTATGGAGTACCTCAGGGGCGTACATTTGAACCTTACTATTTTAATATGCACATAACCTTTAAAGTTTCAATACTACTTAATTTCATTTTGAGAGTAATCATATAAATGCATTTAAACGCGTTATTTTAACAAAACTCAATATCTATAGTTAATAAGATAACATCGTAATTATAGAAGATTATAATTTCATTTCTGATTGTAATAGTCTCGTAGATAAAGCCGTTTAACCAGTAACAAGGTATCAACAAAGTAATGATAATAAATTTTGATACATACACTAAACCTTGCGTCGTTAAGTAATTATAGCAGTGGGCAGTCTGTTTGATAATCGTGATAATGTGTTATTTACGTACAAATTATTTTAAAGATATGTGATAAGTAAGCATAACTATTAAGAAACCTGTAGTTGAACTGCGTACTGGTTAAAAAAACTCGTTAAAAATGAATTTAAAACTTACCTTAGATCTTATTACTTATTAACTTTTCAAAATTTGTGAAAGACACGACAAAAATAGATAAAATTAAATCAGGAACATATTAATTGGCTTCAAAAACTGCATGCACTTTTCCTTCATTCTTTTTACTTCTAATCAAGTGTATGATATATGTAAATCAAAACTTCTCTGTCGGGTTAAACGGTATATAGTCAGGTTATATAGGTAATAAATTATATGTATATTTCACAAATCGCGTATTTAATCATA
This sequence comes from Charaxes varanes, assembly GCA_024363005.1. Classification (NCBI taxonomy): domain Eukaryota; kingdom Metazoa; phylum Arthropoda; class Insecta; order Lepidoptera; family Nymphalidae; genus Charaxes; species Charaxes varanes. Next base: position 11,822 of record JANCMC010021629.1, read on the forward strand.
AAGCTCCTCGTACACGACATATTAATATAAGAAAGTTTTTGGTTAATCGGCTCCAGACTCCTCCAAGTTTCAATCAGGTCTGACACACAATTTCCTCGCGTCGGAGTCGCCTCGTCACGTACAGTGCCGCACAAAGAAGCCTTTGTCAGGGCATTCAGCACCGCAATCGTCTTGTACACTAAGTGATTGGATTTTAATCAATTTTAAATAGCCCGCATTGCTGTTTATTTTGAGAATATCGGTAACTTTAACGTAGGTTATAACTGATTGTATTAATGCATTTTTTATTGAAGACTGAAAATTTTCGTGAACTTTAAACTATGAAGATGAGATATAAATTTCTGGTCTTAAAATCACAAAAAGTTGTGGCGGTTAGATAAAAATCCCTCCTCCTTCCTTTTCCCAATAAGAATATTAGAACGCAACTGGACTGAATATCTCTTTTGAAATTTACTTTCATAAGTGAAGTTATCTGCTTTATTTAATTCGAAAAACACTAGTTTAATTGTCACTTTTAGACTGTACTCGTATAACGAATAATAATTTGTATCGACAGTAAGGAAGGGATTCCTATCATCTATACGGATCTCCTATAATAAGCACGCTTTGCCACCGCTTTGACATATCACACCTCGTATCGGCTAAGCAAACACGCAAACAACAGCCCAAGTTCAGTACAAATAACCTGAAAATTGCAGAACCAACACGGCTGTTATCAACAGCCAGGTATTCAGGATTACCAGCCATCTGCCGTTTGATGGATCATCAGATAATTGTGACATAGTAGCCGTTTGAGCGATTACACCTCCTACTGATAACTAAAACCCCGTTCAAAGCTCTAGTAAAAATCTAATTTGAAAGCCACAACTCGCATCGCCACTCGATCGATCAACAATGAGGGGTTAAATTAACTTGATAAGGTTTACACTTGAGTGAAAATGTTACTTTACTCATAATTTACTTTTTTTTACATTATTCTGATAACGTTTGGATTACATTGGTTTTATCAAATTTAGGATTGATGTATGTTTTCAGTTAAATTTTGGGTCTGAGGATAATATTTACGATATTGCCGTATCCCCACAGCGCATACTTGATTCCTAACCAAATATATGCAAACATTGTGTTTTTAAGACAAGGTTCAACAAGCATTCGGGAAAACACTCTAAATCTTGCTGGTCTATAAATGTATAATTTAAAAACACATTAAATTTGAGTAAAAATATATTGTCTATCGTCTTTGTATAGGCAGCTCTTGAACAGAACTTTCCATTATTATTTTTATAAACAACTAGTTGTTACCCGCGACTTCGTCCGCATAAAATTAGGTGAAAAATTTTTGTGTGATGATATGTAGCCTATAGCCTTTCTCTATAAATGGGCTACCTAATAGGAAAAGAATTTTAAAAATCGGATCAGTAGTTCCTGAGATTAGCTCGTTCAAGCAAATAAACAAACAAACAAACTCTTCAGCTTTATATATTAGTATAGATTGCTTTCTATGTGCCGTGGTCTATGAAGCAATAACAGCAAATTGAGTCTAGTATAACATACTTGTTTACTTTTGATTAAGCTTTATTTTATATAATTAGATACAATGTCCCTCATAACTATGAAAGACTCGTCACCATTGCCATCAATAACTACATCAACAATGATAAGTAAAATTAACTTGATAACGTTTACTGCGCTTGAGTGAAAGACGCCGTTTATCGTCAGACCTATTTTTGTTGCTTGGTTATTTATCAAGATTTACAACTTTTATTACGAGTGCCGGTGCCTTTCGTTAACGGTGTCATTCGTATCGCCAATCGATACTTTATCGTCTACAATCGAATATTATATCGATTTCACGGTGAATTCTGGTGAAATTAAACCATTGTTTCCCTTCAAAAACGTCCACTCACCGTCCTTTGAGCGGACCATTGTGATGACTGTTTTCTGTTCGGACGTTCATCTGATTAAAGGTGCACTTTACACTATGCCAACTTCTGATATCAACTTTATTACACTATTTTTTTTCTATTAAAATTAAAAAATGAATGTGAAACATTAACGCATCAGGTAAAGTATAAATCATAATTTATTTGGATTTTGATAGGTAAAAATTTTATGTAAAACTTTATTGGGTATTAGACACTCTAATTTTATACTCTAAATTGTGACTGATACTGAACTCTAAACTGATACCGAAGCACAAAGTGTTTGCACATTTTTGTCCTTTACGTCTACAAAGTTCTACAAAACTTTGTGCAGTTACACAAAGTCCCCGGCCACACTACATGATCATTCAAATGAAGCTAAATTTGTACTATACCAATGCGACGAGCTTGAGGGAAAGAAACGTTTACCAACCTACACATATTGCATTAGCATTAACTTACATTTTAATGTCTTCAAATGTTGGTTGAAATAAAAAAAAATAGTTCTTTTTCTTTTACTCGTTCTTGTTAATTTAATTTTTGCAAAGGCTATATTGAATGTTGTCTTCAAAAAGTAAAAGAAAATAAGAGGGTACTGGTAAAAATGCGTAAAAAAATAGAAAATAAACAAATGCGGTCAGGATAAATAGTTTCGAAATCCGTTCTACACATAGGCTCTAGTGCTTTTTTATACGTTACCAATATTCATATAACACTTTTTAGAATTGTTGTCTATTTTGTAAAAAAAATATTGACAAGTTTATCAAATAGTAGTAGTAGTAGTAGTGGCGGAATTGAGCTAGTTTCAATATTTGTGATCTTCAGCTACCGTCGCAAATGAATTGACCTATCAGTATATTGAAAAATAATACAAGTCAACGACCCGCGCAGCGCTACCCCTGTTACGTACTTTTAAGTTTTATTTACATTGCGGTTTGATGTAAAAATATTGAAAAAACTTGTTTCTGATTTAAAATCGTATTGTGACGGATAGTAATAATGATATTATATAGTATTCAGTTAAAAAGATGGTAAAAAAATTGTACATTTCAAGAAAAAGCCGACAAAAAATTTCCCTACTAAAGAGTATAGAATCATGTACTGAACCCATGAGATGCGTATCTGGTACGATGTTTTTTACACTCTGTATTTGCGGATTTAAGCAAGGTAATTCTTGTTTTTAACCGACTTCAAAAAAAGAAGGAGGTTATCAATTCGATCCCTATGTTTTTTTTTTATGTTTGTTACCGCAGAACTTTCGACTGTGTGCCACTTTCGGGTGGGTGCCATCTGCATCAATTTAGCGGAGAACCTATTTGGCTTGGTACCGACTTCAGCACATCAGTAAGTGTCTACTAAAGCTTTGACTTTATCGCAAAGTGATAAAGGCGCTATTTGATCAAACAATAACCTGTACTGTTGTTATGATACCTATCCTAATGCACATGGTTGTAAATAACAAAACAATAAAACTAGCAACGTTTGGAATCGTTTTTCAAGGATATTTTTTCAATATTTCCTTGTTCTGTTTTTTCTCATTTGACGCAATTCAGAGATAAAAACGAAATCTTATAGAAATATTAAAATTTAAAAAGTTATATTGAATACAGCGTATTATGTAATTTACCAAGAAAAAGCAATGGTTTCTTTGTTTTTTTTTTTACGGCATGGTTTATTATCATCATGATATATTATTCTTAATCACGATTCCTAAAATAAATAAGTAAATACACAAATTAAATAAATTTACACAGAAATCGTAAAAAAACCCTATGTATAATATCTAGTTTAATTGTAAACTATAACGTATTCTGAGGCGAAGCCAACACGTACAGATAGCAAAATAAACAATAAGCTATACGAACAACATACGCACTGTCACTGAAGATAAAGAAACGTGTTTAAGAAATAGACTATTTTTTTTTTGATTCAAGGAGCCTTTCTTATATGCCTAATAAATAAGAATCCATAATAAAAATACATAAATACAAAATTACATTATACCTCCAGATAAGACGGGGTAAAGCTAGTATGATATAAGTATCATACTAGCTTTACCCCGCGACTCAGTCCGCGTGGACCGCTTTTAATAAGAATCAATCAATCAATCAAATTAAGAATCCATAATAAATGTTAATACATAAATACAAAATTACATTATATTATAAAAACACCTTTGCCAATAATGCATTACTTTAAAACAAATTTGATGAGCATTAAAAAAGTTATAGGTAGCTAACCTCAAGAGATAGACATATGGTGTCGCGGACTTTTATTTAGAAATTTTAAAGGGGAACAATTCCGTCATACATGATTTTTGCGAAACTTTAACCGTTTATGTTTTACGCATAATTTAGTTTGATTTCACCTTTCTGCGTACAATTGACACATATCGCACACTTAATCGTAAACTGACCGATAACGTTTTAGGTCTAAAGTGAGTTAATGATGTAGGCAGCTTCGTTTCAACGTTCTCTATCAGCCAATCTAAGAATTATTTCGATAGCTCCATCTAACACGGAGACAGCTATTTTTATCATTTTAACTAAAATAACTTTTTAGTTAAAATGACAACCAAATAAATATCATTAAATAACACTTTAATATCATCAATCGCTTCGTTAGCTATTATTAAAATACATAATTTGATGCAATAATGCCGGAGCCAGACACAGTTCAAAGTGTTTGTACATTTTTGTCCTTGAAGACTACAAAGTACTACAAATCTTTGTGCAGCTACACAAAGTCCCCGGTCATACTACATTATCATTGAAATGATCATTCAAATGAAGCTATCGCTGGCTCCGGAAAATACAGTTTTTATTGTCAGATTCCGCTTAAAAGGGCTTAATGCGTGTAAGTATTGGAGGTTGTGTAGTTAAAGGTGTGTACACACCTATTTAACTTCTAAGAAAATGCTCCATCTGTTATCAGCTAATTGCGCCCAGCTCGGAGACGAGCAAGACAAAGTATACCCACTAAACATGTTGGTTCCACGAAATTTACTCTACACGACATTCAGGACGAATTTAATTCAAAGAGTTACAAACTTAGTCATAGCAAAAAAATATTTCTAAATTCTTTTCCGAAAAAAATCTTTTAAAATGTGGAAAACGATTTAAAAATATATAACAATTAAATCAAAAATAAGATAATTGTTATACCTACTTCAAAAGGTGAAAAATTCAAATTAATGAAAGAAAATAAAAATACAAACAATGGGGATAATCAATAAGTTATTGAATGAAGGCAATAATTCTAGTCATGTTTTTTATAGATTTGAGGAACAAGAAGAAGTAAATTTTCTATTTAAAA
>JANCMC010021706.1:0-14288 GCA_024363005.1 Charaxes varanes
TATGATTCACTGACTCTACCGAAACTCAAAACGATTGAAATTTTAATTAGCTTTAATAATAATATGGCCAAGAGCGTGTCAAAACACGCTTATATAGGAGGGTTCCGTATCTGATACGCTATAAACATATTTGTTAAATAACTTCAAACGTTGTTGTCCGAATTCGTTGAAAATAATTTTCCAAATGAGTTTTAGCATGTTCTATCAACATGGAAAATTTCAAGTCTCTACGTCTAATAGTTTGCAAATGGAGGGGACCACCCCGTTATTCAGAAGCAGCCAGCTTCTGTTACGTCAGTCTGTCGCTCATAAATCATGAGAATTGCGTCTCACGTTTCTTATTCTAAACGGAATTTTTAACGAATAATATTAATTTCTTTTTTAATCGTTATTATGATATAGGTGGCGCATGATTTGGCTGGCCCGTTGGCGCAGTGGGCAGTGACCCTGCCTTCTGCTCCGGGGGTCGTGGGTTCGATTCCCACCTCGGTTTTTCTGGTATACCCCTCGCTCCCACCTCTATCGCATATAAGCTGGTACTACTTATATGTATCGCAAAACAGGAAAGACAAGTTTTTAATTTAAAAATTTACTGCACTAAACATATATTGGAAAGAATACATAAACTTCCATTTAGCGCATACCGCCAATTGAGCTAAAATTCGTTACACTTATGTATTTTGATACAAAATGCAGAAATTCATTATTTTTCTAAATAAACTTGAAAAACTATTGGATAATGCAATTTTTCTCCAAGGTTAAACCTTGAAAATAAAATTTGCAGGTATTTTCAATATCATATTCTTGATCTGTGTGTCCCAATACATAAGTGTACCAAATTTCAACTCAATCGGAAGTGTGGACTTATAATTATTGATGATAGAATTAATATACGATATATGATACGACTTAGGGACCTTCAAGAAAAGAGCATACTCATTTCTCAAAGGCCGGCAACGCATCTGCGATCCCCTGGTGCGGACCAGTCAAGTCAATATTGTTTCGCTTATATGTTTTGTTTATTTACTAGCTGCCCGGATATTTTTTCTATTTATTAAAATTTTTCGTATACCTTAAGGAGCATATGAAAAAAAAATTGCCGAATTGGTCATGTCGTTCCCGAGTTTAGCGCTTAGCAACATTAATTTTTATTAATATAGAAAATTGTTTAGCTGTTTTATAAACGATAATAGAGTAAAATGTCTTTTGTGAAAGTCTGAAGGCAAGCCATGATGTAACCTCAATAGCTCAACGGTTGAGGCACTGATACTCTAAAAGTAGTTTTACTTAACACACGAAAAGCTCTTAACTGGGCTAGTAACGCAAATAAAAGTTATGCCTATAAGTATTATTTATTAAATTACTCTCTCATGTGCGTGATCGTTTTTTTTATGTTACAAGGGGCAAACGAGCAGGCAACAGGCAGGTAAGTGCCTACCGGTAGACATCTGCACGACCAAAAGGCAAAGTAATAGACGTGTTAGTTTATTGGTTATTCCTAGACCAAGAACAATTCATTTCGGCAAAAAAACGCTAACTTTTGACGGAGCACAGCTTTACAATAAACTTCCTATACATATAAGACGCATGGCATTCACTCAATACATTCAAAATTTTTTTAGCAAAACATTTAACCTCAAAACTATGAATATGGGTGAATTATGAACTAACGAGATGGAATAATTGTAAATTAACCATATTCTTAAGTAAGTGACTGTATTGTCTTGTTAAGAATAAAATATCGTTAAACCTAAAACCTCTTCTGCTGCTATAATGGTTTACTCAAGATATAAGAAAGGCTCCACCAAGGCGCGGATATTAATTCATCTATTATTACTATGGCTGACCCGTTGGCGCAGTAGCCAGTGACCCTGCCTTGTGCTCCGGGGATCGTGGGTTCGATTCCCACCTCGAGTCTGGGTGTATTATCCATATGTATGTAATTATATATTTCTAGTTTATATTTGATATCCGACCTCCTCCGTGTTTCGGAAGGCACGTAAAACAGTGGGACCCGATTGATGTCACTTTGTAATATTAGTCGTGAGGTTGTAGAAATCGTGGGGGTTCCGTGAATGACGTCAGATGGCAATCGGTTATTTCAACTCGCCCCACAGCCACATCTTCTACAATCTAAGCGGACCCTGGTATTTAACCGGAACACTGCTAGGAAGAAGAAGAAGCTTTTAATAGAAAATCTAGTAGAGGAATGGATAATTTTATTAAATATAATTTTTATTTTAAATTTTTTATACCATCACTCATTCAACACACTTGCTTTAACAGTAGAGTAGAGCCAAATATAAGTAATTACTAAAGTGTCATTTAACGTAATTTCGAAAAAAGTTACAATATGGACTTCAATTCATATCCTCCTTTACCTTACACTAACCGCCCGCCCGGATTCGCACGCACATAATCAAAGTTTTTATACGGATCCCTAATGGATTAAATACTTTTTTCATAAAGTGTCTAACAATCTTTATGTGAGATAAAATAGGTTATATAGGAGTATACCATTACTGGGAAACTGTTATAATTTATGGGTTTTCGTTACCGTCGTGATCATGGCTAATACGAGCTCTTAAAGCGTAAAGGAAATATTATTTTTCCACTTAAAAAAAGTATTATAGAAATTGATAGAATTTTAGTATTATATTATGGCGATAAACCTATTGTATTGAAAGAGGTAGGAAAAGGTAGGGCTCTTTGCGCGGATAGAATACAGTCTTCGTTTTATTTCGCCCGCAGTTTCTAATAGCCACTCCTAAGTAAGCTTTAAAAGTGGCGTCGTTACTAGAACATTCGAAAAACCTATGACGTACTCCTTATTTTCTTTTTTAATAAAAAAAATACAACCACACACTTCATATGATGTAACCTCAGCTCACAATAAACGAGATGCTCTTCAGTCGTTAATCTAGTACAAATAAACATAGGATATATATGTACACGCCAAAATTGAATCTTTGTTTTTACAGTCGCGGGCACAGCTAGTATATCATAAAGCCCCCACTAATGTATGCTGCTGTTATATTTTTAAATATTATTTTAATGTTTATTGTTTGTACTTTTATATATTTTACATATATGCAGTTACAAATAAAGGTTTTCTTTCTTTCTTTCTTCTTTTCTAAATGACTTAAGTTTACCATATCATGAAATAGGTTTTTTAAGCGTACCTGAGACTTCTGCAGCTATGAAATGATTTACAAAATTTACTTCCTTCTTTCAGACAACTGCTGGGTGTAGGCCTCCATTCAAAAGATGAAATCCTCCTTAATAAGAACTTTTGAATTGATTTCAAAATCTATTGCTGATTGTTTTGAAAATTTCTAAGGTATCTGTAGCACTCTTAGTTGTGAACGGACATTTCGAATATCTATTATTACATAGCATCATCTAAGAGGATTACACCGTGATAGCCCTGTACAGAGATATCAATAACTTTGGGATGAAACTAAAGAGACCATCCCAACTCTACAAACACCTTAGAGTCATTAAGAGTCGCATCTTAGGAAAATCACGCGACGAGTTAGTCGCTTCTCTCCCAAACGATAAAGATGTCATCGAGCTTGAGTCACGGCTGCAATTCCATAAGAGATTTATGTCAAGAGCTCAATGAAACAAAGCTGGGTTGGGTTTAAGAGAGAAAACCGAGGACAGGGATGTAATTAAATCTTTCCTTAAACAAGATGAAAACCTGGAAACACAAAGCGAATGGCTGACTATGGGTGAATTCTGTATCCCGCCGGCATTAAGATGGCGTACCCTAATATACGACTGGTCTCCAGCCTTACTAAAAATTCTACCTCAATGCTTTCCAAATGACACTCCCAGACCAGAGTAATCTAGTTAGATGGGGAAAAGCAACTAAAAAAACATGTCATCTCTGTAGTGAGGCAATAGGTATCTTTAAAAAGCACAGGAACGCAAATACAAAAAAATCTAATCAAAATACGCTAAATTTTTAATTTATAGGAAAAAACGACCACCGCAAAGGAAGATCTTCAATCCGTGCTAATTGGAGTTGCCTGGATCAGACGCGCCTCGACAACAGTTTTTCGTCTGGAGGCTATTTCAGCAAGCACCGCTTGTGACGATACATTTGCAGGATACCACCATAGAAATGGAGGAAGAAGATGCGCAGAGCGCCTTCCATTGTAAAGCAGCCGCCGTCAGCGGACCGGATTTGCAAGAGCGTTTGATGGATACAGTATGTGATGATAATATAGGAGGATTTAACAATATATAATTACTATTTATGATACAGGTGGGAATTTATACATTGCAAAGCTTTAAGCGACCATAAAGTAACATAGAACATAATACTTGCGATAAATATGTTCAGTGGTAACCAGCAGACGGTAAACACGATCACCACAGTGACCATCATCTTTATCATCTGAAAATAAGACAAGAGGTTAGAAGATTCCTGGGAAAAGATAATTTCTCTTAATACAAATGTTATAAAGATGAAATACTTGACTATTTGTTTGCATTTAATAGACTTTGAAACCAACGGGCTGATTTAAAAAAAGTATTTTACCATTAGAATCCTACATTATCCCTGATGAACATATGGATAGAATATTTTGAATAAAGATAGGGATTCGTATGAAAGTTTCTATTGACCGTTACTCTCTTAATAATAAGATGAGTTTTGGTACCGCTATTGCTTACAAAAGAAGTTGTCATTGCCCTAATAAGTTTGTTATACATAAACGAAACACTATGAAATTATTTTATGTACTACACGAAGGTTTTTGTCATTGGATGTGATTTCTCAGAACTTTCATTACATTCTCGTCTTATTACTCTTTACGAGCGGAGGGATACCAAATTATTTCCTGAATCCCCTATTCTCGGTAGAAGCTAATATTTAACTACGAGATCTTATTAGGATCCATGTCTGAAGAAAACCAACGTTCCTGTATTAATTTCCAATAGGTTAGTAGACTATGTTTCAGAAAGTAGTTTATATACACTTTGTAACCAATCAAACCTAACCAACTAAACCTAATAGATATAACTGAGAGACAATTTTTTTTCTCTGGTTAATATTTCGTTTTCATAAATCCATTTAAAGTATAGCGCCAAAACGCTAATCACTACCATGGCGTCCATTTGACGCAACGTCTTACCAAACGAACTTAAGTGTGATTGGAGTGTACGTTAACAACAACCATTTGTTTGCCAAGACGTGACGTCATGCGTTCACGTCTTTAATTTAAAATCTATCAGCTACCCAGAACAAAAACTTATTAGGATTTATACTACCTTTGAAGTCTAAATAAGAAGCTCGACAAGTAGACCTATAAGCTTTTAGTTTGCGTTGTATTTCGAAAAGTGGCACCAATGCAGTAATGTGAAAGGTCAAGTTGCTTTATAAAGTTGCACTTGTGCAAACCAGACTGAAACTAAAAAACTTTAACTCCAGGCTTTACCGGTAGAATATGTTTGTACCCGAATTGTCCTCATAGTCTTGTAAATAAAATCCTTTAATTCCGTATTTTAGAATTACATATTTTAGTGTAATTGAAATTAAGTAATAATTTGTTTACATTGCACAAGCTATAACTTGACCCAAGAAAATCAAATATTGAATTTTTTTTAGTGCAGCAATATACAGATTCGATTTAAACGTGAAATAATATAAAGTCACTTGTTTATTATTCCAAATAAGAACCTTTCGTTTCGATTGGTGAATACGCATGTCCCTGGCAGTTTGAGCCTCCCCGGGGGGTCTCTCTCCCCAAACAACGTGAGCAATGCGTGCGTAAGTACACACGAGTGCTGCCAGTGGCAGACCAAACTGCAAGGCCATCAGGGCACAGGAGTATTGATGACTTTGCTCCGGCCGACCCCACTGTTCTAGACAGATATCTCTGAAACAAAATTGAATTTAAGTTTGAATATTAATACGTAAAGCAAAAACTTTCGGTACCATTTTAAAAAATTTAGCGGACGAAGAGTATAAAATTTGGCACAATTATAGTTTATATAGAGGATGGTGTGCGAATGCCAATATTTCTATAAAATATGCTTTATTAAAGTATCACAATAAAACCTCACGCACACCAATGCCAAACGATTTATACACACATGTATATATTTTACTATAAGATTGTGTCAAAGCGAAATCACGACGACGGTAAAATTAGTAATTGTCAAATATTACAAAGATTTGTAAAATGTATACTGCTTTAAATAAGCATATAGCACTCAAATCTAAAGGTTTATGGACAAATTTCGACCACCAGGCAATTTTTAGTACATATAACTAGGCAAAAACAGTACAGTAACTTTTTTCTCAGGTTTTATCGTCCTTCAAAGGATTTTATTAGTTTCTTGTTCTTTTTGTAATTAAGCCATATCAATTATTAGTACTTTGTTAAATTCTTTTTTGTAATTTAACAATAACAGTAATACACTATTTTGTGTAAGATATACAGTGTATGTAATCCGTAAGGAAAAGAAAGAAGAACTTTTATACTTTTTTTTTTCATTTTTTTTTTCAATGACAATGACTAATGAAATATGACATCGGTCGAAGTTTATTTAAGATTGTAATAGAAATAGCTTAGTATTATTAAGTTAAATTAAATTCACTGTATATTATAAAGACATCTTTTCAAATAATTTACAAAGCAAACTGTCTTAAATTAATTGAAGGATGAAATTTATCCATCCGGTTTAGATAAGCGCTCCTTTCATCTCGTAGAGAATAACAATTTGTATAAAATTAAAATATTTTTATTGCACTTTAAGCTTTATAAAGCAGCAATTTAATTTACTTAATAGATATATACTTACTTATACACACACCGGCAAAATAAGCGGAATACAAAGAAAGAGGGAATATAAAATAGTTAGTTTTATTTTAAAACAAGTAATAATTAAACATTAAATAAAAATTACATTAACATGTTTTGACATTAAGTTAGTTTAATTGGAGCACCAAACACACGTTATTAAACATTTATTTAATGAAATTGTAAAACGTTCATAATCTAAAATTTTCAACTGTTTATCTGTGGTTACGAAATTTATGAAAAATGCATTTTGTTTAGTTCAGTTTTTTTTCATTATACTTTATATATGATGTTGCAGATTAATATAAAATACGTTAATTTAATTGTTGTTTCATGTTTAATCATTATTTAAAAATAAAACTAACGATTTTATATTCTCCCCTTTTTTATGATCCGCTAATTCTGCCGGTGTATATATTAATATAGGACATAGATTTCATTTACATATAATTGTCTTGAATTACTCACGCCTGGCAGTACTGGTGCCACTGCGTTGGCCTATCTATCTGAGACACGATGAATATGGGCCCAGCGCTCAGTAGCGCTCCACCCCAGACTGCTGCGACCACCATTTTAGCGGCAGTCTTGCCCAACCTCGGTTTCAACGGCCTCATTATGACCATATACCGATCAATAGAAATGGCCAACAGTGTATACGCACTCACCAACACTGATACTGCTTGCGAATAATTAACAACTTTGCACATAACTATACCGAACGGCCAGTACTTTAGCACTAGCATGGACACAAAAGAAAACGGCACACAGAATATCGTCATAAGTATATCACCAATGGCCAGGTTCATTATGAAGTAGTTTGTTACTGTTTTCATTCGCGGCGAACTTTGCACTATATAACACACTAAGCCGTTTCCAATTAGGGCGATTACGAACACTGTGCAGTACATCACATAGACACAGAATTGGAATATTGAAGAAGAAAGGAAGCTGCCGGACACCGTGGAGCAAACGTCCTCTTCCAACTTATGTATGGCCAGTCTGTACACACACGAATGTTTCCTTGAATTTTCAACGCAGAAGCTTTAACTTTCAAATGAACCGATTCGATTTGCCGATCGAAAAGTTGCGACAACCGCACCGAAATACAATTTCATCGATATCATTACTGTCAATGCTACAACATCACTAGGGTTGTTCTGTTAAGTTTTAGAAGCTCGTAAAAAAGTTGATAACAATATAATCACTATCGGTACTATCACATCAATACAATTGAACTGTCAAATGTTTTTAAGGATTAAATAAACGTTGCTGGAAAGATTGCAAATTACAACTTAAATCTTTTTAGTATATTAATTCTATTTTAAAACTAGTCAAAAATCGGATATCAAACCCAGATTAGAGCCTCAATAATAGCTCAACGATATATGGTATGGTAGTTTTAATATGTTTATTTAAATGGTCAAATAATCTGTATATTAATCTTCTTCCTAGTGTTCTCCCGGTATAGTACATTATGAAACGCGGCTTATAATTAAAATTTAACAAGCGGGATTGAGTACGCGTAAATATTAAAGTAACTACGTGGATCGCATTAAAGCTTATCGTATAAAATGACGAAACATGCCTACTGCTGCTAATTAATTAATTGCAAACATTCTTGTTTGTTGATCGCGTATACACAATAAATTAAAATCTACATTCCCTTGGCCGCTCCATAGCGTTGAGTACGCCTGCACCAATTTTATATTATTTTTTTACTTCGAAATAATCCATGTTATTCCAAAATGTTCTTATGAAGAGAACAGTTCTTCATAAAAACTTAAAAACCATTGAAATTGAAAATAATCTTTGGAGTGCAGTAGTACTTACTGGTTTTAGCTGATATATTATAATACACAATATACAGATTATACGAAATATATAGTAATTCATTTAGAATTTGAGACAGTCAGGAGTAAACATCAAAGGCTTCCGCCTACACATTTCTTATAAAAGACCTTTTGTAATTTCCCATTACTTACCTTCTCCGTTGCACATTCCATCAGCATAACCGCGTTATTCTCAAAAACCGCAAAACGGGATTTGATGCGGTTGCAATATAGCATTGACCGTTCTTTTTGGGTCAAGAATATTGTTTGCCTTGCGTTATATATACCTTATCCTTACTTTTTTTTAATATGAAGACTGAACTTAAATTATGAAACTTCGCGATCACCATTCTCACATGACTCAAGCACTCGAGTCATAAGATGCATTTTGTAGTCAAGGAATTTGAGATTCAACTCAACCGTTTCCGTCAATACTTTTTCTTAAATTATTATTTTCTATAGCATTATTTACAGCTATCTGTAGCCAGCATAATGTACACTAAAGTAATTTCTTAAGTATGTTAACATAGGCTACCTGACTGGCTTCACAACCCATCCTAAAACTCATTTGCAAATACGCAACCGCCATAGTGTTTCGGAATTCCCGTAAAACAGTGGGTACATAATATTTTTTTTCATCATGATGGCTACTAAGTAAAGTATCGTAAGCCACATTCTTGCCATTCTCACTTTTCTATGTTTTACGAACGAACTTGATGAGTTCTATTAATTGCATTAATTGCAAAGTTAAGGTAATTTTCAAGTATTTATTTTAAAATTAATTCATCAAGTGCTTACGATACTTTACTTAACACCGATCGATTATTTATTCATAAAGAACTATGATGATGAACGATTAACGGTAACATACTAGATAAATATCAAAATCAGTTCATAAACAGTTCCTTAGCTAAACACATATCCAAAATTGGGGGAACTATTTATGGAAGTCTGTCCAAATAAAAAAATCTTCTCGAAAACAAGCCTATCAGACCAAAATAATTAGAACTGGAGACCTCTTACTGTGTTAATAATGGTTTAAATAATAAAAAAAATGTTTGTCTGTAATATCGGTTTACGGACGATAATTTTACGTGATAACGAGAACGGACGGAGCGAAATTATGAGGGTTCCTTGTAGTACTACAGAACCCTAAAAAACTATTAACTAATTATCCTAATACTCCTGTCCGATGTTAGGAACAAGAGCACTGACTAGTCTAAAAGCTCCTGTTCGTAAGTGGAACAAAGAGTGGTTCTATACAATATTAGGACTTAATTTATACTAATGCAACTTATAACCCATCATTTGGAAACACGAATAGATCCCACGAGATGAGCACTTACAATTTTGTGAATTAAAGCAATTCCTCGTGTCTAACGTAATTTTTAGGAAGCGTGCAGGAGCACCTAGCACTTGATTGCACAAATAAGTGCAGAAAATCTTTCCTTTACTGTGGTGTGGTGTGCTGGTCATAGCACCTAAATAAATATTAATTAATAATCGTCAATAAAAATGCGCGGTCCCGGTCGTCAGTTCCTAAAGTAAGTAATTTAAATCCCGCGTTATAGGTAACGGCCGACTGGTAAAAGTTTTTTGACGGACTGAAATCCTTAAGGTCTCGACCCAACTGGAATCAACGCGACGTGGCCACCCCTAACACTATTTTTTTTTTTAAACTCAACTGGCTGGACAACGAAAATATGTATTAGGCCTATCTCAATAAAAACCTACCTGTAATAATTATAAGCCATACGCTTTACTGCACAATTCATCTATGCATACTTTAGCAATAATTTCATACTATAATTATTTCTCTTGGCATACATTATTTTATCTAAATAGTTTATTTTATTTCAGAACTTAAAGGCGTCACAACATACAGCAGCTAAGAAAACTGCAAAAGGTGCGTATTTGTAGTTATACTTTGCTTTATGAAAGTATGTGTGATAAACAATCGGAAGTGCTGTGATTAAGGTGTGACAACAGTAGACTTATATGTTTAGAGAGCTCACATCTGACACATTCGATTCACTACCCATATTTTTTCATACTACGGGCTTTATATTGTTTCTAAAGGTGTAAACACCTGCAACATTTTGCAGGTAAGGTGACAAACCATAGATATTTTCACTTAAAGTTGCTCTATTACGTCCGAGAAATTGAATTGTTAAATTGACAATGGATCGCAAGAATGGCGGAAGCGATTTATCACAATTGGCAGGTAAAATGTTTACTCAAGGGCAATTTGAGATAAAAGCCCATGCCAAATTCCATCATAAAGGCACTCAGGATGGCGTCGGGCGTGCCATATCAGCTCATCGTCGTCCCATGAAATTGACTTTGTCACTACTCATAAATCTTCCGGGCAAATGCCAAAAAAAAGCAAAATGGCGTCCCACCGATGCGTTCGAATTTCGAATTTATTCGACGGGTCGGATGTTTACACAACAGGCGACCGAGCAACGCGATTTTTTTCCGAATTTCTTTTGAAATTCTTAGTGTTGTGTCTTGTCTTTGGGTTCACGCTTTATTTAATTCCGAAAATTCTCCCATTGTTTGTTACTATTTGAAATACACCCAGACTCGAGGCAGGAATCGAACCCACGACCCCGGAGCAGAAGGCAGGGTCACTGCCCACTGCGCCAACGGGTCAGTCACAAGTACAGTTTATATGTACATACTATGACGACTCTAGCCTTTATATTTAAAGCAAAATGAAGGGAACTTCTATATGTATAAGTAATTTGAACCGAAGGTAAAGTCAGGTCTGTCACAATACTCATATACATATATAATCTAGCTTCACCTATGTATATCTATATTTTTTTAATATATAAAGCTGAAGAATTCGTTTGTTTGCTTGAACGCGCTAATCTCAGGAATTTCTGGTCCGATTTGAAAAAATCTTTCAGGGTTAGATGGCCCATTTATTGAGGAAGGCTATATTATATATATCATCATGTTAAGACGAATAGGAGCACCAATGAAGAATGTTTAAAAATCGGGTTTTTTTTTCCCCTATTGAGAGTTTCCGCTGCGTGCGCTACGTAAACGGTTGAAGACTATCACCCGGTCGCAGCCAGAGCAACTTAACTTAGCGATTGACTCAAATTCCAATCGCTGATTAGGCCACGACCTCCTCGTTATAAGAAGTTATTATAAAATTTTAATAATATTTAAATTTCTAGTCAAATAATTATGGGGAGTGAAGCAAGCCCACAACCTGAGCAACTTTGTGGTACACTGTATTGAAAAACTATCATGCCTATAGGTTTGTGCTTTAACAAAGTAATTAAACTTTATACCTAGACGTGTTAACTGCCAAAAAATGTATAATGAAAAAAAAAACAGTGGAAAACTTAACGAGCACAAAGATAGCTCAGCTTTACGTTAGTTTTTAGAAAATAGTTATTGGTGAAAATAAATGAATAGTGTAATTGATAAATTTATCAATACTGATAATAACATTTTGAAAATATGGAAATATCGTATTTATATTGTATTACACCGGGGGTCGTCGGTTCGACCCACCTCGAATCTGGTTGTATTATGAAAGACTGATACCCATTCGCCGTATAGGGACAAGAATAGAAATTTCCACTATTAATCTTAGCCCATGGAATCCCTAAGAGCATTTTATGCGTAATATATTACCGTGGGTGGGTAATTTTGTAGGATAAGGATTGACCGCACATCCTTATACTTAAGGCAAACAAGGTTTAGGTCCGTTCATACTGTTTTGTTATTAATACCTTAACATAATATATATAATAATAATGCAAACTATATTTTTTAATTTATAATTAAAGATGTAAAGATATATATCACAACGAATTTTTTATAAAATTTCCAAGATCTCAGAAAATAAGCCGCAAAGAAAGTATTATATGCACATTTATAACAATTTTGAACCGATTTTGAAGGGGTTTTCACAAGCTGATACCTAATGTTGCAATGCTATTCATAAATTTTTCAGACAATTAATCCTTGAAAACTGAACAAAATCATTAAAGACACCTCGTACAAAGCCGTGGGGCAGCACTTCTTCATGATCTTCCTAGCATTAGCCCGGTTATGAACCAGATTCCGCTAAGATTGCAGAGGATGTGGGTGTGGGGCGAGTTAAAATAACCGATTGTCATTTGACGTCATCCTCGGAACCCCCACGATTTCTACAACCTTACGACTACTATCACAAAGTGAAATTAACCAGGTTCCACCGTTTTAGGTGCCTTTCGGAACATGGAGGAGGTCGGATATCAAATATAAATTAGTGCTGAAATGAGTCATCTCTTTATCACCCGGTCGCAATAAGAGCAACTTAACCTAGTGGTCGTCTCAAATGTCGACGAATGATCAGACCACGACCTCCTCAGAATACAGATTCAACTGAATCTAAAAATAACTTTGTACATACTGTTAGAATAGAGTTAGGGCTACTATCTTAGAATATATACGAGAGGAGTATGAGACGAGAATATTAGCATACGGGACGGTAGCATTTCCATTCTTAGGTATTCGATATTAGAATAACACTGGCAGTACTGTTTACTGTATGCTAATGCCTTATAATTGTATTTGTGTTGTTACTTGATTCAGTGTTGTTTCGCAAGTTTCTAAACTGTATTACTTCCTCTACATGAATACAATTGAAATGTCTATTTGTGACGTCATTATCTTCAAAAAAATAGGCAATTATTTTTGGTTCCGTAGTACTACAAGGAACACTTATAATTTCGGTCCGTCCGTCCGTCTGCCCTTACTCATTTCTACAATTGTGAACATAAATGTATGAAATTTGTATAAAGTTGAGAGTTGCATATACATTTTTTTCTTTTTGACTGTCTATCTGACTCTGTCAAACTTCTATATTTCTTTTTACTAACAAAATTAATGAAGAAAGCAAAAAATCAACTAAATTTTTTGTTGGAAACTGTTAATTATAAATATTTCGTTAGTCAAATTTTAATAGAATTAAAAAATATATGTAACGTTGTAAAAATTTAAACTTGAAATATTATTCTGGTAACATAAAATGCAATTTATAATTTCTGTGTATTATCTATTCTTATTGTAGGTTTATAATAATAAAATTAATTCTTAGAGATTTTAGATACGAAAACTAGTTAAAGATATTATTATCCTATTAATATTTATTAGTCAAAATACATTTCTACCATACCAGTGGGCGAAACAAACTACAACAATAAATTCTCTCTATATTCCCAAACAAATATTCCACAAATTATTTACAGGCATCATTAATCATATAATACATTGTTCAGTTTACTACAAACAGATCTCGGCGAGTGCACAAAAGGCCTAATGGATATTTGAGACCGTCAGTGTTTTCGTTGGGATAAATTTGCAATTTGGGTATAATTTAAGATAAAATTATACTTAAATTTAAGACCACTATGCGTTGGAATATAACGTTATTTGAAACTTTAAGGCAATGTCAAAATAAATTTAGGCAATTCGACCTTTTTGCTCTATTTTTAAACGAATAATTTTAATACTAAACTTTTAAATTATAAATCGTTTTTTTTGCTTTAATTCATAAGATAATACATCTGTTATTAAATAATCTAACTGTAAATATGTCTAGTCATTATCGTAATGAACCTCAAGATAAAGATTC
>JANCMC010021706.1:14388-88229 GCA_024363005.1 Charaxes varanes
TATAAACTTAATTGTTTGTATCTGCATTGGTTAATTTAACTTCCTCAAAACAATATTATAGTTCTAGATTAAACTGATTTATAAGCCAGCAGTATTCTTATTTATATGCATGTAATAGTATAATACACCCTCAATGTATTTGTCACTTTAAACGGGAAGGTACTAGCTCCTGCAACACAGTTAGAACAATTCTGTAGCCCTAGCTAGGCCTACATAATTGTTCTTTGGAAGGAGTTTTATTTTGAATTAAGATATTTTTTTTATTCGTATGATTTACGCGATTATTAAACCCGAAACCCGATGGACTAATGGGAGTATAAACGGTAACATTCAACACTGCGGAGGTCGTAATTTAATCAGTGGTCAGCATTTAGGTTGATCGCTAAGTTAAGCAGTTGTTACCGTGGCTGAGTGACCAATTCAACATTGGTATTTAAATATCCGACCTCTTCCGTGTTTCGGAAGGCACGTAAAATAGTGGTTTCCTGTCAATTTCACTGGACAATAAGTGATATTAGATGGCTAAGACGACGTTAGATGGCAGTCGGTCATACTAACTCGCCCTACAGTCACATCCTCTGGTCACAGTCACATCCACAGGTTAGACGGGTTTTTCCTCCTTATCCTCTGCAATTTAAGCGGACCCTGGTACTACCTGGTACCAAGTAGAAGCCAATCCGACATAACTAAGAGTATTCCAAGTATTAAATAACATATTTAATACAACCTTTTATGTTATCTTTGGATATATAACGTCTCCAAACATCTATAGCCAAGACACGATGAGCTGAACAGCAAACTTTTACACTGTTTTTCCAACGATGTTCAAAAGTTTTATTGAGAAAATTCCACGTTACGAAACCCAACATATTATTACTTTTTAAACTTTAACATTAAACGCCCATTCACACGAGAGTGTAAAAAACGTTGCGTTAAATCTCGGCGTGGGCGCTTTTTCAGCGTCGTCGATACGAATATATACCGTATATGCATGTGTACTGCGTTGCAAGTACAACATTGCTCGATGAAAAAACGTCGCGTTATAAAAGCGCTACGGTGTGAACCCAAACTTGGGAATTCATATGATCTATTTGAACGCTTTTTTAACGCGCGGTAAAAAAGTTCTCGTGCGAATGAGGACTCGCACTTGCCTGATTATTCTTATATACTATATATTTCTATTAGCTCATACACGTAATTTCTTAAACGTGATCAAGACATTTCAACACATTGTCATACAATTTCGTTTAATTGGCATTGCGCCCTAACTCAGGGTCAGGATATATTCCCCCAGTGCGTTGCAGCGCTTGAGGAATAGGAATGTATTCCTATATACAAGGTATCTTTGAGTAAAAAAATCAGATAATCCATTATGAAGATAGTTCCGGTAAAAGAACATCTCTATTTTATAGATCAAGTTTCATTTTGACGTTGATCACTTATAAACACGCACTTAAAAGATACTGTTACAAATCGAACACCTACACTCTAAACTTTACTTAAATTTAAAAATCTCAATATCTCAACCAAAGTTATCTCAACCAAAAAAATCTTAAAATCTCAATCGAAGTGGATATGACGAAAATACTTAAAGGACTCGGTACGAAACCTCGAGCTCGCTGACCTATTATCGCCCCCACAAACACAAACTTTTTAGCTTAATTAGAGGGGTAAGGGGAATCTATCAATCACCAAAAGCAATCTTTGTTCGAGTAATCTTTTACGAGTGCTTCTAAATCCTTAATTTGATGCACGAGTAAAGAAAACTGAAACGACTGAGAGGAACCACCAAGAAAATCGATTGAGACCACTTATTATAGCGAATAACAAGAACTAGAGATCACTGGCTGGTCAAAATTTGGCCACAAATCTTTACATTTCAGCAACATCTATTTAAGAATTTAATCACACTAAATATCATAATTAACTAAATACATCGTTATTTTGTAGAGGAGGTCTTGGCCCAATCAGTGGTCGGCATTTGAATCGTTCGCTAGCTGAAGTTGTTCTCGCTGCGACCGGGTGATAGATTGGCGACCCATTCTAGCACTGGTTTACATTTGATATCCGATCTCCTCCGTGTTTCGGAAGGCACGTAAAACAGTGCGATCCGATTAATGTCACTTTGTGATATTAGTCGTAAGGTTGTAGAAATCGTGGGGGTTCCGAGGATGACGTCAGATGAATACTTTGACTTTATCCTGCGAGGTAGATATGATGAATTTGGTTAGAGATAGATTTTTAAAATACTCGACAATTCTCATGGATTTGTAAAGCTACATCGTTTTCAAGATTTAATCAATAAATAACAGTGATACTGAAAATGATAAATTGTACTGAACAAACTAACAAGTAACATTCTATGGATAATAGTTCATTTCTCATACAAGCTATAATTCAAAAACTTTGTACGCCAAACGTAAACAGGCAGTAAATCGTTTTAAAGTAGTCTACGGGGCGTATGTGCAGTGGAACTTTCCAAACTGTTTACTGTATGCAACTATGGAAATATACGCATTACTTCTAAGAAAACCATGCCAAAGAGTAATGGTTTTGTAGCTGCCGCTACATAACGAGATGGCAATGATATCGAGTTGAAAAGGTTACACCAAAGCAAACTAGATGGCGCTGTACGGATGACAACGACCGCAGTACAAACACTGAAAATCTCCATTACAATTTATTATACATTTTATGTGTAATGGATCTAAATCATGATAAATAGATAACTAAATATCGAATATGAGTCAAACCTAATTGTATTATTTAAAAAAAATATGAAAATAATAATTATCCCCGACTACAGCGGACATTGGTGGGCTTCTATAAAGTCGCGATATTAGCCCACCTTTGAACCATTTGTGCCCAGACACTATTCTCACTCAAAGCTTTAAAAGAATCAAATATAACTTTATTTTATAAAACTACTAGCGGACCCGGCAGACGTTGTCTTGCCCGAACTTGGCTTGTCCGCTATTAGCCAATTAACCACTCTCCTTCACGTTTTTTCATAAAAGCTTTCTGCACTTATGTTTTCTGAAATAATTCTGAAGTAGTGACCGAATCTGCATATTCTTTTATTTTAAATAATCTTTCATATTTGTCGTCAGGATGTCAAGATGTAATGTCAGAGGTTATGAGGAAGTGTAAGGTTTCCCATCTAAACTGTTAAGCCAAGCTACGCTTAATTTTATTTAATTGGTCTAATGTCAGTGAAGCAGGGGCGAGAAGAAATTAAATAAAAATTAAGATATTTAAACCTAGTTTTCAGTAGTAAAGAGGTAGAAAATAAAGTCCTGTTTACGTTATTTGCTATTTTTAAATATTTGTATACATTTATTTTAAATTATACTTATTAGTTGTCCTTAATGATGGTTTAAAATTTTAGTTCATAGCATACAGCGTCATCTAGAGAGTATGAGGAAACAACACAACTTTACAGATTTAAATCGAATTCCTATTATCATTTGCTATAAGTTATTTGCATTATTTCGTTATCTAATATTTTTACATTTATTGATATAGTAATTAGTGTACTAAGTCAAGAATAAGAATTACAAATTTGAGTCCATGCAATACAGCGCCATCTAGCGAGCACGGTAAAAGCGTTAGTGCTACAAATTGCCGCTATGGTAGTCGGCGCGCGTGTACGTATGTTAACTAAATCAGATTTTTCTATAGGTTTGATTGATTCAACATATGCACTTATGTAAAATAATAAAATAACTTGTTGTTGATGCAAAGTTTCTTGTAAGTAAGAGATTCCAAGTATGATAATCAATTGGAATCAAAAAGGAAATAGACTTCTTGACAAGTATTTAATGTGTGTATTGGTTTTAACGTAACCATCTATATGGTCAACTTTTCTTTAAATATATAAATTGACCGTTCCAGTCTATGTCACCCTACTCCTCCTAAACCACTGGACCAATGTGGACAAAATTTTGTGTATATATTCCAAGGGATTTGTTGTCTTTTTGTAAAGTAAATATACAATAGATGCATTCTGCGAATACAAAACATCAATTTCTCTAGCCAATTAAGTAATTTGAAACGTTATTAATATTGATAATGGTGTAAATAAACAAAAAGGAACTTAAAAAGAAGAATAACTACCAAGTGGATAAGGTCCTATGCACCCCCGGTCGCAGCAAAGGCAACTTAAGTTAGCCATCGACTCAGATGCCGAACACTGATTAGGCCACGACCTCCGCAAATATTTTTTTTATAATATGCAATATTAATATATTAAATTATTAAATTAAACCCACATGCACACCGATTTAAACCATTTACACACACATGTATTGGGTTATGTCAAAGCGTAATCGTGACAACCGTATGTTGTATTAATTGATAAATTTTATTTTTCTGTGAATAGGAGGACAATGTATGTCGTTGTACGCAAAAAGGTTTGTGGGCGAATTTCGACCAGCTGGTGATCTCTAGTATGTATTAATTATTCCTATCGTAATGTTTGACACATACAAGAAAAAAATACATTATAACATAATGTATTGCAATTGAATTTTACATAGTTACTTTTGCCTAGTAGTAAAACCGTAGCATATTTTAAATGTAATTGAAGAAAGTCATTATCAAATATTGCCGCGGGCTTTGCGACCCTTTTGCAATACGGAATTAAAATTTATCCAAATACGTAACAACCCTATAAATAGTTAAAGCAATATCACGGAATAAAGAACTGTAGGGCTATAGCCACTGTTATTTTATTTTGTTAAAGATTTTAGGTTATCATTAACATCGTCCAAGATTTGTAGTCTTTTTATGATTATTTATATGAATTTTGTTTTATATGGGTCCTCGCCTGAAATATGATGATTTTATTTTTTATTTAAAATCATTAACTTGCAAAAAGTTGAACTTTGTAAGGGCTCACGGAGTTTTTAGTAGCTTTTTTTTTCATTATATTATATTTTTTATGACCGATTACACATCTATGAATGAATGAAGAAGAAGAATGAATGAAGATAAATTACTCTGAGCACAAATGGATACGCATGATAGTTTTTCAGCAAAATATACCTTAAAACTACTCAGGTTGTGGGGCTGGCTTCGCTCTTCCTAATGATATTTCAAAGGCTTAATTGATAGAAAAAATCACATCGGATAAAGCATCGAAACACCTGTATCAGGAGGTCCTACTCTTCCTATATATAAATTTAAAATAAGCAAATAGCAACAGTTGAGTAATGCATAAGAATTAAGCATACACAAGCTAGAAAACCTAAAAGCGTGTGTGTTTGTATATTTGTGTGAGCATGTGTGCGCGTGTGTATGTGTGTGGGTGCATGTTTGTCTGTATAAAATATTTGATTCTATTTTTAAACAAATAATAATTAAACATGAAGCAAGTTTTGACATTAATTTGCAACACCATACTTAAAGTTTAAAGATAACAGAAACTATTAAGATAACAAGAAATAGACAAGTGCTAAATGGATAGCTTACTTAATAGAGCCTCAATAGCTCACCGGTATAAGGTATGGACTGAAATCCGCAAGGTACACGGTTCAAACCCCACCGCCGTTGGGGTATTGTCGCGCCCACTCCTAATACAAGCTTTTAATTTAAGCTTAGTAGGAGGAAATGAGTATGCTCTTTTCATGAAGGTCCCTAAGTCGTATCCGTTCGGAAATACAGACGCTGGTAATTGATTCCACGCATTATTGTTGTATTATAATTATTTAATTTCTTTCAATTTATTCATGATTGTTAATTTGAATTTGTGGCGAAAGAGGTAAAATATCAACATTATTTACCTGCAGTTTGTTATAATTCTAATAATATCGACGCAAACTGAACTTTTTAATACATTTTGTTAAATTATAAACGTGAATGTTAGATTTTTTTCGTTAGCCGCTTTGGCTTCTTAACCAGTCATCAGAGGCCTTAGCACGAACATACTCGATAGTTTACTTACTTCTACGTACGAAACCGAACGTCAAATGAAACAATAATGCTACTTTTCAACACGACTTAGTTACTAAATATTGCTAGCACGAATGAAATCAGAACGTGCACGCATCGAATACTATAGACGAATGGACTAATGGACATTACTGCCATAGCAACCCATGGGCGCCGGTAGGCACTTCGGTGCCTGCTGCCTGCTCGTCTGCCCCCTTGTAACATAAAAAAAAAAAAAAAAACAGATGTCAAGTTATCTGTTTATGTAGGTAAATATGGAATCAATATTAAAAATATAAAAACATATTAGTATAATGCGACAAAACTATACTCGTGTTATGTAATTAACTATTATTTGTTTATAAGAAATAGATTGTCATTTAGTAAACAACCGCGGGCCGCGAGGAGAGGGGTCGCGGGCCGCAAGGAGAAAGGTCGCGGGCCACGCGTTGCCTACTGCTACTTTACACATACATACATTATTTATTATTATTATTTAAAATAATAAATAACTCCAATGGCCGCAGAGGACCCGGCAGGCCGGGGAAGAGGTGGCGCGACGATTTAGCCTTTGCAGGCAAGTTATAGATGAGATTGGCCCAGGAAAGAGGAAAATGGATCAAGAAGGGGGAGGCCTTTGCCCAGCTGTGGGACGAGTGGGTATTTGTATAATTATAATGAAGATAGATAACTTTCATAAAATATAATATTCGAGTTCGTTAAAGAAGGTTCGAATATGAAATCGAGAATCAAGCCGGTCTCCATCTTAGATACTGCGCCCGATTGGGCTCTTTTGATGTAATTAAAAAAAATCATATCTATATTAATACGTGACGCAAAAATTTTTAAAACCATTTTTCTTCTCGTAAGTTGTGCAAACACTAATGCGAAAGGATTTACACACACATGCAAACATTTTACTATAAGATGGTTTCAATGCGTAGTCCTGATGATCGTATTTATTTTATTTTACAAGGTGTACAAGAGCAGACGATTCATCACCTATGTGACTACCGACGCCCATGGACATCTGTACCACCAGAAGACAGACTTGCTTGCCTTTAGATTTATGTATAGTAATTGTCGAATATAACAGTGTCGTTGCAATAATAATTAAATAATAAATATATAATAAATCTTTATGAGTTTTTTCCCCCTTTAGAGAGCTTCCGCTGCGTGCGCTGCGTAAACGGTTAAAGTTTCACAAATATCATGTATGACAGAATAGTTCCCCTTTAAAAGTTCTAAATAAAAGTCCGGGACAGCATATGTCTATCTTTTAAGCTTGGCTCCCTATAACTTTTTTATGCTAACCAAATTTGTTCTAAAATAACGCATTATTTGCGAAGGTGTTTTTATAAACTTGATATTGATCCTTATCCAAAACCAATTTTTAAACCCCCAAAATGATAAAAGTGGTCCACGCGAACGGAGTCGCGGGGTACATCTTGTAACTAGATAAACAGAACATTTTTATATAACACGGTACAGAACCTTTTACTTCTCTGTTTGCAAACGGATTTGGTTTAAAAGACAAACTTTGGTTTATCAATAAAAAAACGACTTATGCATTTATTTAAAAACAAAAGGATCATTTACTGCAGTATTTAATTTTAAGCCCTCAGTTGAGAGAATGAAGAAAGAGATGAATCGGTCAGGACACGCAGAGATTTAGCTACTCTAAATTCTTTCAAGGCGTAATTTCCCAGTTTTTTACTGAGACATTTTAATGGACGGGCGTGCCCCGTACAGTGGGAGAGTCGTCAATGGTTTTTTGTGTTACCTCTGATAGCCGTAATTACTACTATGTAAATTGGATCGGTTTATCATGGGCCAACGACGCCGGACTCTATCATAACGTGAACTTATGTGTTGCGTGCTATGAGAGAATTGGTTTTTTATTACAATAAAATTAATGTGTTTATTTTTCATATAGGAAAATGCAAATTCTGATAAGTAAAAAATAGAAAAACTTTTGGGTAAATTACATCAACAGATCATAATGTCACCTTGTATACCAATACCAGGTAAGATTGTGATCTAAAGCTAGTCTTTTAATATAATCTATAATAAAATAAAAAAAAAATACAAATAAAGCTGAAGAGTTATTTGTCTGTTTGTTTTTTAACTTAAGCGCGCTAACCTCGGGAACTACAGGTCCGTTTTAAAAAATTCTTTCAGTATTAGATAGCCCATTTATCGAGGTAGGCTATAGGCTATATATCGTCACGCTAAAATTTTTCACCTAATTTTACGCGGACTAAGTCGCGGATAACAACTAGTATTATATACGCGCATATATATAAAGTTTCTTTCTGAAAACAAGACTATCATATAAAGGAACTTCATTAGAAATCGCTCTCGATGTAAA
Organism: Charaxes varanes; assembly: GCA_024363005.1. NCBI lineage: Eukaryota > Metazoa > Arthropoda > Insecta > Lepidoptera > Nymphalidae > Charaxes > Charaxes varanes. The sequence continues at coordinate 22,691 of JANCMC010021706.1, forward strand.
TATTACGTGAGCATTAATAATATAAATCACTTAGTATTTATTAGATAACGTAATAATGTTCGCCTAGATTTCGTAAAGTTGACGTCATTCAACTTTTTAGTACATATTTTTACGAAATCTATAAGATTTTGTGATGTTTCTGTCGGGAAGTGAAAGATTGTGTCCAAAATCAAGACACGCAATCTCTTCAAATATTTAGAAATGATATACAGACAAACAATAAACAAGATGAACGTTGTTAATGCACAAACACATATATATGTATGTAAAATACTTAAACTTTTGGCATGCCTATTAGTAAGTAAGAAGTGGCCGATATTTGAGTCGATCGCTAGGTTAAGCTGTAGTTATCGCAACCGGGTGGTAGATAGGTGATCCATTCTTACAATGGTTTTGAAAGATCCGACCTCCTCCGTGTTTCGGAAGTCACGTAACACAATGGAACCCGATTGACACTGCGTGATATTAATCGTGTTATTGTAGAGACAGTGGGGGTTCCAGAGATGACGTCAGACGGCAGTCGGATATCTTAACGCGCCTTACAGTCACATTATCTGCAATTCAAACGGACCCAGTACTAGACCGAGATGTCGCTAGGTAGAAGAAGACATTAGGTATGATTTTAGATATCAAGAAAGATATTGAAGGTTAGCTGCAACGATTATTTATAGCTTCTTATAAAAAACTCTTTCTTTTTAATTCTTAGAAACACCTAGTAAAGTCGCGGGTAATAGTATCACATGAGATAGCGGAGAAAATGTTAATTTAGGTAAAACGTCACCTCAAATGAACCTCAAACAGGTTCTCATTTATTGGTAGAGTCACGTCATCGGCCGACCCTCCACGTCCATGCCGAGTGTTATCTTCAATTAACATATCCTTAAAACGAACCCTATTACTGACAAGTTAGCGTACATTATTGAACAGCAGAAGTTCTAAGACTTTACAAATGAGCGCTTACCGTTATATAGATATGTCGCTGATGCTATTCTTTGTTTTGATAAAACCACTTCTTATGTGATCAAATCGAGCGTGACTTTGTGGAAAATACGGAAAGAAATTTTAAAAGGATTTCTTCAAAATACCTCTAACGTTACTTTCCTTACATGTTTGTGTTCTATTTTTGAAGGAAAAACTTCTTTGGACGCGTTGTGGGTATTTCTTGAGGTGGGTTACAACCATTGAAGTCGCGACACCTACCATAACCGACAACTCTGACGAGTCGCCTTCGCTTTTTATTTTATTTGGTTCTATTTTAATGTTAAATTTCTATTCTTTTTTAATACGTATATGCAGATTGTTTTACTTTAGAAAAACAATTTAAGTGGTTACTTTATTTTATGTATTCGTAATTTTTTTGCTCACCTTTAAGTTTTAGTCTCTACTCCAGTATCACACTAAAACATACGGCCAGTATCACGTTTTATGGAAAAGACACAAAGGAGATTGGTTAACTAGCTAATAGTAGAGCCAATATTCGGGTAAGACAACGTCTGCCGAGTTCACCAATATTAAATAAATAATATTATAATCTTTACAAATGTGAAAACGAATAACTTATTGAAAACACGAACTCTTTAAAAGTTCCAGCAACACGGTTACCTAAATAGAGATCTGCTAAAAAATCATTATTCGCACGCTAACACTAACACAAATATTCTTAAAGTCCACTCACTGTCTATCCATCAAGGTTTCTGAGAAAGCCTGATATTAACCGGTCAATGTTTGCCCACTCAACGATAGAGTTAAGTGCGCAAATAAATCGAATCGTTTATTTAACTGAGATCCATTATTTACTTTACTATTTGTAAAAAGGCTATGTCTGTTTATTGTAAGCTAGCTCTCGCCCTCAACTAGTATTGCGTAATTTCGTACCACATTGAAAGCATTTACTTATAAAGGAACGAAAAATTTCCCTAAAACATTTGTACGAATTCCAGCTAGTAGCGCAATCTTCTCTTAATAAAAGGAAAAAGGCTTTGACCACTGACAAATAAATTTAGAAAAAAAATATACAAAAACCAATTTCATATAAAAGAAAAGAGTACATCATTGTACTTAATTTCAACTGTACTTGTACTGTACTTCACTAAAACTTGAACCGTTTGTATAGGAGTATAGAAAAGTGTTGTTTTAAACTTTTTCATGCAATTTTTAAAATTTTTCTCTCCGTAAGAACCATCCTCGTACTTCAAGGAATAATATAAAAAAAGAATTAGCGAAATCGGTTCAGCTAATCTCGATATTTGCGTTTAGCGACACATTTTGGGATTCATTTTTATATATATATAGATAAAGGTTGCTAAATATATGGTCATGAAATATATATATACGCTAATATCCTATATGTAGAAGTAGAGTTTAGAAAAATAATAAAACTCTTCCTTTATTTGTTAAGTTATTCCTATCTCAAAAATGTTATTATAACCAAAATATATTCACATTTGTACAACTATGTGCAAAATATAAGAAGATATAGGTCTTACCTGAACTGCACTGTTTAGGAAACAGTTGTTCTGTCCCGGAGCGTTCCAGAGTCCTTTGGTGGTGTGAAAGATACCAGAGTCTCGTGAGTTGTCCCTGGAGTGCTGTGGACGCAGTTCATTGCCGTGTAGGTAGAAGTCGTGCGCAGGAGTCGCCATCGCGGCCGCCATCACGAAGGAGGTCGGATATTTGAAAAACAAAATGGCAGTCAGAGAACCGATTCAGTGAAAAGTCTCTTTCCAATCATGAACTACATCACTGACTGCTGAATTTTATGAGCGGTAAAAATTCCATCGACAATATCTTGACATACAAAAGTTAGATATCAAAAACAATTTGATAGTAATTTCCTACATTGCACAACGTCTTTAAGAAACTAATTGCCGTTTCAATGCTTTTGTGAGAAAGAAATCTGGCTACTCTTCTGCGACCCTTTCAGTACAGTTGTCTTATGGGTTTTAGTACCCGTCTTAAGACCCAGGCTTTTGAGGCTTTAATAGACTTGTTTGTTTACAATTGTTGCTCTTTCTCTCTTTCTCTCTGTGTGTGTGTGTGTGTGTGTGTGTGCGTGTGGGCTCACAGACATGTCTCTCAAGACCGTTTTTCTCAGCAACGCGTTGAGATATAAAGTTGAAAATAATAAGTCATAGTGAAATCTGCGATAGTTTAGTTGCAGGAAAAACGGGAATATTAGACATACCTAAAAAGTATTTTTAACATTAAAAAAAAAGTAAAGTTGTTAAAAAGTAAATAAAATTAAGAAGGGCATAACATGAAGTTATAAAATACCATGTTTAGACAATACAAATCGTAAGTACATATTTTCTAAATATACTATCGGTTATGCAAGTCGGTATTGGCGTTAAGCGCAATCTCTTAGAAGAAGCTTATTACTTAAAAGTACGGTAATATTCCGATAGGTGGTACGTCCAGTTCAAATTTAGTTGTTCGTTAATTATAAATAAACGGTACTGAATTACACACCCATTTTCAATAGGAAGCAGCGCGCCGTAATTCTGAAGCTCATAAAAACATTAACGTGAGAAGTTGACTGTTTCGAACGTGATTGTGCCAGATCCACACACACAAACATCCGGACGTCAAAGGAAATACTTTTTTATCATATTTTTCTTACACTACATAAAATAAATATTAGTGGTGAGGTTGTAGAGATTGTGGGGGTTCCGAGGATGACGTCAGACGGCAATCGGTCATCTTACCTCGCCCCATAGTCAGATCCTCTGCAATTTAAGAGGACCGTGGTACTAGACCGGGATATCGCTTGGAGTAAGAGAAAACGCTTGTTTAGTACCATACGAACATAAAAAAAAAATTGAATATTCTGTTTCCAAAATTGTTTTTCTTTGTATACAACTTACATTGGCCTATAAAAGCGTTCATATCAGACCAACAACTGAAAGAAGAAAGGAGATTTACGGCAGCGATATAAAATTAGACAAGGAGAAATATAAAAGAAATGATGAATTATAAAATACGATAACCTCATTATTTACTTGTTTAATCTCTATACCAAAGATGTTTGCTAAACACAAACACGTCGGAAAAAAATGAAAACAACAACCAAACGAGCTAAGAAAGGGCCGTTTAAAATTCATCCTGCATATAAAATAAAACCCTCGGTTCCTCAATAATGTTCTTATATATTTATAGAAGCGAAATTTTTATGAGAATTGCGCTGACGGAGGAATATGATATTTGGCACAATTATAGTTCATATTGAGGAAGATATGCGAATGCTAATATTTTGTTCTAATATTCAATATTAATATATTGAATTATGAAAATACACACACGCAAACCAATGCCAAACAATTTACACCGTTTACACCGACATGTATTGGAAGATGTGAAAGCGTGATCGTGAGAAGTTTTTGATGAATTAATTGTCAAATGTTATTTATCTGTGAATAGAACAATATATGTCGTTGTACGCAATTATGTTTGTGGGCTAATTCCGGCCAACCAGTGATTATTTTGAAATAATGATTGTTTATGAAATATATATATATATATATATATATATATGGTTTTATATATGGTTTTTGGCACTGGTTCACAAATTAATAAGATCACTAACCAGAATCCTATTATAACGCTATCAAGGGAGCCTGCGCCAACGGGCCAGTCAATGCTTTTTACTAATAAAATGCATGTGGTCCATAATAACATAAATGATCTATACATATAAAAGCGAAAGATTACCTAACACGAAATCACGAAAAACACAGGACGTACAAAAATCGGATTTGAAAAGGTTTTTTTTAGAAAACAATAATTGCGTATATTTAATTCTAAAGGCAATGTTTGGGTAAGACAACCTGTCTGTCTTCCTTCTCTTGGATAGCCTTTAGTATATTAAATACTAGCTGTGCCCAGCTACTTTGTATACCTAAAATTAAACTTCCAAGAGATCTTAGATCTCCTTAATCTCCTTTTCAAAGAATACGTTCGAATGTCTACAAACTATAAACTACCTACTAGCCAAATTCGTTTTTTGTACGTCCCGTGGCTTTCGAAATTAAAAAAAAGTTACGTACTAGTTGTCGTGGTAATATTCTTCGTATCACAGTGACATTTGATTTGTTATCGACATATTCATACATAAGCCAAATGTTGAATACAATTTCCCGATGGTATTTTCTAGAAATAACGGTATTCTTCAAACATTATGACACGGTTTTTTTTTTACTCATCCACATATCGCACGCTCAAGCATAAACTGACCTAACTCAAAAAAGCTGATTTTGGGAAATCCCAAAAAACGTTTTGTCATTTACTACTTATTCCGCTTATAATTAGATAAAAACGGCATTACAGTAACAAATTATGTATTTTAATAATAGTTAATGATTATTAATATGTTCTTTTAATGATATTTTGTCATTTTTTTGTCATTTTAATTAAAAACTTATTTCAGTTAAAAAGACAACAATGCCTGTATCTCAGTTTTGGGTGGAGATATGTAAATAACTCTTAGATTGGATAGAAGAAGTTGAAACGTAGCTGGCTGTACCTTTAACTCAATTTAGACGTAATCGGTCAATGTATGAATAATCAATAATTAAAGACTATAAACCTATCCGACTCCGCCCGTTGTCATTCACTGCTACATTTTGGGGGTTCCCCCCCCCTCTATTGTGTGACGTATTTAAGGATTGAACCCATAAAAGCTCTCTACTGTCCTTTACTTGTATTAATGTATATTATGGGCGATCTTTCATCAGAATATTAAATTAGAGATCCGAGTTCAATCCAATTACAGTCCAAAATTTTGGAATATAGTATAGTACTGTTCTGTGGAGAACCGGAAAAATTCATAATCATACATTGAAATTTAAATTTACGTTATGAACCAGTTTTGTGTAATATATCCAACCCAAACTAAGAAATATATTATATTGAAAGCCAAAAGGAACGTTCTAGACAGATGCTATAGGCTAGGTGGTCCCTAACCAAACTGCAGGAACGTGCGTTGGTCGTGCAGGGTGGATACGTGGCGGGGCGCGCGACCCAGCTCACCGTCACTAAACGGAACGCGCTGGCTACGCCGCGCGACCGAGAGCGAGAGAGAGAGAATGAAGAATGAAGAATGAAGAATGAAGAATGAAGAATGAAGAATCAAGAATCAAGAATCAAGAGTCAAGAGTCAAGGGGTCAAGAGTCAAGAGTTAAGGGGTCAACAGTCAAGAGTCAATGATCAAGGATCAAAAATGAAGAATCAAGAATTAAGAATCAAGAATCAAGAGTCAAGGGGTCAAATTCAAGAGTCAAGGGGTCAAGATTCAAGAGTCAATGCATCTGTGTAAATTCTACATATGTCAATTTAAAGTCATATTTCGAAAATGTTTAGATAAATTATTAATTATAATTCCTCAAAGGCTTGCAACACATTTGCGACCCTTCTGGTAATGCCGATGTCTACGTACATATATGTAAATGTATATTTGTCCTAACAATAACGAACACAAAAAAGAAATTATCCAATTTGGTGCAGTCGTTCGGAAGTTATGCACGTGCATACATTTCAGCGACTCATTTTTATTCGCAATTATTAATTGATATGTCATTATTTAAGAACAAATTTGATTAGCATAAAAAATGTTATACTGAGCCAACCTTATAAGATAGACATATGCTTTCGTGAACTTTTATTTAGAAATTTTAAAGGGGAACAATTTTGTCATAAGAGACTTTTGCTAAACTTTAACCATTTACGTAGCGCACGCAGCGGAAGGTCTGAAATGGGATAAAGAACGCCCGATGTTAAAACATATTTCATTGGTGCTCCGCTCCTATACGTCTTAGCGTAACGATATATAGCCTATAGCCTTCCTCAATAAATGACCTATCTAACACTGAAAGAATTTTTTAAATCGGATCTGTACTTCGTGAGATCAGCGCGTTAAAGCAAACAAACAAACTCTTCAGCTTTATATATTAGTATAGATTTCCATACTTGTGTCGTAATCATTTCTTTGTTTCCCCTCTCAGTGAGTATACGTAAGTGTTATTGTTTCTAAGAAATATACAATTAATAGGCTCGTTAAACTTTCGAAAATTTCTGTTATAGTCAGTTACTAAGGTTTCAGAGAAATAAATACCTGTATTGATTCTCTAATGTGTATGTGTTTGTGTGTGTGCGTGCGTGTGTGTGTGTGTGTGTGTGTGTGTGTGTGTGTGTGAAATCAAGTTTCGCTTCAGACCACAAACACCATGAGGCGACAATAGACTGCAAAGGTCTGTAAACTCGGTATTTGGGTTACATTTTTTTTCTTTTTCTTTATTTTACTATTAAAAAAAAACAACTAGGTGAGCTTAGTGCTAAAAGCATTTTCCTTATAGATTATTATAGATTCCCATGCCGGTTTTGGCTACCGTGACTTATTACAACTGCTTCAAACCAAGCGATTTGCTTTTTTTTCCCAGCCAGCCTACCTAACCACGGAAGTACAAGAAAAAAAAATGCAACTATATTTTTAAGGAAAAAAAAACCTAAGCCTCTCATTGTACCGATTTTTTCTTGTTTTGATACATGTTTTATGAAACACCTTGAGGTCTAATAACAACTGCCTTGCTTATGTCATTGTTAATTGCCTCGAACACACTTTACACTCGACGATCTGCAGAAAGTACAAAAGAAGTATTGGCTTAATAGAAAAACGTCCGGCAAAATTAACAGATTGTATGTGTCCCGAATTAGATGGAGCCTTAGACAGAACCTTATGGAAAGAGGATAGGAGGGAGGCCTTTACCCTGCAGTGGGAAAAAATAGGCTCAAAATAAAAAATAATAAATAATTTGTCCCGAATAGCATAGTCGTCCATTAAAGTGATTTACAAAAATTATTCGAATTTTTGATACATTACTATTTGGTTATTTTCCCTAAACCCATATATAAAAACTTTTTATAACGAAAAGAAAATGCTAGATTCCTTGTGATTCGTTATAAAGAATTTACACTATACTTGTAAAATCTAGGAATGATTGTAGCACGTATGAATAAATTTGAAAAATCACATTAAGGAGGAGGGACGGGGAAGTCAAATGGGGAAGTCAAATTTCGTAAAATTCGCGTGACATAATTTATATTTAACCCATTACCGTAATTATGAATTAATCATTTTGAAGGAAAATGATGAACGAGTATCAGTGTAGAAACTATCTTGCGGAGCAAATATTAGAAGAGATGGGGAAGAGTGTACTGCAGAATAGAATGGGGAAACCTCACGAAGGAAGCGTGTTTGGTAAGAACGACCTCATGCGTCGATCTCAGGAAGTACGAAGCAACCTCATGTATGACGCCGGCTCGGCAAATTATCAAGAATGGTTAGCAAAGTAAGTTAATAGTTTGTTTAGATAAATTAACCATCTTCCTTTGTTTTGAAAAACCGACTTATAATTGTCAGAACTGGACCAAATTGGGACGACATGGAAAGCACCAGCTTGAAAAAAAATATATCGAAATCGGTTCTTCCAGTCGAAAGTTATGTGGTAACAAAAAAAACACCCTCTTTTCTGAAATGTGTTGAAAAATGAACTTTTTTTTATAACTTTATTTTTTACTTTTATTGCTTAAAACTGAGTATGTGACATGGTATCCATCATCATCCACAGCCCTTTTTCTCCCACTGCTTACGGTCCTTACGGTCTTGAGCCAATCTGAACCAGGTTCGACCTGCGACAGATATTATGTCGTCGACAATATATTCTATCCATACCATCGCGATATTCAAAAATCCATATCCTTACTAGTTGTAAGTTTTTTGCTTATAGTAAAAAACTATAGGCTTAAAATTAATATGCTTAATTAGATTTTCGTTTTCATTGTTTTAAAAATAAATATAGCTTTATATTTCAGTTTTACATAATTTATGCTGAGAATTTTGATACGTATAATTTATCATCTCTTTTCCATATTTATTATTTAGAGTGATGGCACTGAACGATATCTACCGACATTTTAATATGTCTGTCAGTCCGTCTGTCAATGAGACGACGCAGGATGTTGGCACGCAACGTGCTCAGCCTAGAGATGGTTATGAAGTGGTGGAAGGGGCTGAGATGTCCATTGGAGATTCGGATGGTCTCATGTACGATGTTTCAAAACACAGTAAGTAGGTGCAATTTGTTATAAACCTGCAGTTAATTTCGAATTGATTTGAAGGAATTAAGCGCTAGGAATTATAGGCCCCTTGAGATTACAGGTTTTGAGGTTTGTGTGTCTTTATGATAAACACGGGCCATTCGCGAAATTGGCTATAGTCAGTTTCATCCCGAGGCAAGTTTAAGGATGAAGCGAGACCCAACAATGGAGCCCCCCTTACTTGTCCTATATTTTGATATTTGCTAGTGTCTATATGTTACGGTGAATGCTTAACTGATGTTTAGGTTTATGTTTATGTCAGGCAAACCGTATGCTTGTTTACCGCCGCAATAATACGAAAAAAAAAAAAACAAAAAAAATGAATCTTTGAAGATGTATATTTTAACATTTGACGTTATTTAGTGTCATTTTTAGGTGGTGGATACGAGTACACCATCCCACCCCCACCGCCGCTTTACCACCATCCTTCATCTCAATTACCAGACGTACATGAGGAGTATGGAATGGAAAGAGAATCCCATGGATTGGGAATCGCTGATCTATTTGACATATCCCTAACCGGCATCGCGTTCCTGTCTTTTGGGATGTTCATATTACAAGTCCTGATGTGTATAACCATGGTATGAAAATTAATATATTTTTTGCTTTATTTTTTTAATTCTTACTAACTGTAAAACGCGACTTCAACCCCGTCAATTCCGTGATTTTATTACATTTTGTGAGTTTATATGTTTTTGTGCGGAACCTTAATAATTTATCGAAAACCAAACAGGGGCTACCCCTGTTATTTCTTGTAAAATCATCTATCTAATAGTGAAATTCCCGTCCAAGTCGATCCAGCCGTTTCGAAGATTACCCCGAACAAACCGACAGAAAGACAAAAATATTTTACATACCTTGCGTTTTTGCTATTGACGTTGATGACCACATATATACTCATATGTAATTAACAAAAAACTTAATTTCCACGTTACATACAGACCCTTTTATTTATATGTATGCATTTTTAGCGCGAGTACTGTCAATAGAAAAGCACGATAGAGATAGATTGCCTTTTTTATTTGTCTCTTTTATTTTTTCATAAACTACTACTATAAGTACTACTATAAACTATACTACTACTATAAACTACTAACTAGTTTATATTATATATAGTTTTTCGAGGTTTTGAGGAATACAGTCAGGTAAACGCTGTTGTAAGTGGTTCTTTTCTCCGTCTTTCTTTTAGAACCAACAACCCACTCAGCTGATGCAATTAGTCGACAGTCAAGATACTGTTAACGTGGATGACGTCTTCCGCGTCAAGAGGGAGACAGGACGGACTGTGGAGACTGTTAACGAGATATCTCGGTACGCACTGATGGCGATAAGGCCGCAGTCGGTGACCTGCTTGTACCGAACTCTTTGTTTGGGGAACAAGCACGCGAGGGATATACCGGATAGTAACCGCTATTGGCTACCGTTGTGGCAGTAAGTACATCCTTACTAATATTATAAATGAAGAAGAAGAAGAAGAAAAAGGTAGGAAGGCAAACAGTATATATACGAGTATATTAGTATGGATATATTATATGGATATATTAGTATATACGAGTATATTAGTATGGATTTATTCTGATGGCTGAAGGGTTTATTTGTTTGCTTGAACGCGTTAAACTCAAGAACTACTGGTCCGATTTGAAAAATTCTTTCTGTGTTAAATAGCCCATTTATAGAGGGACCACTGTAAGCTATAAAGTCAATTTCTTGTACTGCAAAGGTGTTACTTTTTGGTTTGCTATACTGGTTACAGTTTGAAACGGAACGCGGTCCAGTATACTGACATCCCCATTAAATTTTTTAATTTTCACTTTTTCAATTTTACAAAACCACGATTTTACCGCTAGTATAGTTTTCTAGTGTCCTAATTCCTCTGACGTCACCAGTGCCGGTGTGTCGTGGCGAGTGGGAGCACTGGGTGCCCTTCGAGCAGCCGCCCTTGGTCTTGGCGGTGCTGACTGCGACCATTTGTACCCCAAACAGGAATGCGTCTGATAAACTCACTAAGTTAGCCGAAATATTAACTTACAAAGAACTGTCTTTTTAATTTAGCCATTTTATACAGTAATCTTAATGTTTTCAAAAAACAACTATTAACTCTAATTTGTTTGTATTGTGGCAGACATTTGAGTCGATCGTTAGGTTAAGCAGTTCTTACCGCGGTTGGGGGATAGATGGGTGACCCATTCTAACAGAGGTTTTGAAAAATCCAACTCATGTCACTGAGTGATATTAGTCGTAACTTCGTAAAATTGTTGAGATAATCGGGGTTCCGAGGATGATGATTGAAAATTCCTGAATAATATTATATACCATTTCCAGAATCTAGAAAGTGTTACATTTCGAGGCTGTCGAAATGTTTTTTTTTTTCTTGTACGTTCTAAGGTTGACTGACAGATAATGCTCGAATGCTCTTCGCAATATTGAGCTCCTCCGTTTGTACAATTTTATTTTAAATTTTTGCAATAAAGCCAAAAAAGGCTAAAATAATATAGAGTATGCAATACAATAAAATATAACACAATAAACTCGCTTATATTTTGGATAATGTGCACCCTTATCCTTTTCGCTACGCATCTCAATTCAAAACTAAATAAATGTATTTCGCATTTAATTTTAAGACATACCAATTTTTTTCTTTTTAAATATTAGGAATACTTTTTAGGTATGTCTAATATTCCCTTTTCCCCCAACTAAGCTTAAATTAAAACCTTGTATTAGGAGTGGGTGCGACAATACCCCAACGGCGGTGGGGTTCGAATCGGGTACCTTGTCTAGTTATTATCATTCCTTCTTGTTAAGCCATGATAAGCTATCAACTTATATTAGTATATCGGGGCTACTAGTATTAGACTGACTACTAGTATAATACCGGAACCGGACATAGCTCAAAGTGTTTGTACATTTTCGTCCTTGAAGTCTACAAAGTTCTATAAAACTTTGTACAGTTACACAAAGTCCCCGGCCACACTACATGGTCATTGAAATGATCATTCAAATGAAGCTATGTCTGGCTCCGGCATAACGGATAATTAAGCATTGTAGCATTGCATGTAATACATTAAAAGCGCTGTTTTTAATCAATTTATAATGCACTAGCTGTACACGCGACTTCGTCCGCGTAAAATTAGGTAAAAAAAATAGGTTAAATATTAGAGTGATGATATGTAGGCCGATGATATATACATATTTAGAGTGATGATATATAGGCCGATGATATATATAGGCCGATGCTACAATAATTGCATAAAAATCTTTACTCCAGTTTTGCCGGTTTGGGACTTGATTTAATTTCACTGTATTTATTGTTTAATTTTGGTTTTAGATCTTATATTTATAATAATTGCGGATAATATGTTTAAATTTTTGTCTTGTTTGTTTATTAGTGTTCGTGTACTTTATTTAGAGTTCAAGTAGAAAATCCCGATATTCCTTATTGTTAACAAAACCATCACAGTAACAAAATCTAAAATAATATTAAAACTATTTTTTTTTTAATTAGCCTTTTTGTCCCTGCTGGGCAAAGGCCTCCCCATTCTCAGTCCACTTTTCACTCTCTTCGGCCAATCTTACCCATAACTTTCATTAACACTTTTATAAATTATAAACATTGATTGATTTTGAAAATTCAGACGAAGTCGTGGGCATTAGCTAGTGGATAAATCCGATGATACTCCCGATAAGATTTACATTCAAGGAAAATATAAAAATCCCTAACATAATCAACACGACAAGTCAAGAAAAAACAGGAACCAGTACCAGGAAATGATAGTGCTGTGATGATAGAGATGTACGTCCGAGTGTTAGTTGTCGATATTCTATTTTCTTCTAGTGTCTGGCTTTTAATTTGATATACTGTAATCCCCCTCTAACACGTTAAGTTTATTCCACATCATAGGAAAACGCGTTGTAATATTATTCTCGTACAACGCGCTTGTACGGCCCCTGAATACACATAATATAATATTATATATATTATAATATTATAGAATAACATTATAAGAGTACCGTGTTAAAGGGGGGATTAATTATTCTATTATTCCTTTTGAAATAAAAATAACGAAAGTGGTTAATGAACAAACTGTTGTTTTTGAAATTCACTACATTCACAATTTTCTTTATAAGAGCACCGTGTTATAGGGGGGTTGCTGTACTCATTCGGGGCAAGGGCCTATAATATAATTTTATTTTAACATAATTTTCCAATAATATTATTTTCGCTAGTTAAAATTTCCTCTCTTCAGATGGCAATCGGTCATCTTAACTCGCCCCGCAGCCAAATCCTTTGCAATCTAAGCGGACCCTGGTACTTAACCGGGATAACGCTAGGAAGGACATATGAATAATACACCCAGACTCGAGGCGGGAATCGAACCCACGACCCCCGGAGCGTAAGGCGGGGTCACTGCCCACTGCGTCTATGGGCCAGTCAAATTCCTTAACTTTTTTTTAATTACTGGTGTTGTTTTATCAATTTCCTTTATATTCCATACAGGGTAAAAATGACTCGTTAAACATAACAGAAAACCTATGAAAATTTAGAAATTAAAGAATAATATGAGTATATTCGTAAATATGCACATTTTTCCGATAATCTTTACAAATCATAAATTTGCAACGTGTTTCGATTTTTCCCCGATGAGAAGTGTATATTGTTACGTATATTTATATATTTTGTACGTTGCATAAATCATGTATTTGTATTTGTTTTTATGTTCATGCTTGTTACTCCCGTTATTTGCAGCACGCCTTCCGTCAATGATATGTCAAACATTATAAGGTTATATTAAAGATGTTTAAATTGTCAAACGGTTACATTCGAAATATTTAATATGGTGGTGAAGTATTTTTAAATTTTCTAATTTTTCTCGCAATTTCCTTAACCTTTTTTTGTGTATTTCTTCATCTGAGTGATAAACAGAACAAAAAAATAATAACCGAAATCGGTCTAGCCGTTCACGCAAGACCAACAAAGTAAATATTAGCATTCGCACACCTTTCACTATATGAATGACAACAGTGTCAAAATTCATACTCCTCTGTCCGCGCAATTTTCGTAAAACGGTACCTAAAGTTTTTGCTTCACGTATTAAAATATGAATATATTAGCGTTCGCACATCCTCCTCTATATACACTACAATTGCCCATACTCCTCCGGCAGCACAATTTTCCTAAAATGGTACAGAAATTTTTCTCTTCACATAATATTATATATTCAATAACTTGTCCCTAGTAGACGGAAGGTAACCCTGACGGTAAAGGATCCCTTACCGTGCCCTATCTAAAACGGAAGAATGCGTTAATCTTCGTACGGCTTTAATCCAGAGGCAGGTTTTATCTCAGGTCGACTGCGGAATATGTCAAAATTGACAGCGTCTAAGTGATATTCATTATTACTCAAATACAATCTAATATTTTTTAATCTTAAAAGGCAAAGGCAAAAAATGCTCTTGTTCATAATTTCAGTGTATTTGTTATATTTTACAGTAACATTTTTTGCTGTTCTTTTTTTTAACTAGAAAAAAGTCTACTATTCTGATTGCCACACCAGTTTTTAAAAGCTTGTGTGGCAACGATGATACCTCAATGTGTTTTGAACCAAGACCCTCACAGATTTTACTTCATCATCTTACCATTGAGCTATCGAGACATCAAGGCTAATTGCATGTCATTTTAAAATTTAACCTGTCGATAGTTGTAATGTGTGAGGCCCATAAAGTTCCTAAGTCGTATCGAATCGGCAACACTAACATTATTATTGTTGAGTGCTGTTAAAAAAATGTAAATAAAGAAAATTTTGATATTGACTATATTGGTATAAAATTTAATGTTCAAAAGCTTTCCGATCACATTCCAAGGAAACATTGAAATCCAAAATGGATTTGAAAACCAGCGCTGTCGTATTTTTAGTACGACAGCATTTAATAATTAGGTTTCTAACTTTTCAGCCATTGGCCCATGTAATATTTACATGTATAATTAGCTGTTTCCCGCGACTTCGTCTGCATAAAATTTGTTACAGCCCTTAGACCTCTTTAATCTGGTACCATCGAAAAATCCTTTTCTTAGTGGATGTCTACTAACTACAAACTACCTCCTTGCTGAGTTTCATCTTTGTGCGACCGCAGTTTTCGTGATTTCGTGTTAGGCGACCTTTTCCAATTATATACACAGAAGACAACAAGGAGAAAATGGGTCTAAAAACTACAAAAAATAGAAGGTAAAATATAATGTATATACATAGAACACAGAAATAAGGAAATTTTTATAGCAAGTATGGCATACCTTATACCGTTGAGCTATTGAGGCTCTAATATGTTGTTTATATCTTTAAAAATATTGCGAATATTTGTAAAAATTTATACGTTGTTTTATATCAATATTATAGTACAATTATTTGTATATATCAAAATGTCCTACATTTTCTGTCAATGCCCGTCTTAAAGCGAATAGCTATTTTAGATTGCGACGGGTCAGATAGTCATAAGCGGCAGCGAGTTTATAATCTATAACACAGGCATTAAGTTTTCTACCATAGGAACAGACGTCCGTGTGTTATATTATATAGTCCTATGTATTTATTTATTTATAAATGAGACTAAGATCATATCGAGTTGAGGCGGCTATCTCTTTCCAGCACGAGGCGGAGGCGTGGTGGTATCGTGCGGGAATGCCGCCAGGACCTTCATCAGCTGTATTATTAGAGTCGAGAAAACAAATTAGTATTTATATGAAAACTTGTTTATTACAGAGAGAAATAACTTTCTATAGGTACGTATAAAGTCTGTTATATCTACCATAGTTATGTTTAATCATAGACAAAATAAGTGTAGAAGTATATGGATTTTTTTTTAATTAAATCTTTTTAATAGTAAGTGCACGGAAGTTTTCTTTTTTGCCTAACCTAGTCTAGTCTTTTCTGGTGTTGCAATAATGTTACCACCTCCAAATCATATTTAATTTGTTATATTCACTAGATGACGTTACAAAACAAACTTATCTGTAAATATCGAAATATTTTAAGGCTAAATCTTTTGATGCCCATCAGGCGTGAATATCATCAATTTGACATGGCATTTGCATCGATCGCTAGGTTAAGCAGTTCTTACCGTGGCCGGGTGACAGATGGGTATATTATTGTTTTATTATCTATATATCAATGATGACGAGACAGGGAAATATTTTAATATTCAAATTGCAAAAATTACGCCTAATAAATAAAACATTATTTTTTTTCTATTTAAATATGACACTTATGCAAATGATCTTATCATGTTGTATTTTTATTAATTTCCGACAAATATTCATGTATTTTATGATTAGTAAAAATGTTTTGTGAAGAAAAATAAATTCTTGAAAGATTATATCTTTTCAGCTATGAAATGAAAATGCTGCGTATAACATTAGATGTGTGAAGTGGCTTTAAGAGAAGTTGCTTGGCTGTTTTTATTTAGAAAAATCCACATTGTCTTTTAGTGTTGTGTTTTTTGATATTATTTTTGGAGGCTTCAACGGGAGTAATGTTTGAAATTATATTAAAGCATTTATGTAGATAAAATGTAATATGCGATATACGCGCAGTAGAAACATAAAGGCCTGTTATGAAAAAGCAGACGTGCAAAAGATATCAAATAAGATTTTATTCATGTTGCAAATATGTAGAGATATAAAGGTGTATTCATATTGACAGTAGCGTTACATCCTTCTGGCGCTCATCGCATCGCGTCTCTCGGAAAATATTTTTATGGGGATTTTTCTAAATATTAACTTTCTTCCATTTAGCCGGTAAATATATAAACCTAGACGGACGCTTTTCCCAAATTAATATTGCTTTGAACAGAAAGATAGGCAGGCGGGTTCATAGTTAAAGTTATAATAATTCTATACAGATTATGGGCAGTCTTTAGTCGCCTGTCAAGAAGTTTTTGTGTTATGTATAGATTTTTTTTTTGGCCTCTTATTATATATAAAGATAGATACAAGTAGATAAAATACAGATTGATTATCATAGTACCACTCCAGTGATTATGATACTTCAAATTTGACCCCGGCATCTTGTTTAAAGATGTCAATATCTATATAAGGCAGGTAACACACCGTGGGTGTTGCGCCTCGTAACGACCGATCGGAGTGAACGTCAAAATGTAAATGAAGGTTGCAAGTCTAATCTTGACCTTAATAAGAAAATTGTTGATTACAATTTATGAGCGTTATTTTCATGGCGGTGTGTTTATTGTGTGATGTACGTGCATAATAGGTTTAAATAGGAGTTCCAATAGGATTGTACCTCAAGGTTTTACAGCTCTTTAGTGACTGCGATGGATATTTATGACGTCTTATCTTGAGCTTTAGGTATATTCTAAGATTCAAAGGCGTGTAAAGTGTTAATGATCTTAAGCTTTCAAAATATTATTTCTATCGATCTGTTGTCTGGTATATTTTTGGTACAAATCTATCTTCATATTTCGTATAATTTACAAAATATGACTGACTGCAGAGAATCATATTTGGCGTAATTCGTTTTTTTGTTATCAATTAAATGACATGGGGTTTTTTACTGTTTTCAATATCCTATTAATTTAACCATAATTTTCATATTATGTTAACAAAAATAATTTAGGTTAAGTCCTTAAAGTACGTATATGTATATGTGTTCTAATATTTTTGAGTGGCATCACTTAATTTATTACTGCAACTACACTATTTTTGGTTACTTATTATACAAGTGATAAGACATAAATAAGTGATTAAAAAGTAAATTTCAAAACAACCTTTACTGTAGGTTAAATAAACTTAAATAAAATTAATTATAGTAAACGTTTCCTAGCGTCTAATTAAATATTTAGGTATACAATTTTACGACGATAACAATAAGGTAGCAGAAAAATTATTTGAATTTAACACGCAACAATAAACTTTATATCCAAGTAATTTAAACCAAAACTGCACGCAATAACCCTTTAAGAGAGTCCGCATCACGATTCGATCGGCCTTCGAATAGCTGTCTGTTATTATCGGACGTGTATAAGCGTTTAGTGACATTAGAACACTATTTTTTTGTAGAAAAATGGATTGGTGTGCCTCCATCTTTATTTCCTTACGGATTTTTTTTTTATAAACTTCACTCTATTGTTTATTATACGGTCCTTACAAATTAACTGTGCCTGGAAAGTGGGAAGTGAAGTAGCTTGTGTATTTGAGTCAGATGCTGTAAGCATATGGGTGGTTGTATGCGTGCTTCGTATCAAGCAAAAGCCATTAATGTGTCCATAAATTCTCTAAGATAAACTAATAGCTGACAAGGCAGACGTTGTCCTGCACGAACGTTGGCTTAATCTTACTATTGAATATCAAAATAAAGCGCCAATCTATTTGTCGCTTACCCCACTTACCGTCGGCCGCTCTGCCCCGTATTTCAAAATACCTTATAAGAAATTAATTTTAATGATATTCTGTATAGGGCAATTTTGATCTCCATAAAATACATAATATATCTAGCGTATTTAATTGACTAAGGGTTAATATGGTATTATTTAAAACAGTTCGTCATTGTTTTTGAAATATGTAAAAGATAAAAATTACAGTTACTGTGTGGTTATAGTATAGATAGGCATATGCAATCGCTTTTTTATACATGTTCTTAAGATATACAATTCCGTACTACAATATTATGATTTACCTCATAAGGTATAGCCTGCCTGGAATTGTTTTTAAGTAACCAAATTTTTGTCCCCTTTGATGTTCTTTAGACTTTAATTTATCGTTTAGCCAGGTAACATAATGCGATATAAGAATTTCCAAGAAAATTTCGATCGAATGAGACAAACAGCACTACGGTCTTGGATACGGATAATATCAATATTACAGTTAAAGCGACATAACGAGCGACGTCGAAATACGATCCGGGGACCGTTCTCTAATAGTTTCTTCCACGTCACCGGATATTTCACGTATGGATAGACGAAAGACGTTGGCTGAAGTCGTGGGGAGCTATTGCGTTTAACACGATAAATTAAACTTGAAGAATGCATCTATTTCTCTCACTCTGATGACATCGGTAATGTACTCGAGGTGGAAGTACTGGGCTTTGTGGCTTTAAGATTCATTCGTCTGTATCATCAATTAGTAAATATGATGATATGGAGGATGTTGCAGCTGAGGGTCTCGCTGTTAATGTTTCAGCTAAGGAAGTTGATAAGTGATTACACAGAAGACGAAGATGACATATAGATAGATCCATATGCCGTACATTTAAACGTGTATGCAAAGGTTAATATTTACTTGAAGACACGACCCCAAATATGGATGCTCACCACGCCGCGCCGCCGAATGTATCACAATCCCCACAGTGGTATGATTAAACTTTGTATGTATGTACTTTTTTGCTTAAATACTTTTTTACTTAATTAATCTATCCTCTACTTATATCAGTTTTCTGATTGTCCTCTTACTCCTTCATGTCTATAAATTGCCGTTATATTATCATCTGTAATTGCACCACCAAGTTCTGTAGATGATAATGAATCCCAGTTAACACAAAATCACAAAAGTCAATGTAATAACATCTGGCTAGTAATAGATCCCCGCAAAGCAACGTCGGTTTCTATTATATATATCGCGTTTATTTAAAACTACTTCTATAATTTATTAATTATAATCAGACCCTATTCATCACGCAAATTAAGATTGATATGTGTGTGGTTTTTTTACTTATGTTATCTGATATTCATCTTTAAACCACAAAAAGTAAGGCGATCAAGATAAAACACGCCACTTGATTATAAGTGTTGATACATATATTTAAGGCTTCTTCTATCATGTACAAGTAAAGGAGTCGTAATTTAAAATTACTAGTATGCTTTTTAGCAAGGCTCGATGGAAAGCGGTTGCCTCCTTCAGTAAAAGCGTCAAGGAGGCACATGGATAAGAAGAGGGAGTCTGCTTTTTCGCAGGCGCAAGCCCATTTAATGAATAAAAAGGGAGTAAAATATAAAGTTCCAATATCTTTATGATTAGTAGAAAAAAGTCATTTTCGCTAATAAAATGGCTGAGTTATAAGTGAAATATCTATTGCTAGATTTGTTGACTTTTCAGGTCTCAACCAAAACTTAATTAGTTAGACAATAAATACTCACATTCTGACAAGTATGTAAGCCTTTTATGAATTTACAGTATGGGAGAGTCTTTTGTGGGGGTAAAAGAAGATTTTTATTATCATTAGAGATCACCAGCTAGTTGAAATTCAGGAACAAATTTTCAGATTTGCGTACCATATGCTTGTTTAACAACTAGTACAAAACTAATGTTTAATGTGCATCAACATTGTTACATTTAACATGTTATAAACAGATGATTGTCAAAACACTTTGACAACATCTTATAGTAAAATCTATACATGTTTGTGTAAATTGTTTGACATCAGTGTGTATGTTGTTTTATTTTAATAATTTAACACATTTAGAATGCTTGTTTTAAAAAATATTAGCATTCGCACACCCTACTCTTTATAAACTATAAAACCGCCAATTTATGTACTCCTAAATAGGCTCGAGAATGCGATGGTGTGCTTAACTCAATTTGGCCGATTTTTGAGTTAACCCCCTTTAGATCTAGATGTGCGATATCTATACTAATATATAAGGCTGAAGATTTTTGTTTGTTTGTTCGCTTGAACGCGCTAATCTCAGGAACTACTGGTCCGATTTGAAAAATTCTTTCAGCGTTATGAAGGCCATTCATCGAGGCTGTAGGCTATACATCGTCACGCTATAATTGAATCTATTGTTTTATACTAGTTTTCGGAGGACAAAGTCGCGGGCACAGCTAGTGAAATTATAAAGATATATAATACACACACCAGCTGAATTGGCGGAACAGAAATAAAAGGGAGAATATAAAACACAGTTAGTTTTATTATTAAACGAATAATAATTAAACATGAAACATTAATTAAATTAACACGTTTTGTCATTAATTTGCAACACCCTTAAAGTTTAATGACAAATAGCAATACTAAACCGTGAACCCTAGTGGGACGATACATCATGTAAATAATATAATGTTAAAGACTGAAAATAATTTAAATCGCAATTATTCATATACATAAAAGCGAAAGGTTAGCTAACAGGAAATCTCGAAAACTGTGGGACGTACATGGATGGAATTTGACGAGGAGGCAGTTTACAGTTAGTAGATCTGCGCTAAGAACAGATTTTTCGAAAGGAACAGATTAAGAAAGTCTAATGGCTTTTGCGAGCTTAATTTTACGCGGACGAAGCCGCGGGAAACAGCTAGTAATGGCAGGAAACAAGAAACATCAGATACTTTTGTTACCAGATTAAAAAGCAAAAAAATCATGTTAACAAGACCTCAGAAGCTACATATGCACAATAAAGTATTTTTATATAATTTTTTTTTTCATAAAATGTTTGAGTTTTCATAAACATTTGTTAAAATATTTAAATTGGAAGGTATTTATTCAAAATCACAGACACTAGTTACCATACAATGTGGAACGTTTCTAGACGCAACTTCGTTCGCGTAAAATTAAACTTGCCCTTAGTCCTCCTTAATGTGGCCGTGTCAAAAAATAACAATATTTCGTCCCGCAGTTTTCGGGATTTCCTCTTAGATGACCTTTCGCTTTTATATATCACGTATGTAGATTTGATGATAAATTTTTAGTACAGGAAATTTAAGAAAAAATAAATTAATATTGACACAAGAAAATTGATTGTTAAAGCGTACAATTTTATTTCAGTAAATTTTATTAAATGGGGTTTTAGTTCGAGTTTTTAATTGTAAGCACGTTGTCACTTACGTGACGTAAATAATATAAGTAAAATTCTAATTTGTTTTTAATGGCCTTTAATATGACACCATTTCCTTAATAATCGTCTGGTAGATATAACTGCTTAGCGCCAGCGAGAGCCCTACCTCACCGAGACGCCGTGGTGGCGTCGCCGGCTACGTGCCATCAATTCCTGTGGTTGCAAATGCGGTTGCCAGTAGTACGCATTTATTCTTTAAAGACTGGTTTAGATATTTTTCCTAGAATCACATCCGCATCGATTGCAAATTTATTTGTTTTCTTCGAATCCTAAATTGCCATAAGCGAGTATAAATAACCTGCTAAGAAATTATTTCGGTCCTTTTATGGAACTTTAATGTATTGTTGTACAATTTTTGAAAGAATTCTGAGAATTTCCCTTAAGTCTATGTTGTGTTCGCAATTTACGTCATATCAAAAACGTAGCACCTTTCAGATTACAGCCCATCGTTCAGTGAACCCACTTTCGGCGTCACATATAATATTTAAATTAATAATATTTTACATATACAAAAAAACAGTGAACTATTTAGGAAGCTATTTTAAAGAATACCGTATTAATCTTTAATCATTTAAATACGCTAGATACTTTATACATTTTATGCAGATCAAAATTGCCCTTTACAGCATAACATTAAAATGAATATCTTAGAAGATATAAGAGATTTAAAATGTTTTTTAGATATGGAATAAGAAATTTATTTTATATGTACAGATAGACATCGTTACCTAATCCTACATATAAAACTTACCCAGATAAACATTCGACTATCTCAGAAATTAGTGTTCATTGACGTCAATTAAACGTCAACGGGTAATGCGCTTGAAAAACACTAAAAATGAATGATAATACGTACGATTATTTAATCATTACCTTTTCATTTAAATCATATATGTTACACCCGACTATGTTAGCTGGCTCTTTGATTAAAGGGCCCGAGAAACTCTGGAAAACTTATAATAACTTTAAAAATAGACGCTCATAAAACAGCCAAGTTATATAAATAAATTTGACAGACTGAATCACCAGGAGTTAGATACTAAAGAGATTATTCGTAAAGTCATATGACTACTAGAGAATCAGTGTCTTTAATCCGCGAATGAATACGAGGGAAAATCGGTGTAATGCTGCAACCCGAAAGCTACACCACCGAATCCGCCACTCTATTTCGGCTGTGTTCTGCATTTCTGCTTTGTGCAGCGGTCTCGTAAACAAATCTTCTTTGTATGTTTAATACTCGTAAAGAATAGGCAATAGGTACCACATGTACACACAACGAAGACGTGGCAGGCCCTTTAAGGGATGGGATGACGGCATTCGCGAATTGGCTGGAACAACGTGGTCAAGGTTAGCCAGAGATAGAGTTCACTGGAGCAGTTTGGACGAGCCTTTTACCGCAAAAGGATGACCTTATAATCAACAAACACTAATAAACTTCTAAATATTATGCTAACAAGAACATACTGTAAGGGAAATAAATAAATTTATTATGTTTAATACTCGACTGGCTTATTGGTGTATATAAAAGGTTTTTCAGCGTTCTGTTCGATACCATTGCGTTACAGAAGAATAACGAAGTTGCGGGAAACAGCTAGTATCCAGTAATGGTTGGTGTTTTAAGCTTTCGGCCGTCACGGATCCGTATCGTAATGATGATGACGATGATGGTGATGATGATGGTGACGACGATGATGATGATGATGATGATGATGATGACGACGACGACGATGACGATGATGATGATGATGATGATGACGACGACGATGTGCAGATGTCCATGGGCGTCAGTAGGCACTTAGCTGCCTGCTCGTTTGCCTCTTGTAATATAAATACAAAACAAATAAATGACACAAAAATCACTGGTCTTTGTCGTATTAGCACTTAAGTAGAGAAAATACTATATAATACGTGCCATTTCGGACCGCCAATGACAGAGCGTTCAATTTAAAGATTATTATCGGCACTTGACCTTCTATGTGAAATAAAGTGTCCATTGAGACACAGCAAAGTTTCAGCCACAGAAATGTGACCATTTTTTCTTTTCTTCATATGACAATTTGTATGAAAATTGTGGCAAATGGACAGGCGGTTTCGCTTTTTACTATAAATTTATTTTTATAACATTTTACATATACTTTACAAAGTACTACAAAACTTTGCCACGCTACATTATTATTGAAATGGTTATTCAAATGAAGCTATGTCTAGCTCCGGCATAAGAATTAGATTGCCGTTTACAAAACAGTCTCGTACAAAGCCACGCATTGCCGACCGCTGCAGTAGGTCTATGGCACTCGTCGGGATATAAGCGAAATGAAGAACAAATTAACAACTCAAATGCAACTGCAAACCTCACAACTCTTCGAAAACATAATCATTTGGGGCTTATGACTTGTTCAAACTAAATCAAATTAAATTCTGGTATCGTCGTTTAACTTTCGGTAATATTCTATTAAATCTCCGCCATTTTTATGACAATTTTTTTATATAATAAGCAAACGAGCCGGCGGCATTCACATAATTGACTACCGGCGCTCGTGGACAATTGCAAAATCATACTTTTGCTGACTACCAGCCTTTTTCCATTCGACACAGAGGGTTATGCCCGACCATTGTTCGTGCATTTGTTTTTATAATCTAATAATGTGGACGCCTTGCCTAGCTGCGTGACTAGGGTTTTAGAGTAGGCGAGCGGAGATAAAAGTTCCTGTATTTTTAAAGTTATTAAATTAACACGTAGACTAAACCACTATACTGTTTTGTTTTTCCTTATTTATAAATATTACAGATCGCAGGCTGGTCGAAGATCGGCCACAAATCTTAAGATTTGCTGATGCTTCATCATTTTAATTATTTGTACAAAAACATTGTTATATTTGACAATTAATAAATATCCAGTCGTCATGATTTAGCTTTGACACAATCATATAGTAAAATGTAAACATGAGTGTGTAAACCGTTAGCCATAAAAAAATTATTAATTCGCATTATATACATACATATAAACTGTTCAATACGGGTAGTATTGTACAACAATGAAGACACATTTTATTGATAATGCGTTACACACGTATCGATAAATCGTTGCGAAAAAACTTTGCAGTTTAAACTAAGCAGTATATAATCCTAATCGGCTTAGGAAGAGCAGGGTGACAAGGTTTGTACAGTTGATCTTTATAAACATATATATGCATATCACTATCGACAAACGACTCGTTAAAATTCATGATACGCGTTTTGTTTGATCTTTTTATATTATGAGTACATATGTACGTTTGTGGCGTGACGAAGGAGTACGGACTAATGGAGATATCGCATCTGTCATATCGGGAATATAACGTTTGGCAGTTTTATTGCTATTGCATGCGATGCGGAGATTGCGATTTGTGATACGATTTCAGGGCGAGGACAAGTTCTTTCGCGAGTTTGTTCTCCACGTATTATTTATTTGTGATCAGGCGCGGATCCATCGTTGTGGGCTCAATGGGCATGCTCATCAACCTAAAAGACATATGAAGTCACACTTTCACGGTATATTGAGATGGGATACCTGATAATATTATATTCAATGGCTTACTTACAAAATAAAATGTTTAAAAATTATATATTTTATAGAAATATGATTTGTAGGAATGCACTATATCGATCACCAGTTGTTACCCGCAACTTTGTCCGCGGAAAATTGGGTGAATAATTTTAGTGTGATGATATATAGCTTCCTCTATAAATGGACTATCTAACGCTGAAAGAATTTTTCAAATCGGACCAGTAGTTCCTGAGATTATCACGTTCAAACAAGTAAACAAACTTCAACAAACCTACAAACTCTTCATCTTTATATAAGTTCAGACGCGGACTAGCAGCGAAAATTGGACAAATATGGAGTTGCTGTCCACCATTTTTTTGTAGGCTAGATCCGCGCCTATTAGATTTAATATTCATATGGCGACGCAAAAGTCTCTCAATAGAACCATAAAGAGTATTTCAAGTTCATATTTACCTTGCGATTTCTACCGTAATTACTTGATAGGACTTGAAATTTCACCCTCAATACCTCGTTGTGCAAGTCCACAACCGTGCTACTTTTTAGTTGAACTTTTTGTGGAATTAGTTGCCAGCTCCGATTTTTCCAACCTCTTTCCGACTTAGAGACCTTCAAGAAAAGTTTTCTTTTAATATGCCACCTGAGTGACTACCGTCGCCCGTGGACAATTGCAGGAAAGAAGGCTCTTTTAGAAGAAGGGTCCCTAAGTCGTAACGGTTTGGAAATGCCTAAGCTGGTTTCTGATTTCACAAAGGAATTATGGGAGGTAATATGTTTTTAGAGAATCGCATGGTTTTGGACTTTAGGACATCAAAGTGGTGAAGAGATACCAACGCATCCGTAGATAGTGAAGTTGTCCATGGTCGTAAATAGTCATTCAGGAGAACTCAATGGCCGTTTGGCCCTCGTTTTACATAGATATTGAGGTCACAGCTTAATCAGTGGCCAGCATCTGAGTCAATGTTGTAACGATTGCCGTAATATAAACCTACTACAATGTAGGGCCTTAATTATTTCGGCTCTGGGCATGCATTCCGTTACAATGTGAGTAAATTGGACACTGCGACTTTTTAATCTGGCAATAAATATACCGGTAACTGGATCACGGCTGATTAAAATCGACCAGATAGCAGAGCACTTTTAAAGGAAATACGCGATAAACGGTTTCGTCGTACTCACGAATAAAACTTATCTATCTTTACTAATGACCATTATCTCTTGGATAGATTTTAATATGATGAGCTGGATAAGAAACTATGTTTATATTTTTATGAATTATATCTAGTACGAACGCCATCTATTGGAAGTATTCGAAAGTTCCGAACAACTCTGCATTTTAAGTATTTTATTATGAAATCTTCTTTTGAGTTTTGAGTTACTTAAACCTTGCCAGAAATAATATGGAGTAAAACTAAACAGATATATATAAATTAAATAGGCCCAGCCGTTTTTGAGTTATAGCGAGAAACCTTATTTAGGTTATACACCGACTCCAGGACCACGTACTGAATCCAATATCTCTGCAAACCATCTACGAATCCCCATACACACAAGATTTTATCCAAATCGACCTAGCCGTTTAGGGTCACAAAGGCTTGAACAGTCGATTTGGATATCGATTTGTGAGATACATTTGGATAGATGGATACTTTATTGGACAAAAAGACTTAAACTTGTTGTAACTTTTATTGTGATTTGGTCAAAATAGTCACCATCTCGGCCAAATTCCACGGGATTTACCGTAGCCATAATTATTAGACAAAACCAAAATATACGCTTATAGGACCTATAGCATCACAAGGCATTATTTTCGAGAAGGAAATAGGGGTTAGTTTATTTAAGTATATAATTAGTTTTTTTAAGTATTAAATTAGATACTATAATTATAGAGTGTAAAGTAGAAAGTCGCGGATTTAATTGCGCGTGGCAACGCCGTCGCCACACTGTTATCACACAGTAAATAAAGCAACTTTGAAAAAGAGCGGTGGTGCTTCCTGGACCAGAGAGGGAACGAACTCAAGTTCCGGTCATTTGCTGCCATCTTATATAAATACACGTGTGAAACTCAAATAGGATATCTGAGTCACTGGAAAGCACACCAAAGAGCGGAACATTGAGGTTTTCCCGCCCAATAGTGTCCCGTAGCAGTTGCTGTGTTCGAACACGGCTACAAGGCTTGAATGATCACACGGTGCGGCGCCACGTCTTACCTGCCGCATCAGATGTTTCACATCACAAAACTCTGACATTTCTTATCTGTGGGTGTCGAATATTCAAATTTGATTATTTTTTTTGAAAGATATATATTTCTGCTCAGAAAATAAAAAGGTGACCGCGAACGTGTCAAGACATGCTTATATATAGAAGGGTTCCGTACCTGATACGCGATAAAGGTTTCTGTTAAATAATTTCAAAAGTTGTTTTCCGATTTCGCTCGAAATAATTTTCGCAGTAAGTTCTTAGTATATTCTATTAACGTGGATAATGTGAAAACTCTATAGATCTCATAGTTTCGAAATCCTAGGGGAGGACCACCTTGGGGGCGGACAGACGAACGTACAGAGCGAAATTGTAAGCGTCTACAGAACCCTAAAAAAGGAGATGATCTGCGCAGACACGTCGTAACGATTCCATTACACGCTCCGGCATCGGGCGATCGGAGCTCGGCTCATAAATTAAAAGCCATCATATTTGTTTTTCAAAAGGGACTCCGAGCAAATAAAATTCCGATTGACGGAGCGTAACTTCGGCCGGTGCGGTAATTAACGATGCCGTTCTCAACCGCCAGTTCCAACGCCTTGAATCTGGCTGATTTCGCCGGCTTTTAGAGTTCCGTAGTCCTTCAAGGAGTCCATACACTTTTGCTCTGTTCGTCCTTTGGTCTGTCCGCCTGCAAGGTGGTCCCCCCTAGGATTTTCAAACGATTAGGTGTAGACTTTTGAAATTCTCCATGTTGATAGGACATGCCAAAAAATCAATAGGAAAATTATTTGAACGAAATCGGACAACAACTTTTTAAATTATTTATTAAATACCTTAATGGCATTTCAGATACGGAACCCTTCTATATATAAGCGTGTCTCGGCACGCTCTTGGCCATTTTTTGTAACTAAGACGGAAAACAAAAATGTGTTTTTTTTTAACGGTTTGATAAAGAGTCATCGCGGCTTACGGATGTTTGTAACTCACGTATTGTCTTAGCGCATTAGACTCATACGTTTGCAATTGCCTCTGTACTATTTTTTTTTATGTTTTAGATTTTTATGTTATATTACTTAAAGTAGTAGATTTACACAGAAATAAAAGTTCTAAAACAATAGCTAAGATGTTAAATTTACCACTGCCTCTGCCGTCTCAGTAAGTTTAAGTCGTCTCCTCATTTGAATATTTTTCGCCGCGCAATCTTCCTTGTTGATGATTAAATTCGACGCGTCCGATTCGAATCTCAACCCTGGATTTTTTGCATTTGTCTTATGGCGTCATCGCATACGATATACACGACACGATGATGATACGAAAACGGTACGTCAAGTTTTGTTAAGTTGTAGAAGATTCGGATACATCGATTTGGAATAAAGGTATTATCTATATTAATGTATACAGCTGAAGAGTTGGTTTGTTTGTTTGCTTGAACGCGCTAATCTCAGGAATTACTCGTCCGCTTCAAAAAATTATTTCAATGTTAGATAGCCCGTTTATCGAGGAAGATTATATATCATCATGCTGAAATTGAAACTATTTTTTTTTACCTAATTTCACGCGGACGAAATCGCGGGCACAGCTAGTTTTGTTTAAAAGTTTTCTATTTTTTTAACTCATAATTCTCTTGACTGGTTATACGATGTTAATAATATCGGAATATGAAATGTCACATACTAAACTAAAGCAATACAAAAGTCCTGTTTTTTGCTAAACCTAGAAAACAAATTTATATACGTTATTAAATCATATAAAATTTCATTTTTTAAAGAATACTATTATATACGACTAACACTCTTGTTACTCCTATAATTAATCTTTTCGAAACTTGTGTTACAATTAGACGGGATTAATAGATAACCCAGGTGGTTTTTAAACCGCAATGGGAGCATTTGACAGATTTCCGTACATTCTTTCACCTTTCAGTCACGGAGGCTTCGTATTAAGATGTATGTACATTATATAATATCTGCTGAGTAAAAGATTAACAGTAAGTCGCGGGCTTATGTTAGTACATCATAATCTCACTTTCGTTGAAGCTGGCAATTAACCAACGGGATCAACAGGCCTAATGGGCCGTTTTGACGTCAAAGGGCCGAGGGGCGTCGGAGCGCGACTGTCCGAATAATGGGCCGCCATGTAGGGTTGATCTATATTCATTGTCGAAATATCGATGTTCCGAGCAAGAATATATGTATATATTTTACATCGATGTCAAGTACTTCATAATCTCTCGTCGATGCCAGCCTATTTTCAATTGGTGTCACGACCAAGTATTTGGCAAAGAGACTATTTTGTAATTTATTAGTTCTTAAGAAATCCTTGCTTGTCAGTGACCAGCATTTGGGTCGATCGCTAGGTTAAACACTTCTTACCGCGGCCGGGTTGTACATAGGTCACCCATCCCAACACTGGTTTTTCAAAACTCAGGTGTATATTACATAGAGATTGGGGCAGTCCGGGACATGACGTCAGATGGCAGTCGGTCATCTTAACTCGCCTTACAGTCACATCCTCGGCAATTTATTCGGACTCTGGTACTAGATCGGGATAACGCTAGGCACCAGATTTCAATAAGTTTACAAAAAAAAACAGAATCAAAGTTAAAAATTAAAATATCGATGCCTGATCGATCTGCATCGATTCCTGTATTAGACGTAATAACATCGATGTGTCAGTGTTTCTTCGAACTAGACATCCCTAGAGCCAAGTTTTGTTCCCCCCCCCCCTTTTCTTTTACCCTCCCCCCTCTCGGGCTACACGCCGCGACCTCCGGACCCTCGTCAAGCACCACTCGATTAGCTTAACGCGTACACTAATTAGATCTATGTAGTTATCGCCGTAGTTAATCGTTACTTGACGGCGCTATTTAAAGTATAATCTCATAACCTATTAGTGTGTAATGAATTGTACATATTAAAACGACTGGTGCATTTTTTCCGGTTCCGTAGTCCTACAAGGAACCCTCATATTTTCGCTCTGCCCGTCTATCCTCTAAGATTTCCAAACTATTAGATGTAAAGAGAGACTTGAAGTTTCCCGTGTCCATACGCACGTGTCCATGCTAAAAACTCACTAGGAAAATTATTTTGAGCGAAATCGGACAAAAACTTCGCAATTATTTAACAAATACCTTTATCACGTGTTACAAACGGAACCCTTTTCTATATAAGTGTGTCTTGACACGCTCTGGGCTTCTTTGTATTTATATCTTTCTATATAACGGACTCTGCATACGTTGTTATGTCCAAATGCTAAAATGAAGTGCAATTTCATCGAAACGCCACTTACAGGGTCCATTTGTGATGCTAAACCATTTACGAATCACCTTTATCGAGCACAAAATAATATTATCAAAATCGGTCCAGCCGATTTGTTTAGCTGCGGCAACATACACGTAAAAAAATACACGCGAAACATAGTTCGGATTAAGCCCATTTCTTTTTATTAATTAACTTTAAGAAACTATAATCAGCAGTTGATTTGAGACGGTAGTTTCAAACGGAATTTATTACTGTATCTATAAATAACTTTATAGACGCCTTGTTATAATATAGAAAGAATGGATTGACAGATAGTTGACACATCTTTTACTTTAAAATATGGTTCAATAAAACAGTCGTATATTACGTGAACAATATGTTTTTTAACGTCTGTTGGTTTATTGTAGAGACATGAAAATATATGAGTGTATTATTATTTAATACATTATTGACCTTTCTAAACATGTCTCTATAAATTAAAACGGACAATAGTGGAAACTACCAATTTTAAAAGCGTATAAAAACCAACTACGCCGCGATACTGGTTTTTCAACGTAACCGATCGCTCTAACATTAAAAATCTTAGACGCAGTTTGTTTTTTTTTGTTGTAGTAGAAAAAACGTATTAGTGGGCATCTCGTAAAACTTACCATCAAGTGACAAATTGTTTGATATGGTCGTTATCTCCGGGAAAAATGGTCAAATTATACACTTTAAAAGAAATGTTATATGTACATTATATGCTGTTTAAATGCTTGTCTCTATTATGTTGACTCTATTTGTCGCTCGCTATAAGACTAGTTGATCGCTGCAACTATTTTTACTATGTTGAATTTATTTCTTATACATATATAACCTCAATACTCTCTCCCAGGGGGTGGATCTTCCTTTATCTGTCCGATAACTGGTCCAATCCACTACGGGTGCGTGACCCCGGAGTGCCCTAGCTGCTATTGTCACACCCCCTATACCGACTGTGACAGTAGTATCCGCATCCTTTCTCTCATCCCCATCTACCTTTGTATCCTTTTTCTCCATCCCTTTCCCTATTCCTGTCTTTCTAATTAGAGGTAGCGCCACGCTTTAGGCCGAATTGGGCCGGCGCGTCCGGGTACCAGTACCTCTTTCTCACATGAAATCGGCGTGAGGTGGCGGCAATGCTGTCACGTCAAGTGATAGTATTGTTGTCGCGTTTCTTTCGGTTTGTAAGACTTCCCGGTGGCCTAAGCTCGTCATTAAAGGCCGGCATCGCATCTTCGAGCCTTCGGGTCGTGCAGATATCTATGGGCGTCGGTAGACACTTAGGTGCCTGCTGCCTGCTCGTTGCCCCTTGTAACAAAAAAAATATATATAAATAAATTCCTTCCTGTTTTTGTCGATGAATCTATTATAAACGAATATGTCCCTTTAGTTTTCCAATAAATCCCGGGAAAAATAAAAATTCAAGTTCGAAGTCCAAACAAAACTTTTTCCGAACGATATATATATATATATATATATATATATATATATATATAGAAGTGCATACTCATTTTTTAAAGGCCGGCAACAGAAGGCAGGCAAGTCGCTTACAATACGAAAAAAAAAAGCTTAAAAAAAACAAAAATTTATGCAGAATAAATCATATTTTTTAATACGAAATTATGGTGTGAATTAATATTTCGCTCAACTGGAACCGGATGCCAAACTAATTACTGCTGTCAAATGGTTGTTAAATTAATGTACAAATAAATACGAGCTCCGGATAAATTTATTAATCAGTTTTTGTCAGGAACTAAGAATGAAACGGTATTTTCACTTGATAGATTTAAAGTTACTGCGTGGAAATTTCTTCAAATTTCTATTTATCTTTAAGCAGTCAAAATTCGCCCACAAATCTATAGATTTGCATACATTATAAGTAAATTTATTATTTGCAGCTTGCTTGCATAATTCTTTGCACAGCGACATTGTTATATTTGACAATGTATGAACGGTCGTCATGACTACACTTTGACACAATCTTACAGTGAAATGTTTGCATGTGTGCATAAATTGTTTGGCATTGGTGTGTGTGAGAATAATGCATATTTTATAAAGAGACTATGCATACACAAACTACCCTAAATGTAAACAATAATTGTGCCAAATTTTATAATCCTCCGTCCGCGTAATTTTCGTAAAATGGTACGGAAAGTTTTTGTTTCACTTATATATATATATAACAAGGGACAAATGAAGGTTTCATGGCCCCATGGACAACCACCATGGTACATTAACCTAAACACATTGTTTCAAAAAATAATAAAAATTTGGATAACCATATCTACCAAAAACCTTGCAGCAAAGTTTGTTAGTATATTGGAAAAAGCCCTCACATTGTTGATATTGAACTTTTCCATTAATGATGTTCTCGTTTTTTATATTTTATTCACTTGCCGAGGGGTTAAAGTTATCGATCAAAATTTACACGTCAATCGACATTATGGAATCCCTATCGTTACGCGATATGACGTGAAAAATCTGTCGTCGAAAAATGGTATGATTGAAATTTTAATATTTAAACAGTAAATTACGCGCCGAATAATAATTAGCGATCGAACGGACAAACGATGAGCGGAATTCAATTCAATTGTTTCGCACTTATTAATTTAGAGACAGTGCACGCCGGCGTTTATATTGCTGGGAAATTGACGCTGGAAACGGTTTTTTTTTTTTGGAGAAATCAAAGTTTTGCAATGATTAATATAATTGGTGTATTGAAAACAAGAAAATAGTAATTACATTATATACATATATATGTATATATATATGACTGGCCCATTGGCTCAGTGGGCAGTGACCCTGTCCTCCGCTCCGGGAGTCGTGGGTTCGATTCCCACCTCGAGTATAGATAATAGAATGTAACTGCTCTTCGTTAATCAACTAGGATTCTCTCATTCCTCGAATACTATTTTAGTTTAATTTATTACAGTTTAACCTGAATTTTTTTTAAAGGTATAATAACTTTTAAAAAACTTTATTAAAATAATGAAAATTACGTACTTGAATTTAACTGCTATCTTAGAAAAATAGAACCCTTATGGCATAACATCGTTGTACGTCTGTATGCCTGTCAGGAGCCTCTCGCAATTTTACGTAAACAAAGACGCAAGAAACAGCTAGTTATTAATAAATAAATAATAATAAATAAATATATACAGGACTATATGACACACGGGGATATGCTCCTATGGTAGACAACTTAATGCCTGTGTTATAGGTAACAGACGCCTGTTACGACGCACATATTTTTTTTGTAAAAGTATATAAACACATCCAGACTCGAGGCGGGAATCGAACCCACGACCCCCGGAACGGAAGGCAGGGTCACTGTCTACTGCGCCAACGGGCAAGTCAAAATTAATATTTTAACATACATCGTATATTAATTAAATCGCCATTTAAACACGTGCGGTCATGGTTCGAACCGCACGTTACCAATTACGACTGTTAAAATGTTAACGTTCAGCACGAATGCACATACAAAACTAATTAAAATTAAAAAACGAATAGGTCAACCTATAAGAAGTGGCTATCGACCATAGACAATTGCACTAAAGAGTCTCCCTTTGTCGTGTCTCCTCGATTTCAGAACACTCCCCTGGATGCCTCAGCCAGCATCGGAATACTAGGAGTCGACATATCGAGCGACGTTTAGTTTGGCGGTCACTTGGAAGAGAAGGGTAAATTAACCCCTAAGAAGCTAGGTGTCCCCTACAGGGCGAAGCAGTACTTCATGCCAGACCACCGATTGCAACTGTACAAGGCGCAAGTTCGTCCTTACATGGAGTACTGCTGTCGCCTTTGGGCGGGGGCACCACAATATCAGCTTCTTCCACTTGACCGCATTCAACGTAGAGCGGCCCGAATCGTCGGCGACCCAGCCCTTTCTGATCGGCTTGATCCTGTAGCATTGCGGAGAGATGCGGGTTCACTCTGCATCTTTATCGCATATATCATGGGGAGCGTTCGGAGGAATTGTTCGGACTTAAACCGACAGACCGGCAGCTGAATTTTACGACATGAAATCCCGTAAAAATTTGAAATCCCACCCTCATCACCTCGATGTCCTAAAGTCCACAACTATGTGCTTTTCTAGAAACAATTTATCCGTGAAATCAGTTGACAGCTTTGGTATTTCTGAACCGATACGACTTAGGGACTTTCAAGAAAAGAGCATACTCATATCTCAAAGGCCGGCACCGCATTTACGACTCTCTGGTGTTGCAGTTGTCCATGGATGTTGGTAGTCACTTAGATGACCCGCCTGCCCGTTTTTCCCTTGTTTTATGAAAAAAAAAAACTACCAAAAAGGTCGCAGATGCGAAGCCGGATTTGTGAAATGAGTAAGCTGTTTTCTTGAAAGCCCCTACGTCGCATCGCTTCAGCAACACTGGAACTGACGATTGATTCCACAGATATGTTGTATGAGGCAAGAATTTCCTGTAACGGGAAAGGGTCCACTCTCGTTCAGCACCACATTAATTTGTTAATAAAAAATGTGTAATCTTCATCATCAATAATATTATAAACTTCGAAGGAATATAATAGTAGGTTATTGTACCAATGGGGTAAAATTAGAAAAATAAGAATTATAAAACAGATATAATTATTTAAATATTCTTATATTATAAACCAGCTATTTTTTTAAATTATAAAACCGAAGTTTTACAAAATGTTAGAATCTGACTAAACAAGTCATATTTATTGAAAGATTTCAGACAGAATTTTTTTCCACAAGGGTCAATATAGAGTATTTGATCACTTTCCCGTAGACAATCACATTTTCACAAACTCTGCTATGAAATTAAAGAAAGTCGTATACAACCTGAATATTTTAGTCAAAAAGTAGGATTAGAAATGAATTTACAGAAAACTGATGACAAGTAGCGATAGATAACAACATCTGTAAATCTCACTGAAATAGAATACGTGGATGCATACAATGTTTACTTGCCAAGAAAATTTCTTTCAATACACGTAACATGGATTTAATTAACAGATGCATAAATATAACGTGGAAGACGTACTTGTATCTAGTACTTTTAAAAGTATCCTACCAATTTTTTACAAAAAGCAAGTAATGGATACCTGTCTAGTATGCCTTACAAACTTGGGTTTACTTAACTATACTAGGTGCCCGAAAAAGTTAGAATTTCCCAGGCTGGAATGAAACGGTCAATGTTAAACATTAGAATTCAAAAATTTAAAAACTAAGGAATTAGACAAAACACAGAAGTATTAGATTTCCTTCAACACGTTAAGGAACAGATATGGCGCTGAGGTGAACCAGGACCTAGGCAGGTCTAAGCTAGAAGACTGTAGGCGGACTAGAGAAATAACGGTTCGGAGAGGCCCCAGAGAAAAACGTACCGTGACTGACCAGTAAGCTGTTGGGCAGATAAGATCGCAGAGATAGCTGGAAATCAATGCGTGAAATCAGCTACAACCGCGAACAAAAACTTGGACGAGTCCTTTGCCCTAGAAGGGGCAATTTAAACTTTATTGACACAGTGACAAACAGTGATCTATTTTATTTTGTATGATCAATTTTAATTAAAATTATTATAAAGTAATTAATTATTGTTAAGGTTTATAAAATTGTCAAGTCAAGGTTTGTTAAGTGCGTCCTGAAATATTTGGCAACCACTGGCGAAAGTTTTTAAAAATGATCGCCGTAATTCGTTATTGCTACAATTTAATAAGCGGTTAATACGTTTACAGCATCATATTTCGAGAATTTCTTATATCTGATATAATTCCAAGTTAGGAAGGTTCAAAAATCTACGAAGCGTCGTTGGGGTCACTACCCATGACGTTGGCCTTAGATACTGATATTGGTAGTTTTTATGTTCGGACTAGACTAAGGCATTTACAGTGTGACTTCAATATAGTGTAGCATAGTGCAAAATCGTTCTTTTACCGTCAGCTGTAGCGGTTACCGTTTATAAAGAGCTCAGAACGCAGCTGTTACCTAATGTCATCGCTTCATACTCTCAGGTGTCAGATTAGGTTACAGTGAGTAATATGAGAAGGAGCGTAAAAAATAAAACGAAACATGCCTTATATATGACTTTATTGACTCCAGCGTATGTACACGACACGGCGCGTGCGGTCGCATAGACTATAGCCAGTACTTGCTAGTGTCCGGTAACTACCGAACACGTCGGCAGTTTGGTGTATTCTGTATTGGCAGCGCTCTGGGGAACTTATAGTAGTGTGGCGTTTGCGTACATCTTTTTCATACATACATTACACAGTAAACGCACTATAACGATTACGCGGCTATTTTATAAAATGTTATACGGAACTTTCGTGTATCATACAAGTGGGTATTTATTTAGCTCTATGCTTTTTCGATCTTTGATTATGGAAGTAAAATTTTAATGTACAAAGAATAAATATGTAAACTCGAACATGGTGAAAATTTTTGAGCGGCAAAAGTCAATTGTAAATTTATCTTTACGTAATATGCTACAAAAATATTTAAACGTGCAGCGAATAATTAACGAGCATCGTTTATAACTGCTACCATAATACAGTCTCACCGGCAGGAAATATGGTCAAACTTTAAAAAATATGGTATATTACTATGGCGATATTGATACTTTATTTGTTCTGCAGAAAAGGGCTGCTCGTGTAATAACAAATAACAAATTTATGGACCTTAAAATACTGACTGTATACTCTCAATATATTTTCGAAAATCAATCGATATTTATGTACATAAAAACTTATATAAACACGCGATAGGACAAATCAATATAGCCTAGGCCAAACTCGTTCATCCTGTTAGTGATAGGTTGAACCAGTTTAGCCAAGGTCGAATCGGTTCAGCCTAGTTAGAATTTACATGCTTTAGGATAAACTGGTACGTCCTGGTCGGAACTAATTTCACCTAGTTTGTATACTCTTTAAGCTCCTCAAAGTAAACTGATAAAGAAATAGAAATTGAATAGTCAATATGATTTTTATCTGCAATTTGCTTGTTAACTTATTTTTGCAAGGTTTACTCTGGTGGCACTTAGAATTGCAGAGTACTTTGTTTTTTTTACAATTGCATTTGTTTGTTCTATAATTTTTCATGCAACTGCATCTCGCGAAGTCTTGCCCTGATCCAACAGAATGTGTTGTGGCTGCAGTCCTTAAAGATAATTCTTTTTGAGGTAACAAGGAAGTGGAAAGGCGATTTATTTTGATATGAAGACATTCTGATTAAAATATCTACAAGCCCACTCGTACAAGCTTTTAATTTAAGCCTAGTAGAAGGGGAAACAGGGAATATTAGAAATACCTAAAAAGTATTCCTAATATTTTTTAAACAAAAAAAATACATATATTTTTTTTGGACGGTGAGTTTCGTTGTCGGTAAATCACGAGTATTTCCACTCGACTGGCCGTATATCTCGTGTCAGAATCCGACGGTCCGTGATCTGCCTGTATTTTATCTCATATTATTGTGTAGTTCATTTTTGGTAAATAATTAATAGTATGTAATAATAGTTCTACTCTACTTCCTAGCGTTATCCCGGTTAATAATAATAAAATCTTTATTTACAGGCATCTGGGTTCCACTGTTTTACGTGCCTTCCGAAACACGGAGGAGGTCGGATATCAAATATAAAGCAGTGCTAGAATGGGTTACCCATCTATCACCCGGTCGCAGCCAGAGCAACTTAACTTAGCGATCGACTCAAATGCCGACCTCTGATTAGGCCACAACACAGGCATTAAGTTGTCTACCTTAGGAACAGGCGTCCGTGTGTCATATAGTCCTATATATTTATTTATTTATTATTTATTAATAGATAACTAGGCACCTACTTCCAAGTAATTATTTTACAAGAGTGGCCCGCTAACATATCATTTCTTAACAATGTGGCCCGCGTGCATCTAACTTTCTTACTTACCAAAAGATTACCGACCCCTGCTTTAAGGGATTGGTTACTCAAAAGCATGTAGAAAGATTAGGGTGTGATTCTGGAAATGTCTGTGATGGAAGAAAGAGTACTGAAGGGACTTATTATACTGCGTTGCCATGAATCTTCTCTGGAAAGAAGCGTCTGGATGGTCCCTGAATGGCTTACTTATTAGATAAAATAGTAGAGTCTAAAAATCGAAGAGGAGGTCGTGGCCTAATCAGTGGTAGGCATTTAAGTCGATCGCTAGGTTAAGTTGATTTTGCTCCGAGATGAGTGACTAATTCTAGGCTTCGGGGAATATTATGGTTCAGGACCGTTAAACGAAGACCGGGACGCAAAAAGGTTTGTAGTACTTTTTTTTTCATTTTGGAAATTGCGTTGTGGGATTAAAGATTGCTAGCGTATCGCAACATGGATTTTTTTATACCGCACCATTAAAAGTGACACGATATAAAATTAACGCTTTATTTGGTAAATCTACAATGTAATGGGGTGAATTTTAAATTGTCTAAATTTCGAAAAGAAAGTAGTTAGCAATATCCATATGATTACTTACTTTTATGTTTTTTTTTAAATTTTATTGTTTTCATAGTTTGTTTTACTGTTTTCATAGATAGAGACTAGATTGTATGTAAATGTTGGGTAATAATGCTAATTAAAGACTGTTCCAAACATGCTTATTCTTTTTTTTTCTGGAAGTTGTTGTTTGCATTCTGATGAGTGATATTCCGTCGGGGGAGGCATTTATTTTGACACTTGATATTTTTTTTGGTAAAGGGGGAGAGTAGGTATAACCAAAATGTAACGCTGTGACAATAGGCAAAGAGGGAAAGGGGGATCATAAGCTGTTTGATGTCCAAATTTATTTATATTT
The DNA here is from genome assembly GCA_024363005.1 of Charaxes varanes. Lineage (NCBI taxonomy): Eukaryota > Metazoa > Arthropoda > Insecta > Lepidoptera > Nymphalidae > Charaxes > Charaxes varanes. The sequence goes on from JANCMC010021706.1 coordinate 62,493, forward strand.
GCCTGTTATTAACATGCAATACAAAATAATTAAAAAAAAAGTGTTTTCCTTAATATGTGATATGACATCAAAGGGAAGGTAGTTTCGAATACGTGACGACTTGTGACAAGAACGGGGGTAATAAAAAATAGTAAAATTCCTGTTTCGTAATTTAAGGATCACCCCCTTATAAAAAAAGAAAGAGTGACATAAAGCCATCACGTGGCAAAGCTGTTTGACTTACTACGTAATATAATAGAGGTTGAACTCGATATATTAGCAAGAGATCCAACACCGGGGCTTAAAGCGTTCTTGAACAAACATTCCGAATGTTCCGAAATATCGTCAAAATCATTAATAGATTGTCGATCATCAACGCGCACGCAACACATATCGTATTGTTAGGCACCTACATTTCATGCAAAAGCCGACAAAAAATTTCACCATGGGATGCGTATCCGGTACGATGTCTTTTACCCCCCTGTATATGTTAAAAAAGACAAAAGACGAGAATTTCAGAGATTTGAAGCGAGACGTTGTACAAAACGTGTGTTTTTGTGCGTATGATTTGCTTGCGCTGGCTAAAATTTCGTGATAAAAGAAAAACCATTATTTTTTTTTTACATATCACAGAAAAATAATAAACTGTTTACGAAGCTATTTTAAAGTATAGCATATTAATCCTAGTCCAATTAAAGACACTAGTTATGTTGTATATTTTATGCCGATCAAAATTGCCCTTTACAGCATATGATTAAAATGAATATTTTAGAAGATATGATAGAAATAAATTGGTTTTTTTTTATGTCACAAGGGGCAAACGCGCAGGCAGCAGGTAGCTAAGCGCCTACTGACGCCCATGGACTTCTGCACGACCAGGAGGCTAGCAGATGCGTTGCCGTAACTTGAGAGTACGACACATATCACATATCTGTGACACAGACATTCGAATAGGCCACTGCCAACGATAATGCACGAAAAAGTGTCACTTTTCGCCTGAGCCGAGCGTGCAAGCTAGAGCACGGAAAAGGCGATAGACAGACAAGATCGGCCCAAAGCGTTCGACGATATCACGTAAAATTATCGCCCGTAAACGAACTTTACAGAACAAACGTTTTTTTAGTTATAGCGTGTTCGAGGAATCCATGGAAGAGCAATCCCAGAATCCAAAGAATCAATAGAACTAGCATTTTCCAAACTCAAATTCTTATAGTTGTATACTCAGGCATACAAATAAGGATACTACCTTTATTGGCCTTTTTCTCTTCCTTCGGCGACCCGGACCTCGTTACCCGCGACTATATTGAATTTTCAGTTAAATTATCGTATAGGCGTGGCGTATCCGCGTAAAATTAGGTCAAAAATTAGATTCTATTTTAGCGTGATGATAGCATTAGTGAAAAATAGTGCAGTAATGAAATTTCATACAACATTACCGCACTGTTTTGGTTCTAAGCAGAAAAGTCGCAATGTAATTATTGCGTCGATCTCGGGAGTCTGGACTCTAGAACTATAAAGCACCATCTGCTGCCGACGCGATTAATCTCCTACAGACAGAAAAACGTTCCTGTTATATTTATTTAGATGTTAAATGCGTTCAAAATATAATATGTTACAAGTTCAATTATTATTATGCTGATATGTGATGGCGTTTCTTAAAATCTTTGTGATTGATATAAAAATTAAACAGCAAATAAAAATAATAAAATAATAAAACGCAAACCGCTTCGTCTAAGGACTCTCGTTTGAAAATTGTAAACTTGAGATAAATTAAAGCGAAAATTTATGCGAAAGCAGGCGGACACTCTTGGATCTGTAGGTCTCCCTGAATATACATAAAAGTATACTAAGAACAGTGGTTTTATTGCCTTAAAATATCATTAAGAAGAACTATACGAATATCTTATATGTTTTGGTGACAATTTGGTAGTCCAAAATCAAAAAGTACATAACTGTATGACGTGTGAAACCCCTTAAGGAAAGGTTGATAAAAATTTACTATTAATATTTCGACATTAAATGTTTATATTGTTTGTAAATATAATATATAAGTACCTCGATTTTTTTTATTTTAAGTATTTTTCGTTGTATTAGGAGATCTAAATTGTCTTGTGTAAGGAGTGTTAAAGGACGTTTTTAGGAAGTTTTATTGAAATATTCGTGTATTTAATGCAGCTGGAATCAAAATTTGTATTATTTAAAACGGATAATAAAGTTCTATATAACCATTAATAAAGAAAATGTACAAGATGGTCTTTGAAGTTTGCCGAACATTGCTTATTGAAAAAAACAGCGAAAATACAGAAATTAAAATAAATTTAATCGTTTTTATAGGTTAATCAAATCAAATAAAGGAACCACGCAACCTCACTTGACTATATGTGAATAGCGATGCCTATAATGCTGGAGCCAGACATAGTTTGTTAAGTGATCATTTCAATGATCATGTAGTGTGGCCGGGGACTTTGTGTAACTGCATAAAGTATTGTAGAAGTTTGTAGTCTTCAAGGACAAAAATATACAAAAACTTTGAGTTATGCTCCGGTATAACAATAAAAATATATTTTATAGTTAAGGAATAACATGCTTGCAACTAGTTCTTCAGTAAATTTAATTAGAGGTAGCGCCACGCTTGTAGCCGAATTGAGCCGGTGCGTCCGGGTACCAGTACCTCTTTTTCACATGAGATCGGCGTGAAGTGGCGGCAATGCTGTCATGTCAAGCGATGGTATTGTCATCGCGTTTCGTTCGGTTTGTGAGACTTCCCGGTGGTCTAAACACGTCATTAAAGGCCGGCAACGCATCTGCTAGCCTCCTGGTCGTGCAGATGTCTATGAGCGTCGGTAGGTACTGCCACTCACATGAGATCGGCGTGAAGTGGCGGCAATGCTGTCATGTCAAGTGATGGTATTGTTGTCGCGTTTCGTTCGGTTTATCAGACTTTCTGGTGGCTTAAACTTGCCATTAAATGCCGGCAACGTATCTGCTAGTCTCCTGGTCGTGCAGATGTCCATGACCATCGGTAGGCATTTAGCTGCCTGATGCCTGCTCGTTTGCCCCTCGTAACATAAAAAAAAAATCTGATGATGTGAGGAGGTACAAGGTATCCGAAGCCGATGTTAAGGACGGGGTCGAATGGTAGGGGTAACAAGGAAGGCTGATCCCACCATTATGAGGGTATATAGTAAAGAAGGAGAAAGAGACATTCAAATAATAAGCTTTTATATTAATATTGAAACTGAATTATTGTATAAACCACTGTGTTGTTTACATAACTGTAACTAAAAATCATACACGGAAGGAAAAATTTATGTGACTAATACAATACTAATACTGTATTAGTAGGCATATATTTATTCTATTTGAGGCAAAATGTGAATTACGTAATTATAATTAATTTTTCTTGTAACAAAACATAGTTTTTTTTTATTATCCTGCAATGTCCCTCTGCTGGACAAAGGCTTTCGTAGACAGCTCTTTTCTGTCCTGGGCTATCTCGATCCACATCTTTCCCGTATAGGCATGAGGAATATATGACTTATAAAAAAAGAACCTAGGTAGTAGGGTGACATCCTACTTCCATAAACTAAATTAACGACTGCCTTTGAATGTAAGGATCTGCGAGGTTGTGATCAAAAGCGGCATTGTTGCGGTATTCAGTAGGTACCTATTACGAGTACATATTATGCAGATGATATTCAAATGATGTTTATTCAATCGAGTGCCTGTGGAAGCGCATAATGGACCCACCTTGTCCGTCCATACACTTAATCTATTACAGCTTTGTTGATGGCGCAGATGTAACATGATAGTATAAACCTTATAATGGGCCAGCGTTCTGTCAAGTTTTAATCTTATAGCCGCCGGGTATTAAGGCGTAATTTTTTAAGCAATACATTTTTTTTTCATTACTATTAATTAAATTAATAATAAAAAGCTAAAACGAATATTTTAAAAACATCCAAAGAGATACTAAAAAAAATTAAAAATAAAAATTTAATACGGCCAGGACGTTTGTTTGATGCGACATTCATAAGAGAAGCTTAGAACTACCGACGAACAACTTCCAAACGTCTAAGTTGTTATAATACAGACTAAGTATAAAGTGCTAAATAATTATATCAATTGACTCGGCAATATAAAAGCCTCCAACTGCAAAAGTACGTCGTAATTCACCGGCACTCACCGCACCGCCGCCGTACCCGTCTAATTAGCGGCTGTAAGCCAAAGCCATAATAATCGCCTTAATGTAGTTTTTTCTCTGGAAAAATGTTTAATTGGAATACCTTTACTCTTTTACTGTCTTTTTTTGGCGAAAGAGGAAAACGGACAGGCGTTTTAACTGATTTAATTGACTACTGACGCTCATAGACAAGTAAACTTCCAGAAGGCTGGTGATGCATTGCCGACTCTTAAGAAATGGGGTATGCTCTATACCGGAATGTTGTGTCGTTTTGAAGACACGGGAAGAGTCCGCTGGTTTCAGAGAGAATGCCACGCAAGACAGCAACACCATCTTTTAAGGAAATAACAGAGTATATTGAATTTTCAAAGGTATTACCGGTACCCATTTCCGAGCCATGAGCTATTAGCAGTGTAGTAACTTCAAACAAGAACCACCCACTACGCACTACGCACACTACATACACGCTATACGTACGTTGCAGCCATGCCTGAAGTATACAGAATTGTATCCTGCTATGGCTTAATTGTTTTTTTTTCTATTTATAACTAGCCGACCCGACAGACGTTGTCTTGCCCGAATTTAGGCTCATCGTTTATTAGCCAGTAAACCTTAAGTAGGTACGTGGCACGGTCGCGGCATAGACGACAGCGAACGTAAGTAATCTTTGTTTACCCTAGTATGTCCATGCGATGCGTAAATAATTATAGAGCCTTCTCTGAATCTCGATTGATGTTTTTATTTAATGATAATTTCTATCTTCATAAATGATCATCCAATATCTGGTCCTCGATAATCGTAAGTCTCTCACCAGTCAGCCTGTATATAGATATGAAGTTGCTTACCGTAGTGTGAGTCCTTGTCGTTGGGAATGTTGCCGTTCGGCTCTAGCCTGTCGAGGCACTCCTCAGAGTAGCCGTTGTAGGGTAGCTTGCCGCGCGCGCTGCCGCCCCCGTTCTGCCTCCCCCGGCACTCCCCCTCGACCTCCGACTCGTCTTTTGTTGCTGCAACAAATAAATACTTCCGTTAGAAACAGAGTAAACCTAATGCCGGAGCTGGCTCCGAAGAAATGTCTGGACATATCTTTATTTGAATGATAATTTCAATGATCATGTAGTATGGCCGGGGACTTTGTGTAACTGCGTAAACTTTTGTAGTCTTCAAGGACAAAAATGTACAAACACTGAGCTATGTTTGGCCCCGGCATAAGAATATACAACTCGCTTATGGTTGACTGTGATTCTTAGTGTTAAGAGACACGTATTGTAAGTTTTGTTTAGATATAAATTCACCATTGTTGGCAACGCTTTCTAGTATCTGCAAATAGCATACAGCTGAGTAAGCTGATCAGTTGCCGCCAGTTACCAACTATAGGTCGTTAATTATTTGATATACATAACTGGGAACGTATTTCACAAAGACAGCTCTGGTCAAAACTATACCGAAATTTATATACAAGTTAACAGAGAGTTAAATTTAAAGTTATCAAACTCAGATTGTCTGGCACGCAGCGAGAGACAAGTTATTCGTGCATTGTCATAGTTAATTTTACAGTACAACGAGCAAATTGAGTATGCATAATTATCATTTGCAAAGCAAATAAGAGACAGCGCCTACCGTTACAAACTTCAGAGGTGGAAAGCGAAAATAATTGCGAGGATATAATAACTACAACCAGGCTTCATTTTGCTTAAGTAAGTGCAAGCAGGAAAAAAATTATTTATTTGCATAAATGCGCGAATAAAAAATACCTGAATAAAAAGTACGATTTCAAAGATTCCTTCGTTATCTTGAATTTTGGACAAATCTGATTTTAATCTTTTTTTTTATTTGGTATGTTTTCCCCTATTGTAAAGCACACTCTGATGCTCCACATTATGAGTTGTGCAAATGTATAAAAAAAACGTATTCCTTATAAATATAAGTAAGAAAATATTCTAACAAAGTAATCTTATTGTCGACATTGGAATGCTCGTCCAATTAACACCTCCCACTGTGATAACCGTATCAGGTGGAAAGCGAAGCGGGGAACAGATTTCAATTAAGGTAGGGAACTCCAGACGCCGCTCGTCTTGCCAATATCCGTTGTGCTTCAGAGAATCAGCTACCAACAGACGGGAGACGTAGGGGACAATGGATGGGTTGTGTAATTTGTATTGTACTGTCTCGTCTAATACGAGTACTATAATCTAGTCAACAAGTGCGTTTTAGGTTAAAGTCGAAAAAGTTCCCCCTAAAGACTTTCTTGACTGTCTAGTTCTGTGTACTATACATCAACGTTTCCCGAATGGCAGGACCGGGTCACCGGTCACGGATTGCAAACTGCCGTGTCGCAAAAAAAAAAACTCGTGTAGACCTAATACCAGGAGTTTTAATAAAGTGTACTGGATCTATTGCTCATTATCTATCTTTATATATAAAAATCGACTTTACAAGCCTTTGTCGCCCTATTCCTGATAAACCGCTGGATTGATTTGGAATCTGACCATTTTTAAATTATAATTTATTGTAAAATTTCATAAAATACAATTTTATAAAACTGTATAAAAATTAACATTTTCGGACATATTTTCGCAAGCTTTGCATCGCCGGAATAAAGGAGTTAGGCGTTGTGTTAATAAAACGCCAATGCGCGACGCGAGCTAACTTCGTTCATACGAACATGCGATTAACCATATTCATTACTAATGCCCTAATTGAAGATCGATGCGACCGCGCATGGAACAGGAAATCTCGAAAACCGCTGAACGTACGAAAATTAAATTTGTTAAGGATAGTGTATAGTAAGTACCTAGATATCCACTAATAAAGCGCCGCGAAAAAAACATTCGATAGGGCCAGAATAATATCTAAGGGTTCTCGCAAGTTTACGCGGGAAACAGCTAGTATATTATAGGATCTCCAAGATATATAAAAATATTTATCGTATAGTATATACGGCTATTTCGATCGGAGATGTAAATTCGGTAGTCGGTTATTTTCGCTGTAATGAAAACAATTCTTCTCCTTCCTATCTGATAAGTACGTTTTCATCTTCGATCCATTTAAGGCGTTGGTAGTCACTTAGGAGAACCTCCTGCTTGTTTGCCCCTTGTTATATAAAAAAAAAGTTCAATCTAACACAGGCATTAAATTGACTACCTTAGGAACAGACGTCCGTGTGTCATATAGTCCTATATATTTATATTTATATTATCACAACATTTTTCACCTAATTTTACACTGATGAAATCGCGGATAACAGCTAAGTAACATTATAATCATCGCACTTCCAGATCATAAAAAAAGTTATATATGTTTTGAAACAATTCAAACTTTAATTTTTGTAATTCACGATATTGTCTAAAAATTCACAATTCGGGCTAATATTTCTTGAAGTATTGACCACCGTAAAAGGTTATATTTCTTGTAGTGATTATATGTATGCGTAATGATTATTTAAGATTTATGCTCCAATACGTTTTAGTTTTTAAACTCGAGTCGAGTTCATCGATGTGAACACAATTAAAACTTAAGTAAAAGTCGTTCAATAATAGAGCGTCTTGACTCAAGACACAGTTAACCGTATATGTTGTAAAATTTACGACTGAGAAGAGCCCGCAACAGACTCGGGTAATTTTTTTGTTATCACCATTTTCAAACAACTTCTAGAGAAAAATATATATATGTGCATTTTTGGGAAAAGAACCAAAGTACCTAATTACAGACTGCGCTCTTTTTCGTTGAGTAACAAACCCAAGTCTCATTTCTCAAAGGCCAATGAGCTTCTGCGAGCCTTCTGGTACAAGCTGCTAAGGCGACGTCGATAGTCACAAAAAGCATTTTTTTTATATAACAAGGGGCAAAGGAGCAGGCAGCATTCATATAAGTGACTACCGACGCCCATGGACAATTGCAAAAAATATAAATGACTATAAAATGACCTTTTTGTGTACTTACCTTCTATTTCTTAGAAAACAGAAACAAAAATATCTGTAACATGAAGCGGAATTGCGAAAAATCATTTTTTATCCAGGTCATTTTTATAATCGCGTAATACTCTACCAGGTCATTTTAACATTTATACTTTTCATAAGATTTCTTTATATTTGATAATGTCACCGGAATTTTTTTGTGTAACTACAAATTTATGGATGCCTGTTTTGTCCTATACTTGTATTACAAAATTTTATAATTCTAAGTCAATAGGAAGTAACCTATAGGTTTTGGTTCCCTGTACAAATGTTTGGGAAATGTGACATAAACGGCCATATCGGCTATATCGTTTGATTGTATACATTTAGAAAGTTCATTTTTTTACAAATTCAAGGGACAGAAACCTCAATATTTGGTATTCATTTCAAATTTATAGCGCTACGCGTTTTGAGAATATGTGTCTTGACAGACGGACAGACAGGAACGAAGTGCTCCTATAAAGGTTACTTTTTTGCTTTGTAGGTGTAAGAGTTAAGTTTTAACCTTTAAAAATAAAGCTCAAAAGCATGAAAATTTCTACTCTTTGCCAATAATAGAATACTTGCAGCCGAATTGGGCCGGCGCGTCCGGATACCTGTACCACTTTCTTACATAAGATCGGCGTGAAATGGCGGCAACGCACGGCAATGCTGTCACCTCAAGCGATGATATTATTGTCGCGCTTCGTTCGGTTTGTGAGACTTCCCGGTGACCTAAACTCGTCATTAAAGGCCGGCATCGCATCTGCTTGTCTCCTGGTCGTGCAGATGCTCATGGGCGTCAGTAGACACCTCGCTGCCTACTGCCTGTTCGTTTGCCCCTTGTAACGTAAAAAAAAACCTGAAATCAAAATCATTCATTTGCTGATACAGGTACATAATATCGATGTAACTTATTATAACACCTTAGCTGCATCAACAACTTTCGGTTTTCTTCTTTGATTTGTTTAAATATATATATCTATATATATAGTAGTCATTAGTGTTGTCTATGTAAAAGAAGGTCCCTTTTATCCTCCAAAAGATAGCTCAATTAAAACGGCTATGCAAGAATTAAACTTGCGAGAGACCTCATTAAACTGGCTCTTTTTAAAATTGGTCTTAACAGACGTGGTATAATTATAAACTACATCCTTGCCAAATTTCATCTTTGTGCATCGCGCGGTTTTCGAGATTTTGTTGATAGATGATTTTTCGTTTTGTATACATAGATTAGCTTATTGTTTTTTATATCATGGTCTTGTAAGCTTATTATTTGTTGCAAATATTTTTTTCTCCCAAAATAATATCCATAGATCTCTATGGTACCAGTTTTCACCTTCGGTGCTACCGAACCGCTACTTAGGGACCTAAAAGAAAAGATCGTAACATTCATTTACTCAAAGGCCATCAACGCATGTGCGAGCCTTCTAGTGTTCCAGTTTTTCGTCAGCAATCACTCAAGCGAATCGCTTGCTGTTTTGTCGCTTGTTATTTAAAAGCAAATGTAGATACAGAAAAAAGACATACCCAAAAAGAATCTCTAGTAGAATTAAAAAACATTATCATGGTGGCAATTCTGATAGCCATTTAACACTGATTATAACGTCCCTTTTACTGAAGATAAGTCAATGCAATCTACTTTTACAATTTAAAATAGAATTATAACTAATACACAATATATTCTTTTCCGCTTGTGTGTATTGTTGTATCTTAATGTCCGAAAGTCCACAACCGTTACCGGGCTATTTCTATAAATTTCTAGACTCGCAAAACATTGCTGTGAAACTAGTTGCCAGCTGAGTGCTTCCAAACTGACACGATTGTGATGTGATGTTTAATTTCCTGACGATTGATGATGATGCGATGACGACTTTACGAAAAGTAGTGGTTTCGACAAAAACAAAAATTGAAATTGAAGTTAGGAATAGTTAAATTACTTCACGTAAATCCACAAATAAAAATACTTTACTACATTTCCAACTCGTCACATTTTTCCGCGTAGTAACGCTTGATTGTATCAAATCCGGTAAACAAAATTACTTATAGGTAGCTATTATTTTTTTAATAAATACTAGTGAACTCGGCAGACGTTTTCTTGCCCCATCTACGGTCAGATAAAATATCTAGTACTACTGCCATCTATTGGTTGTATTTCTTTTTCACTAATCTATTCTGACCAAAAATAGGTGGCCAAAATATTGAAGGATTCCGAATCGGATACGCAATATATACCTATATTTGGACGATAAAGGTAACTTCAAAATTTATTGTCCCGTTTCGCTGAAAACAATTTTAGTAATAAATTTTTACGATGTTCTATCGACATGGAAAAATTCAAGTCTCTACATCTTATAGTTTGGAAATATAGAGGGGAACCGCTTTGCGGGTGAACACACGGATTTTTGCTTTTTTTGCGAAAATGTAAAGGTTCCTTGTACGACTACGGAACCCTAAAAGATCTTACCTTTGTGTTTCCACAAGCCAGCACCAACCGGAAGCGTTAAGTAGCTTTTTATTACTTGGCTTAGAATCAATATTGATTAACTAGAGAAGAGCCTAAAATGACTATTTACAAAATTTCGAAGTTTTTAAAGAGATATAAAAACTTTTTCACATTACGTTAGTATATATAAAGTGATATTTAAATATCAAATTATGTTTTTCAATAATAATATAACAGTAACTTTTGCAAAATATTCGTTTTAGTTGCTGTATTTGTTTCATACAAAAATGTCACTAGTAACTATCTGTAATATACAAACGCTAATCCAAATGTAATGTTTCTATTGAACAATAAAGTAATGTATAGCATATAACCTCAATATTACAAAATAATGTTTCAGATTAGCAAATTTTTTGCCAAGTTTTTATTTATGTGTATCGTTCTTTTTCTTCTTAGCATTACTCCAGTCTTGTTATGAAGTATGCTTTCCAAATATTCTCCTTTAATTTAGGTCTATTAGTGACATCCTCCTCTAAAATATATTATAGCATATCCTATTTTAACAAATTATGCATAAAAGATAACACAGGCATTAAGTTGTCTACCTTAGGAACAGACGTCCGTGTGTCATATAGTCCTGTATATATTTATTATTATATGTTTGTTATAAGGATAATATATAAAGTAATATATAAGTTTTCGTTTCATGTACACTGTTGAAATAGAAACTGCTAGGGCGGTCGTAAGTCTTAAAACTTGAGACTTTATGGCTACCCACGGACTCTCTAGTTAATAGAATTCTTGTATATTGTTTTATGTAAGAGTGAAGGGTGAAGATAAATGTTGGGGTTGTTGGTCTGTAAATTTTTCGTATAAAAGTGTAGTAGTTATGTCGTTTAATATTTATTTTATATGAACTCAGTTACTTTATTAGATACTAGCTGTACCTCATGGCTTCGTCCGCGTGTGCCACTCTTATCACTTAGATGTTTATATAGTTTTTGGATAAGGATTAATATTATGTTTATAAAAAGACCTTCACAAATAATGCATTATTTTAGAACAAATTTGAAGAAGACTAAAGGTTACAAGACAATGTCAAATATGAAATGAAATGAAATGAAATGAAATCAATTTAATCTTTAAAACCTATTAATAAAATATAATTTGAATAAAATTTAGGTATGCCTACTGTTAACGATTCCCCTATGATAAACGTAACGCTTGGTCTGGTGGTACTGGACGCGACAATAACCCAGCGGGAGTCGGTTCAAACCGAGCAACTTGTGATTTTCAGATAGCCCCCTTGATTTATAGAGTACTTACTTAGGTAAACAATCTATACACATAAACTGGAGTTTTTATTTGTTATAACATTGAAAAGAAAATTCATTACTAAACGTGTATGATCGTATATACAGTACACAGTATACGGTATACCTGTACAAAATATATACAGTACTTTAACAACGCTTGCTTGATTTTAAAAGGCTACTTTAGTTTTAAAAACAAAACAAAAATATATATGTGTTCCGTGCAAAAATATAAAAACTATAGGAGTTGAATAAAATCGCTGTGTTCACACAGGGGAATCTTGGGTAGCCCAGTCAATTTGGGCGTTCGAGTTGCAAAATTCGCATGCAGTTCGAAATTGGTAGGATTGTTGAAAATATCATTATAAATGCAACCTAAAAAGTCGTCATCGATACGACCTTTGGATAAAAAGGTATTTGATTTGAAAGGTGACAGAAATCCGATTTTCGCAAATTTTCTACTAAACGATAGGTTTCATCACAGGCGCTCGGGTAAGAGTTGTAGAACACTTGAGCTGTATGCGAATTTTGCAACTCGTATGTCTAAATTGACTGGGCTATGGCTGTTGAATAATAAGTTATAGAAACACTCGAAATAATAAGAAAATCTTAAAGCCATATATGTCATTTTTTTCTGTATACATATTCATCAATATCTACCTAAATATTTTTCTAAAATCAAACTTACAATAGGTTACTTTAAAATGGAATTTAATTATAATGTGCCCTCAAATTTACGAGTAGAGGTTTGGAATTGTTGTATCGCTGCTCTGAACACCTTTAGTGAAGGCTTTAAGCGCACGTGGCTCATGGAATCACGTTCAGACTTTCGTCAGTTGGCTCACTCGCCATGTGACCTGGAGTCAATTAAGATGAAGGTTAATTAGGAAATGTTATCCTATTTCAACTTTCAGCCGGAATCTGTTTCGTTATTTGAAAAATACTGAAAATGTCTTAGACACACACAATTTACAAGAAAGCTTTGTTGTGTCTTCTATACTAATATATAAAGTTGAAGAATTTGTTTTATTGCCTAAACGTGCTAACCTTAGGAACTAGTGTTCCGATTTAAAAAAAAATCTATCTGTGTTACATAGCTCATTTATCGAGGAAGGCTATAAGCTATATATCATCACGCTAAAATTGAATCTACATTTTTTTACCTAGTTTTTCGTGGACAAAGTCGCAGGCATAGCTGGTCTTTAGTAGAATTAATGACTTAATATTTCCGTACTACTAAAGAGTCAAGCTTGTACTAGAAGTGGGTGCGACAAAATCAAGAGATGTCGGGGTTCAGGCAGGGTTTCTTAAAGAATTCAAATTTCGATGCTCCATAGTTTAATAAAAGTTACCTATCTATTCAAATAACGTGTAAAGGAAATTTTTAGATTTCCATATTTTGTTTAATTTTGAATTTGATCAAATTTATACATGAAGTGAGTTATTTTAAAACTGTTTCCACTGTTCACTGCGGCACGCATTCACGTACGCACTAAGAGAACTCTTTGTGCATTAATTTGAATGGGGCACGGTGGCAGCCTTGTATAGTCCACAATCACGGGCCGTATCAAAACCCGCCACAACATGATACCGGTCCGGTTCGCGCGGGGCGTTAAATAAAACCGGAATATTTGTGGCTATTAAGTAAGCCTAACGTGACGCTTACATTGCACTGTATACAATGTATCTTATGGTTTATATTACAATACGAGACGTAGATATAGTAGCATAACGTCGCATAAAAGCCACTATATTAAATGAGTGCCTGAACACTGATAATCTCCTCTTTCGTTTGCGTTCGTATCATCTTATACCAATCCACAATAAGACCAGTGGTGCTTTTAGATGAAATTTGTAAGTTATCGTGATATCATCATAGAGCACATATCAGTAAGACCAAACGCGGTATTGTCCTTTAAGCCAAAATTCTAGTTTACTTTAAGATTGTCTACATTTTACAGTGGTAAAAAATATAAATAATACATCACTGGGCTTGCACTACCCTAATCCTAGTCATGCTATACGCTTAAGACAATCGTAATATAAGGTTTAAATAGGGGTAACGTCACATTTGTAGTTCTTTTGGTCTGCAGCCGAATTGGGCCGGCGCCTCCGGTTACCAGTAGGTACCTCTTTCTCATATAAAATCGGCGGTCGGCAATGCTGACTCGTCAAGTGATGGTATTGTTGTCGCATCTCATTCGGTTGGCGAGTCCACAGTAATCCAAATGCCAAATTAAGGGCCGGCAACGCATCTGCGAGCCTTCTAGTCCTGCAGATATCCATGGGTGTTGGTAGTCATTTAGGTGTTGAGCCGTTTGCTCGTTTGTCCCTTGTAATATATGTAAGTATAAAAGAAGGCAATAAGCTAACTCTATATATCATAAAAGGAAAAAAGACACCCAAAACTCGAAGTCCAAGCAATGTGACGTAAGTGGTACCTAATTGACATTTATCGTAAAGTCGATCCCAGAGGTTTGACCAGCAAAGGTCAAACGCTCTGCAAATTGGCGCACAGTCGAGCAAATTAACCTTTACACACCTTCAACTATGCGCGAGTTTGCGCAAATCAATTTACTACAATCCGCTTTCTATAATACCCGTGATCCGAATCGCGTGAGAGAAACCGCTACTGGAAACCCGATGTCAATGAGAAGTAATGCCCCGTAAGAACGGCCTGCCGGTAATAAATTTACAACTCTCGATAATGAGCGCTGATTTATGATTTGGATGGGTCAGCATTGAGAGCGCAAACGTACGAAAGATGCAGTTAAACAATCTGTGCAAAAATCGCATTTAAATAATTGAACTTCCAAAATTTGATCCAACCATAACAACCTCAAAGTCCTGCTATTTGGTAATGTGTTAATATTAAGTTTTTATTTCAGCTTTCAACGACCAATCTCCTCAGTTTTATCCTCAAGTAACGTGACATTGGCGAAATAAATTGTGCCCAGTTGGTATAGATAAAAGCCATAAAACAAGAATTGAATTAAATTGAAGATTTGACCCAAAAAAATACGTTAACATAACATAGAAATGTTATGTCAACGTGCGTCTCAAAGACTTAAGTTGGATAAATTATGAGGCTGATTGTATATTCGAATCGGATCTGTATATTTTTGTTTAAATGCTCGACATATGTATGTAGTGCTGTTGCCTTGTATGTAATATTATCCACCATAAGAGGTTCAAAGATTATTGGAATTGAATCTCAAATATTATTGAAAGGGAGAGCAAGTATAAATTACACCAATAATAACGTCAAAGTTTTGTTAAGAGGGGGATTTTAGTATAGAAAGAATTCATTACATTTTTCTTAGACTTATTTGAAGACACCCAATAATAAATTTCAAGAAGGGTGAGAATACTAGAGGGCGATTTTGAACGAAAGCAAGAGCATTGTGCTTAGAGTATTTACAACTTTGACAAATAAATAGCGGTATTTAAGAACCATGTGACAAAGACAATACCGAGATAATCGGACAATCGTCCAAAACTGGTTAAACGGTAGTGATATTAGGCATAAGCGAAGAAGTCAAAAATAAATAACAACTTTAACTCGACTGTTGCGGTGCGGTGCGAACGCTAGTTCGCGAACACACACCAGGGTACGCGACCCTGCTATTACGGACGCTATGTGTCCTTCGCGTCACACCAATGAAAGCTAGACAACGAGCGGTAATCATTTATTGGTGTATTATCCGTCTCATTGAAACTTAATTCATTTAGTAAAACTTGCAAGTAATTTAGTTAATATTTTGTGAAATTTTATTTGAGCATTTATGGCAGTTTTATGGTCAATACATTTAGCATTAGACAAAGTTTTTTAGCGTTGAATTAGCCGCACATTAGACCACTCCTATGATGGTTACGAATATTCTTTTTAATCAAATTGACAATGATAACTTTGGATAAAATCTACATACAACACGATGAATGACAAAATTAAATGATTCTTATTAAAATTAAAATTTAAAGTGGATACTATCTCGTGTTTCTAGATTTGGAAATGTACTTTTTTAAATATATGGTACATTAATCAATTCGTGGGTAATTCAGTAAATAAGTCAACAATTGAGTTCTAAATCGAACGCCATTAAGTTCCATCATAATTTGTTTAAGAAAGATCATGACCAATTGTTAGTTATAATTTTGTATGCAATAAAGCGTTTTCCGTATATACTTATTTTCTAATTTCAATTCAAATCGCCAATACAAGGTTGTTATAAAATATTTTACGTTGTGATGTATAAATAAATTTCAGGTCTAACCATTGAACTTGGCACCCATTTAGTTCCCACTTCTTTTGACGCTGAAATCACCAATCAAAGGTGAACCAAAGCGTATCATGATATTGAACTTGGCTGTCACTTCACATTAATGCTTTCCATAGGATATATGAATGCAGAATGAGGTTATTATAAAGTATTTTTAAATAAAAAGAAAACTGCCTTCAAAATACACCAAGAAACTAAAAAGCAAAAAATAATTTATACTTTCATACGATTAAGTAGACACTAACTCAAGTCAAGAAGGTTCCACTAAACTGATGCAGATGGTAAAAATTAAAACATAAAACATTACTATAAATTATAATATTGATATATTCATTGAAAGTTTACAAGGGGGCAGACGAGCAGGCAGCAGGCACCGTAGTGCCTACCGGCGCCCATGGACATCTGCACGACCAGAAGGATAACAGATGCGCTGCCGGCCCTTGATGACGAGTTTTGACCTTACATATTTCAATCGGTCCTTTTTTTCGTTGACCTACTAGAGAAATAATTAACGTTATTTGATGTAATATTATGTTCTATGTATACCGTTACCACTGGCCACTTTAAGGGCTTAAAAACATGAGATTGTTTTACCGGTCTCCATCTGGGTATCTGTAACAAAACAAAACGACATTAATTAATAATATATACTATATCTATACCTCTTAATATATATATATATAAATTACGCGTCAAGTTGTTTGTCCGAAGGACTCCTAAACTACTAAACGAATTTTCATCAAAATTGCGCATCGTGTACTGTTTGATCCAATTTGATAGATAGAATAGGTTACATCTCAAAAGTAACCCAATGTTCGAACAGAACAACGAACCTTATTTAGGGCATTAAATGTAGCCTTATCACAAAGTTTGCGTTACGTTGTCAGATACACCCTGTATATTTCATCCATAAATCGGATTTTTTTTAAATGTCCGACTGCTGGGCAAAGGCCTCCCCACTCTTAGACCACTCTTCTCTATCCAGAGCCAATACCAATCCACTTCCTAAACCAATCCACTTCTTTCCCGCAAAGGCGTCCCAGTCGTCGCGCCACCTCTTCCTCGGCCTACCTGGTCTACGATAACTCAGCTTTTAAAAATACAAAATATAAATAGACTTTTGAAGCGTCAGAGTTTAATGTTTCTTTATTTCTTCAACTATTTTGAATGTTTTCGCGTTAATTCACGGATCCGAGATATTTCCGAATAAAAGTATTAAATAAATGTGAGTACCGACACATCTACATGAATATCATATTTGACTATTAATACCACGTGTCCATAATATAATATACATATTTATATACATCGCTAATAATCGGTCACGTGACTATGTCGTTGACGACGTTCCTTGCTTGTGGTTTTAAGTTTTCGCTTCTGTGGGCAGTTCTTATGCGGGTGTTGCTTTGTGTTTTGTGCGAACTGTAATATTTTAAAAAAAATGTCACTATTATATTATCTGTTACATTAGCTATCAGCCAGTCTATGTTACGTTTAAATTGGTGCAGCCATTTCGGAGATTACCCCAAAAAATAGACAGTATTCAGAAAAAAATTATTTGGAAGCTTTCGATTAAGAATATTAGCACTGCATTTGGTGGATGTGCTCAAAGGTGACTAAAACATCCAGATATTCTTAATTGACTGTTTCGGTTTACGTCTTTTTTTAATAAAAGTTCATGCACGTCTGCCGAGTTTGTTAGTAAAAGCATAAATGACATGTTTTTTGGGATAAAAGCAAAACCATCAAACTTAATGCCATCTTTAACACAGTAATAAACAAAGATTTTTACTACAATTGCAAAAGATTTACACAAAGTCCCCGGCCACACTATATGATCATTGAAATGATCATTCAAATGAAGCTATGTCTGGCTCCGGCATAATGCACATTTCTATATAGCTGTCAAGACAGGCGTGTTTCGAATTATGTCATCGTCCCGTTTAGACGTGTGTATTACTCAGTGTAACTTCAAACGTCATTTCCGAGTCCCAATCACTTATTATTTGGCTCGTTGCCTTGCCTATATTAAATAGTATTTTCACAAATTTGCGATTTTTAGGGTCCCGTACCTCCAAAGGAAAAAAGGAACCCTAATATGACTATTTCGTCATCCGTCTGTCTGTGTGTCAAGACCCCTTTTCTAAGGAATGAGTAGATGCATATAATTGAAATTAATGCCTTCCAAATACTGAAGTCTGCAGTTCCTTGAAGCTGTGACAAAATCACCTACCTAGATGTAATCAATTTAAAACTATGGCCGTTTGTGTCATTATTCCCGTACATTCAAAAAAGGAATTGTCGAATAGTGTAGAAAAAGTATGAGAGCAGCGAGTCCATAGGGAGCGCCGTATCCGTAACCACCACCCAAACAACTGCTGTATACATTCTGAAATAATAAAGGTAACATTATAAAAATCTTAAGGCTGTGGATATTAGGTTCGGAGTTGTAGATTACGAGTGGCGAATTCAGTGGTGTAGCTTTCGGATTGCAGCATTGCATCGATTTTCCCTCGTATTCATTCGCGGATTAAAGCAAAGTAGTTTATTACTTCATGCGTGATTTTGTTGATTCATTGTATCACCATTGGGCCTTACTGCATACTCTTTAAACTTTAAAAATTGTCTAATGACATCTATGGAACGAATGGAGTAAATTTTCCGTACGATATGAAACACAATAATAAATTTAAGGTGGGTCTTGGTATCTGAACAAGACGTTTTTTTTTTTTAATTTCAAAGATGACATCACGGGCGATGATTTTATTATACATGTAGTAACTTTAACCCGAGTTAGAGGCGGGAGTCGAACCCACAATCCTCGGAACGGAAAGCAGGGTCACAGCCCGCTGCGTCAACGGGCCAGTCGATATTTCACGTCTGTTCCTAAAGTAGACATCTTAATGCCTGTGTTATAGGTAACAGACGCGTGTTATACACAAATATTTTTTTAAAATGTATAGATAATACACCCAAACTTGGGGCGGGAATCGAACCCACGAGCCCCGGAGTGGAAAGCAGTGTCACAGCCCACTGCGCCAACGGGCTAGTCGATATTTTTCTTTCAGACAGCCGAAAGAGATCACTGCACAAAATAATATCGATAGAATGTCCAATAGACAGTCAAGCAGATGAAATTAAGCCACAGTTCTCTCCGAATCACAAATCGCATCGCTTTTAAATTATGAGAAACAATGTCATACAGATGGTAATATAATCAACAGTAATGGCTTTTACATTTTTTTTATGTTACAAAAGGGCAAACGAGCAGGCAGGTGTGTATTGATGTGTATGTGTGTTTGAGTGTGTATGTGAGCACACGTTCACCTTTGGTCAGGTTTTTCTCATATTTTATTAAAGATCATTGTGTCCTAAGTATTTCATCATATTGGAACATGTATATTGATTATTCGCTAGGAAAAATGGTGTATGGTCATATTGAAATAGTATTTTATAATTTAACGTTTTAGTCCTGATCTAATATTCATAATACTCTTGCATTAATCCTGATTTATGTAAATCAGGATAATATATATTTGGAAATGTTCTATTACTTTTATTTAATGCGCCGCCCCTGACATCAGAAGTGGGTATATAAAAGCAAAAGGTCACTTGCCACGAAATATCGAAAACCGCGAGAGGTACAAAGATGTTTGGAAAGTAGATAGTTTATAGTCAGTGGACATCCGCTAAGTATTAAGGAGGTGTTAGAGCTCTAGCAATTCGAGACCGACTGTCGCGTTTCATATGGTTTGTGAGACTTCATATAAAATGTATAACAAGCGGCTGTTACATATAACACAGGCATTAAGTTGTCTATCTTAGGAACAGACGTCTGTGTGTCATATAGTCCTGTATATATTTATTTATTATTTATTAATGTATGTTTTATTAGCATTAACTTTAAAAATAACATGTACTGTATGTTTCCCTTAAAAAAAACGCATCTGGGAGCCTTCTGGTAGTGCAAATATCCATGGGCGTTGGTAGTCACTTACGTGATGAACCGCGTGCTCCTTGTAATATAAAAAAAGCGTTAATGATCACGTGATGGCACATAACGGTGTTTGAAATGTCAAGATAAATTTAATATTAAGACCCTAATTGTTCTCGATGTAAATATTTGCCAAATGACAAGACAATCATCGTCCTAGCCGCCCCGTGATCATGAATAAAGCGTAAAGTATTCCAACGTTTCGAATAAATGTCAGCACCATTCGAAGTTGCATTTACTAAGAGACAAGTTCCACGGAATGTATGCCAACGTGTTGAAATCTTATTATCTAATAAATATTATTTGCTAAAACAGTATCTTAGGAAACTTAAATTTGTTTGCGAAAAGGCTCCGAAACTACTGGACCAATTTGAACAATTCCTCCACCATTACAATCCCCGATGACCATAGACGATAGAATATTGTCAAAAAAGTTAGAGATGCCTATGAAAACTTCCATAATGTTATATGTAAATATCCGCGGGCGAAGACGCCGGAGGCCGCTAGTAATATTATAAATATGAAAATAACTCTGTCTATCTCTATACCAAATTATCAAAATCCATCCGGTAACGATTTAAGCTATCGATTACAGAGAAGCATTGATTAAAATAATCGCCACTTAAAGTCACGAGTAATCGCGAACACAGATTATAATGTCGCAGCGCAACTCTACTATCGACTAACTTTTACTTCTTGAATAATAAGTAACACCACTCAGAAGTATTGCCCCTCCTTACTTTTACTTTTCGAATAACTTTACTCGATAAATTATTTCTCAACAAAACTTGACCTAAGAAGACTATAATATACTTGTAAACTGCTTACGTGTAAACTGCCCACACTGAATTAATATGGGATAATGTTTCCGAAAGCATTTTTAGTAAAAATATGCTTGTCTTATTCCTTACCAACTTCGCCGAATTAAAATATCTATGAAAGTTTCAACCGCGTACCATAGACGATGCGAAATACAAAGCCCTTTTAAAGTAGGACGGCCGACATAGCGCTCAGCAAAAGACTTTATAAGCAACCCTAAATAACGAATTTGCAATTAATACCGAGAAAATGGTTGTACGCATCGCTACATTATAAACTAGTCGAATCTATATTTTACACACCAGAATAACCTGATACTAATGCAACACCTGCTTGTGTAAGAAACTTAATTTAATCGTACAAATTTTCTTTGTAGGTATATTAAAAGAAAAAAAAACTGTAGCTATAAACGTAATGACCTATGCCTATTTAAAAATATACAAAAACTTGCAGTTTATGTAACAATGAAAATTACCTTTGCTTTAAAAAAAAAGGATGCACAAAAAATATGCAGACAAGCTATAATAATACCGAACAATGATAATCGAGTAATGCCCACTAGCGATACAATCTGTAGCGAAGCGGTCAAATTAACAATTCATCAATAATGTAAGTTTGCGTAACGCTCCGAGTCGTGCATGAAATTCTCCTTTGTCACATAATTGTATCTTTTTAATTATCATGTTAACGATAATTAACGGTAATGACGACAAATATTAATAGACCTTAAAACACTGTTGGTACCACACAGTCGGTTTTGTGTTACAAATATAGTTATTAAAAAAAAAACAAAGGACAAAAAACGCTTTTATAAGTCTGTTCCTCCCAACCAGTCCGTTGACGCATTTTAAATCCCTATACTGATCATCTCCCGTCTCTCAGAATAGGAACCATAACGCCTCTATGCCCCGCGTGTGAAAGAGATCACCATTTAGTTCAGAACAATTTGGTCAGGTAGAAATTGACAGACGTGGCGTTTTAAAAATCAACACATTGTCAATGACCTTACAAAGATATTTTAATGTCAGTTCCAAATTCAAATACGCAGTGTCCAGGCTTCTGAATTATAATAACTATATTTAGCCGTTACCAGGATTTAGGATATGTGATCCTGAGCAATAAAATGTTTATGACCTCATTCGTAGTCTAATCCATTTGCATTGGCTATTTGAACTAATATCTACAGTGCTTAGGTCAGGAGTAGACGGTTTAACATTCCAGTATAGCCAACAAAGCAACTTTAGAAAAGATTTTTTTATTAAAAAAAATAGTTCTGAATTCCTGAAATTAAAAAAGAAACTGCTAACTACTAAGTACTTATTAAAATATCATTAAACAAAAGAAGAAAAAAACAACCTATGTTAATTCTTACGACGCTAATATTCAACAAATAAAGTAATAATGCGAGATTATTAAAAAAAATGAAACAATAAAGTAATAATTACCTTTCCGATAACAAAGAACAGTCCAATGTAAAAATGTTGCACCAATCCAAAAGTTTTAAAGTCCACTCAACTATTTGAAAAAGCGCCTAATTCAAACATAATGCCAACAAGCTGTATCACATAAAACAATCAACTTCACTTGTCCAAACAGCCAGAGCGCACTACATAACTGATTCGAGTAAGTAACAATCTACACGTGCATATCATTCGGCTTCTCGCGCCAAACTGAACTGGCCGCACAGCGCGTTGGCTGTCGTCGTACAGAAAGCTAGAGGGCGTGCAAGGGAAACACCCTACGCGGCCCTTCGCAAAAGATACCTCATTATATTTATTGTAATCCAAGCCTTTAATCACTTTTAGTAGTCTGTGACCCTTTTAGAACATGCAATCACTAATGACTGTTTGAATTTCCAACAAATAAATTATTTTCGCGAGTTACGCATTTTAAAAACAAAAAAATATCTTGACAAGATTCTACTCTTTATGCTTGTTTTTTCACATGCTCCTTTCGGATTATTCTGGAACTTTACGTGACGAATTTATCACAAACGTATTGTAATTGTGCTTAAATCCACAGAAAAATAAGAAAAGCTTATAACAGAATCACTAATAAAAATTAAGCTATGTATTTTGCTACATACTTGTTAAAAAAACTTTGTTTGTCTTTTTTACCTTAATTTATTATAAATATATCTATAGCATAGACACGTTTATATAATCTAAATTATAAGATTAGGCACTGATTTTCACTTACTTAAAATAGTCTAAACGGCAAACTTATCTGTGAAGGCCTTTGTAAATAGTTACTAAATAGTTATTGTTTTAAATTACTTTGATTTGCGTTGAAAATCTAACATCCATTGTCAATTTGTTCTTTCAATGATGTTTGAAAAGGTAAACGTGACGATAAGCAGGTTTTAAAACAGCCGACCGAAGCATTGTACATCCAATAATCGTGATAAAATTATTAATTATTTTTTAAATAATTGGTGTAAATTTAATAAATTGATCCTAACGACTAGCGCGTTCTGTTCAAAATTAAATTATATTTAACTACTCAGATTATAGAATCAAACGTCTATAATCTGAGTTTTACAATTATAATTTGTTACGTCCTTATAAAAAGTCCTACGAAAATATATATATTTTTTGAGAAATTTAAACGTTAATCTTAGAATACATATTCTCGAGTTTTAGAAGTTTTTTTATTCAAATGATTTCTGTTTAAGTTATGAGTAGCAATTGATTATTATCGCAATTCATGGAGTACACAGTATAATAAGAAGCAACATAAAATGTTACTTCTTTGTCTAATAACTAGCGGTGCGCCCCGGTTTCGCACGGGTATTTACGTTTTCGAAGGTTTCATACGGATCCCAAACTTTTTTGAAAATATTGGATATTTGTGGATAATAATATTATATTTAATATATTTTAGTTTTTATTTTTAATAAGTTTGATTGATATTGCAAATTTTTTGTTTTAGGTTTGACTTTGACTTTCAAACGTGAAAGTCAAACTTTTTGTATAGACTTAAGCCGCTTTAGACTATAGGTAAATTCAATTTTGACTATTTATTGAAATCGTTCCCAATATATTTTGACTTATTTTTGAAAGTCGGTTTAATATTCAATAACAAATCGGCGGGTCGTGATAACTCAATTGATATTCAAGGCTGCTTATACATCTGTATGTAAAATATTCGATAACCGCATTCTTTGATCATTCGGGTAGGCAATTCACCTGTTTATAAGTGATCACCGACGCCCAAGGACCTATCTGACATGAATACCTCCTAACTAAGTACCTCTTTCTCACATGAGATCGGCGTGAAGTGGCGGCAATGCTGTCACGTCTAGTGATGGTGTTGTTGTCGCGTATGATGATATATTTTTTTATATAGCAAGGGGCAAACAAGCAGACGGTACTCTTAAGTGACTACTGCAACACCAGAGGGATCGCATATGCGTTGCCGGCCTTTGAGAAATATTATTACAGTCTTTTCTATTGTTAACAGGTATGGTATTTAATTCGTAAGTAATATTGGAATAAATGATAAGATTAAGGTTTTTTCTGATAATTAATAGGGGGACCACCTGAGCGTAATTAGGTAGTCACTGTCGCCCATAGACATCTGCAACACGTGCGGTGCCGATGCGTTATGTACCCTGAAGATATTTGTACACTAGATTCTTGAAAATTTCGTTATTATAGCGGCAAGCAAAATTTTTTTTTATGTTACAAGGGGCAAACGAGCAGACAGCAGGCAGCTAAGTGCATACCGACGCACATGCACATCTGCACGACCAGGAAGCTAGCAGATGCGTTGCCAGTCTTTAATGACGAGTAAAGTTAGACCACCGGGAAGAAAATTGCATATGCAAATAAGAAATATCATTCAGGTTGAATGTGAATTGGAGTTACTAAAGGACCCCTCTGTCTCCCGACCGTCCCCCCTCCCGGTGACGCTGTCGAGGCCAATAGCACCAACAGCAAGAACCACAAAAAAAATACGGTACCTACGTCAAGGAATTTCGCATTAATCTCGCATAATTAAAAATGAAGTACAAATTAGTTTCATGGGTGGTACCACAGTCACTTAGCGTAGTGGTGCGGAGACATTCTGTCAATTTGATGATTTTACGACTTGCGCTTCGTTACTACGTGACACTTGAGCAATAATTAGGTTAAGGGATTCTTTTTAGTGTTCCGTAGTCCTACAAGGTTATTGCGACTGTCCGCATGCAAGGCCCCGCCCCCCCCCCCCCCCCCCCCCCCCCCCCCCCACACAAACACCACCCACACACAGCAGAGAGAAACAACATGTAAAGAAATTAGTCGGGTTAATGAGAAAACACCTGCCTCTTATTATTTACTTCTATTATCCTATATCATCCCCGTTCCCGTTGCAGTTCTCGTTCCCGTTACCGTTCCTGTTGCCGTTCCCGTTTCCGTTTCCGTTCCCGTTCCCGTTCCCGTTCCCGTCCCGTCCCCGTGTAATTTCATATTGACTCTACATTTTAGGGGATGATATAGGATAATAGAAGTAAATAATAAGAGAGAGAACATAGTCTGCCGGGTCCGGTAGTTAAATATGAGAATTTTGGGTTACAACAATTTACGTGGGCGGTATCGGAATTTATGTCCCTTTGCGTGGTGTCTATAAACGTTTAATATTCTCTAAAAATATATTGACCCAGATAAAAGTAAATGTCTGTATCTGTATAAAGTTTTATATTAGAGTTAATAGCTTGTATCTTCTTTTTCTTCCTAGCGTTATCCCCCAAAATAAAGATTGGAAAACGATTATAGCGCCTGCTAAGCTTATAATGGTGTATGACAAGGT
>JANCMC010021755.1:0-14683 GCA_024363005.1 Charaxes varanes
GAAATAGACTCTACAAAGGTTATTCGTAAAGTAAAAAAATGTGCATAAAATACGATGCCGCAAAAATTTTCGTTACACATACTCTGACTACATATCCCATTATATGACGATCAGCTTTGTCAACTATTTCATTGCTCGTTTTTGGACATTTTATTAGAGATTTTGTATACATCTAACTATTGATTTTATTTATTTTAGTAATATTGAATAAAATCAAATATCCTGCCTTTATTCGGGTCGCTTTTCTTCATTACTTAAGGTTTTGCTGAAGAAAGTTTTCCTGAACTTACTAATTATTATTTATTTACAGTTGAGAAAACAAAAATACGGGAACAGAAAGGTATACATTTCTATTCCCGTAAGTGTTTTTTTTTTAACTTAAATATACAAAAAAAATATGTGACCGGCCTAAGTATCTATTGGTGAGTAATAAATATGAAGTTAACCATTTATATTAAGAAACAATATCAAAGTCCACTCGTGTAAAAATGCCTCTGGAGTAGTCGCATCTACTGCTAACACAAGCTTTTAAGCTTAGGAGAGGTAATGGGGATACGCATGTTTATGCTTAAAAAAATATTCCTAGGATTCTTAAAAAAAATGCTATTCAACGATGCAACGCTGCTAGCATTTTGCGTAGTCTACCACAGGGGACAAATTTAACTATTTTTGTTTTGATTTAGTTTCCAATATCTTTAGATAGTTCTATAGTTAGTTTTAGAAATTGTTTAGTTTTATATATTTTGTTATTTAAGTTCTTATAAATTATGTTTCTTTAATATATAATTGTAATTAAAAAGTACAAGTAAAATTGTAAGTACTTTACAAAAAAAAAACCTATTTAATTTGGTATCAATTTATGGGATGACGCAATAGAGTGCTCTAATGTCATTTTCAATTTTTTTCTACACATAAAACCATAGAGAAGATACACAAACTAAACTAATACAAAATAATTTAAACTAAAATGTGTACAGCTGACAAATAACGGACCGGAAGGAAACGTAACGATTTTTTGTGATACTTGTATGTTTCGTAAATGTCTCTGTTTTTGATTCTGTTCTCTGACTAATTTTGATATAAAACAAATTATTAATTGGTACTCCCATAGTATGTATTTCAACAGGTTTATAGCATTATAAAAGGATTACTATAAAAGTCATTATAAAAGGATTAATACCGATCAACTTTGTATGATACAAGTTGAGTGGAGTATTGGAATGCACGGGATTTGCTGCAATATAACAATTTTAATAATGCTGAATTGCATGCATCATGGCTATTTCATTCTGATAACGAGGATAATTCCAGTATACATTACCTAGATATAAATAAATGGCATTTAACGAATTATTCCTCGAATTAATTCTATTTTATATTTAACTGACCGACACGACAGACGTTGTCTTGCGCGAATTCAGTCTTGACTCTTATTAGCCAATTAACCAATCTCCTTTGTGTATTAAAACTATTTTGAACGATATCGGACAACAACTTTTAAAGTTATTTAACAAATACCTTTATCACGTATCAGATATGGAACTTCCAGATAACCCTTCAATCTAACCGTCTCTTGACACGCTCTTGAACACTTATACATGAATATTTTTAATGCCCCTACGTGTGTCGTTATTTACACCATCTTCTAAGTCTTCTACGTTAATCACTACGATTTTTAAAGCAGCTTCTAACGCTAGCGTTCTCATTAATATTTTATGTAATGAAAAGTTTTAGTTTAAGCGCAGGTTAATAGGGCCTCTATCGACACGGCTGACCGCGTGAATATAATTACCTAACTTTAACAACTAAGGCTCTCCCGAAACCGCCTAATAAGCAGTTTATCTAACTTGGAGTGGAGTTTTGAAGTAAAAATAATGGTATTTCAACTTGTAAGGGCTCATTCAAATGTGGAATTGATTTCTTTTTACAGCATTGTTGAGGTTTACGTCCTTGTCCTTACTGCGGCCGGGTGATAGATAAGTGATGACCATTCTAACACTGGTTTTCAAATATCTGTATCTAGGTTTTTGATATTTGGTAGCGTCGCCACGATGAGGGGATCTCTTGATCAGTGGCTAGTATTTGAGCCGATTTCTAAGTTAAATTGTCCTTACTGCGGCCGGGTGATAGATAAGTGATGACCATTCTAACACTGGTTTTCAAATATCTGTATCTAGGTTTTTTGATATTTGGTGGCGTCGCCACGATGAGGACATCGCTTAATCAGTAGTTGGCATTTAAGTCGAGTTCTTACCGAGTTCTTATCTTCTACTTAAAAAATAGAAAAAAAAAAAATAACAAAGACAAACCGACTTTAAATTGTCGGAACGGAACCAAAATGAATTAGGACCACACGGTAAGTGGCTTTCAAATAGAAAAGAATCATCAAAATCGGTCCACCCAAGTTGAAGGTTGTGAGGTAACACACACAAAAAATATACACGATAAGCGACGTTATCACGTAAAGTAAACGAAAAAAATAGATAAAACTAAAGACTCCTTTATTAAATTAAACTAACTTCATAAGAATTTTCAATATTAAATTTTCGTAGAACGATTTATACGTAATGCTTAAAATAAAAGCACAGAAAAGAATGTTTTTTTTTTTAAATTGTACGAGCACAAACATAGTGTTTGCCATTAAAATAATATATTTAATCATTACATACATAAAGTTTCTTCTTAAAAAAATAAGGATGTATAAAAAACAACGGTAAGGAATCTTACTAAGATTACTTTCGAGTGGGTCGTAGTTGAATCAGTGGCCGTAGTTTGACTCGATCGCTAGGTTAAGTAGCTATTACCGCGGCCTGGTTTTCAAATACCTGTCATCTTAGATGTGACTCTTCTGACAGCGTTATCCCCGTCTAGTACCAGATACCGCTTAAATTGGCTTTTTTAAAATTGGATTTAGCTGTAGGGTGAGTTCCAGATTTGTAAAATGAATATTCAATGATATTTTCTAGAATATGTGCAAGGAAAAGGAAATCATACAAACAAAATACCTAATATTTATGAATATTTTTATAGTACAGACTGGCATTCAGATAACATTACTCAAAATTATTTAATCTTTGTTCGGCTATACCGTCTATTTAAATTTAAAAAATAAAATAAGTAGGTATTTGGAATTATATGAAACAAAAGTTATAGTCACAAAACTGGTATAAGAGACCCTCTCTTAGCACGAACATTCTCAATAGTTTTACGTCAAATGAAACATTAATCCTAACGTTTTACACAACTTACACCCTATTATTAATATAATCAATAACTGCATTTTTATTTATTGGAATCATTAGAATATTTGTAAATTCTATAATTTTTCGGACACATTAATTTTTTGTCTAACTTTACGATGATGACACATAAAATAACCTTTTTTATTGTTTGTTTACCTTTTGTCTCAAGACGAAAGTGACATTAATCGGGTCCCACTGTTTTACGTGCCTTCCGAAACACGGAGGAGGTCGGATATTAAATATAAACCAGTTCTAGAATAGGTCACCCATCTATCACCCGGTCGCAGCAAGAGCAACTTAACCTCGAAATGCCGACCACTGATTAAGCCACAACCTCCTCTGATTACTAAAAACTAACAATGATAATTTTAAATAAGTATATTAATTAATTTTTGTTTTGAACAATATAAATTATTTGTTCTCTAATTACATATTTCTAGTGTCGAAGCGAAACGTGCGTTGAGGCACATCGGAAAATCAGTGTAATGCTGAGCTTTTGTGGCGGATTCGGCGTATTCATTCGTGGATTAAAGCAAATTAGTTTAGTTTTTCATGCATGTCATGGATTTCCGCAAAGTGACGCCTTATTCTATCAGTTGATATTTCTAGTTGTTTCTCGCGGCTTCGTCGGAGAAAAATTTAACTTCCGAGAACCCTTAGCTCTCCTTAATATGGTCCTATCGAAAATTCCTCTTAGCCAATGTCTACTAAATATAAATTACCTCCTAGCCAAATTTTATCTCTGTACATCCCGCGATTTTAGAAATTTCGTGACCTTACATTTTCATATATGAGATTACTAGCTGTGTTGGCGACTTCATCCGCGTAAAATTAGGTAAAAAAATGGATTCAATTTTAGCGTGATGATGTATAGTCCTTCCTCGAGAAATGGGCTATATAACACTAAAATAATTTTTCAAATCGGATCAGTAGTTCCTAAGCATTCAAGCAAACAAACAAACTCTTCAGCTTTATATATTAGTATAGATTAGCGGCAATAAAAAGTAATAAAAAAAATAATTTATTAGTCAAATTATAATAAGTATCAAGACTGTTCAGCTGTATAAATTCGGGTGTTCATAGCGGGGCAATCAGCGCGCAACGAATGTTTTGTGTGCGTTAGTTAGCGAATATGTGACCGCCGGGTCTGACGTGGCAGCGTGCTTCAAATATCCTTCCTTACATGTTTCGATTGAGACAACCCTTCTAGACTGAGAGACGAACGACAAAAATAAATTCCGATAGTACAATTACTACATCCGTTTTTTTTAACTACTGCTCGCCGGCTGGTCGAAATTGGACGGCAAATTTTTAAATTTGCGTACCATAAGCTGTATAAAAAAGTTTATATCTTTCATTATATATAGTATATTATATCCACTGTTATTAATCCTATTTATTTATTTATATACATTGTTAAATTTGTCAATGTATACGGTCGTCTTGACTACGCTTTGACACCATCTTATACTAAAATGTATATATGACCCACGGCATTGCTGTGCGTGTGCTTTTGTTCTTATAATTTAACATATTTATAATGCATAATATATTATAAAAATATTAGCATTCGAACACAGTCCTATATATAAACTGTGATTGCGTCAAATTTCATTACCCTATGTCAGAGCAATTTTTGTAGAATGCATGTTTTTTCTTAATATGCATATCAAATAGAAAAGGGTCACCTATCACGAAAACGTCGTAACGTACACAGATTTATTTTGCCAAGAAAGTAGTTTATCGTTAGTAGAAATCCATTAAGAACGGTTTTTTCTATAGCGCCACATTAAGTAGTCTAAGGGGACTCGCAAATTTGATTTTACGCAGACGAAGTCGCGGGAAATGGCTAGTGTTTCATATTCCATCGGCTCTTGTACTACACAAGATCTCAAGACACAGGGTTGTCCGCAGCAGACTTCAATAATATAATAATATGAGTGCGATTGTCGTGTGTGTCTGAGGGAATTATTAATGCTCGGTGCCCGGTGGGGAAAGGGGCGAATGCGGGCTAATTTAAATAGTTTCTGTCCTTAATATTACTTGGAATATAATCGGTTGGGTATGTTCGGACTTAGAAATAACTATAGAATATTATTGCTGCGTACTTTACATCCTAAACACAGGTGCAGAAATCGTTTCTGGACGCTAGTATATGCTTCTTTAACAAAATTTCAGATGCCATATTAAACCTGTGGATAGTTAAATTTATGTATTATGCAGTCAAAGACTATATTGAAGATAAAACTGCTTGGAATTGAGATAATCCAGTTGTGTACTTCATAGTTTACATGCAAAAATGTAAGTTAAACTCAGCAATGTAAGAACCATTTTTAAAATGGCGGCCAACGAGTTCCTTACTGATCATTCCTCGGCTCGACTCTTCCAAATCAGTGGTAGCTTTTAAGATATTTGATGATTCAAAAGAGCTTGTAAAAGTCTACTTGAATAAAATATCATTTGAATTTGAATTTAAGTAGGTTTTTTAAAAATCTTACGAATACTTTTCAGGTATGTGTTATATTCCCGTTTGTTCCTCCTACTATGTTTAAATTAAAAGCTTGTGTAAGGATTAGATAAGACAATATCCTTGCGGCTTCGGTAACTGGGCACCTTGCGGATTTCCATTCATCCCTTGTAACCGTTGAGCTATCGAGGCTCAGAGTATGAATAAAATCTATATACAACACATAACTGTAGCCAATTTCACGCATTTAAGACTATAATTCTAGAAGTTAGTTAGGGCAGACAGACGGACGGACAGTTCCTTACAGTACGGAACCCTAAAAAGTGTGAAAGTTGAGAGTATATATGTGATATTTGAACCTGGAATGGGTTAATGGATTACATTGTTTTTTGTCACATATTATGTAAATATGTTGTGCCGATTGTCTCTGCAATAAATGATAAAAGTTACAAGTAAATATATATATATGCAAGCGAAAGGTCACCTATCATGCAATCTCGAAAACCGCGGGACGTACAAAGATGGAATTTGGCAGGTAGATAGTTTGTAGTCGTCCGCTAAGAGCGGATTTTATAGAGGGCCTGATTAATGCAGTCTAAGGGCTTTCGCAAGTTTAAGTTTACGCGGACGAAGCCATGGGAACCAACTAGTTAATTATATACGCGTAAGATTTTCCTTTCAGTGTTTTGTATGTGCGATTTACATACGTGTTAATATTCGTAAATAGTAAGCATATCAATACAAAAAGTATGCATTTTTGTTATCAAAAAGTATAAAATTACCAAACATTTGGGGAGATAAAAAACGAATAACAATTTGTATAGACAAACTATCACATTTGACAGCCCTTACACTTCTATCGCAGAAGGAACTGGACAATGAAATATTCGCTCATTAGCCCTTCTACTGATTAATTGTGCTTCTTAGTATAAAGTTCCAGTCTCACTGCCAGCGGATTTGGCAACTCACTTCCTAATCGCTACCAGAATTTATAAGATTGGTTTCAGTTTATGTTTGTAGTATATAGATTTATTATTACCATGTCGGATGATATTTGTGCCAAAGTATCCACTTTATGGACCCCCAGATCGGAAACGACATCGCGGCAAACCAAGAATGAGATGGAGGAATGACTTGGATCGTTATAATCGAGATTGGCAACGCATAGCCTTAGACAGAACCTTATGGGAAAAGGGTAGGGAGGCCTTTGCCCTGCAGTGGAAAAAATAGGCTCCTAATAGTATATATAATTCCTTAACAAAATCAATTTACAACTTAATTTTGATCGAAACGGTATCCTAAACAATTTTGTAGATTCATCCACATCCTTCTAATATTTTAAACGTAATTTATCCCAATTTTTTATTTTAATTTTAAATATAAAAATAGATGTACAAATTTCAGAGTTGCATTTGCATTGCAACGTCAATTAATTATTAATTACATTACATACATACATCTCTTGTTAAGTTAAGAGCGGCTAACGAGTTTCTTGCTGGGTCGTATCATGGCTGAACTTTTCCGAATCAGTTATATAAGTGTATTGTGCAGAAATGTGGCTTTTATGAGACGCAGCGCCTTTGAAATGAAACATATAAAAATCAACAGAGGGCCTAGAACGATCTTTTCGAATCGAAGTATTAGACGTAGAGTCTTGAAATTTTCCATATTGATAGAACATGATAAATATCATTAGGAAAATTATTCTGAACGAAATCGGACAACAACTTTTCAAATTATTTAACAAATACGTTTATAGAGTATCAGAGACGGAACCCTTGTATATAAGCGTGTCTTGACGCGCCTTTGGCCATTTTTTTTATAATTATTGTTAAGGCATATTTTGATGATATTACATCATAACTAAATTATTTAATTTATATTTTAGGTCAATTGTTATTTTTAAATGTCTCAACTAGGCTTATATTATTTCCTATATGTGGAGACATATTAATGGATTATAATGTTTTTTATTAGTATAAAGTTAACTTGATGTACTGATTTGTAGTATCCACTGATACTACGTAAATATTATTAAATATTTACTGTAATTATAACTCACCAAATTGGTGTATGCACATCATTGAAATGATCATTTAAATGAAGCTATGTCTGGTTTCGGCATAAATGTGCCGTTTGATATATGTCCGCAGTGACATATCTGTATACATATTGTTGCACCAATTAATTATACTTTGATAGTTGAAATTTGTACAGCAGGGAACATTTTTTTATACAATTATAAAAGCAATGTGTTTGGAGACATCATTTATATTTTATCTGTACTAATATATAAAACTGAGGAGTTTGTTCGTTTGTCTGCTTAAACACGCTTATCTCGGAACTACGGTCCGATTTGAAAAGTTATTTCAGTGTTAGATAGCCCATTTATCGAGGAAGCCTATAATATCATCACGCTAAAATTGAATCTATATTTTCCACTAATTTTACGCGAACGAAATTGCGGGCAAAGCTAGTTAAATATATTTTAGGTTATGCAAGAACAGTGCTTTTTATAATAAAATATCGAATTGATAGGGGGTTATCGGATATTATCAGAATCACTTATTAATTGTTGATAAATGTATTTACACACAGATTAAGCACAAAGTCATGTTTTAACAATTTTGATACTTCGAAACGATATATTTATTATTTAGTGTTAAAAAAGCTGATTTAAAAGGCGTTTTCTTAGACGTTCGACTGTGTGTGTGGATCTGGCACGATCAAGTTCGGAACAGACAAATAATCAAGTTAATGTTTTTTTATCAGCTTCAGTATTTCTATTGAAAGTGAGAGTGTAATTTGCTATCGTTTATTTATAATTAACTAAGAAGTAAATTTTCAGCTGGACCTAGCGGAATATCACCGTACTATTCAATGTTGTTCATCTAAGAGATGACGTTTAACGCCAACGGTGGCTCGCGTAGATGATAACTTGTAAAATTTAGAAAATATGGGGCGTGCACTATGGATTCTCCAAACTCATTTATTATAAACTCGCCTAAAATTACGAAATAATACAATAGCTCAACAACATTCTGAGTAAATAAGTTGGTAAACGCATTACTGTATCCGGGATTATGATGGGTTTGAGTTACAAGCGATTGACGGTAGAGTGTATCGTCGAAAAATAACGCAAGTTAATAAAACCTATACACGACTTTATTTAAATATTGATAAATGTAAGCAAAAATTGTTCTTAATGTTAGCTATTAAAATAAAACTTTTCATAGGACTGGACTGGACTAGTACAAATCGCGTATTTTATATAAGATATTTAAATCATTTTAAATGTATTTATCCTGACGTTTCAAAAACTTCAAAATACGCGACATTTAGTAAATTAAACTTGATTAATGAACCTGTTTTTAAAAAAAACTTTACAGTTGTCTACAAGTTTGGAATGAATCGAAAGCTCTACCATTATTCACGTCACCACCTTTACCTTTACCTGTACCACCACTGGTTATTTCTCAATCATTTTACTCACGCATCATTTCTGTTGATTAAAAATTTCCTTGGCTTTTAAAAAAATGTACAGACGTAGTAATGAGATGAAGTACGTAATCCCTCCTCGGATTGTCGCTACTCGCAGCAGCTAATGGAAAACTGATGAGATGCTTACCGAGTCATATTGTGCAATTCAGGTTGTGAAGAGATTTTCAGGATTCGAGACTATAGTTAAAGTACCATTCATATATTCACACGAATTTTACGATATTTTTCTCCTCCTCCGTACTTTTCAAAGGTCACATTTTCGAAACCTTAATATGACATCACATATTTTTCAATTTTATTCATGTATTTAAATAAACAAAAGAAAAAGCAGTTTCAATTTCTTATTTTTATTAAATATTATTTAATATAATCAACATCAAGGCAAATATTGTAGATAATAGAAAAATAATCGACTAGTTAGGAAACGATAAACAACTAACTCCGTTAATAAAATATATAGATAACTTGTCTATTATTTATTAATAATTATGAATAAATCATCGCTCGCTTATCGCTCTACCTCGCTTACGTTGTGTTCGTTACCTCAAAACTTTCGACTGGGTAAACCGATTTTGATGATTCTGTTATTATTTGAAAGCTGATGTTTCCAGTGTGGTCTCATTTAAATATAGTCGAGGTCTGACATTTGAAGTCGGTTTTTTTAAAGACAGATTATACTGTATGGCTGTAATATCAAAAGTTTCTTTTTATGGAATATGTGACTCGACACCTAAGGTTTGCTGAGAGTAATAACGTCACGTCATCTTATTTTATAAGAATTTGTAGGATTTTCAATTTTTTTAGAAAATAAGCTTGGATTTTGCCTACGTTTGTAAACGCGCATATCTGAAATCAAAATCTGAGATAAAGATAAATTAAAAACATTTCGTAACTAAATTAAACAATTAAAATCGATTTAAAAAAAAAATCGAAGATAAGAACGAACGATACCGAAGGCGACTTTAATTTATGAGATTTTTTTTCTTAATTATATATGTCAGTACTAATGGGCCGGGCGTTTAAAGAGATGAATGTCGAAAATTTTCATAGTGCCCAAAGACATCCTCAGAGAACATTGCTTCAATATAATTTAAAAAAAATAGAAAAAGGAGAGGAGAAATAGGAAAATTGATACGAAAGTCAGTCTCGACTAAGTTTGACATTGTATAGTCGACCAAGAAATTGGTTTGCCACGCTAAGGTCGAATGTCCTTTGCACATCAAATTGTTAAAATGCTTAGTTTTGCTTGTTATGCATTACATTATTTTCTAACAATAACCCTTAGCAAATTTTCTTTAACTACGAATTGTCATACAAAACGGTAAAGCACTTTCTTGTTCGACTATACTTTTCTTACGACTCGTAACGATTGTCAAATGCATTTTTATTATTGCCTGCACAAACCAAATAATTTAATTATGCTATAAATAAAAAAAAACCTTTTACGATATACAATACGGAGCTATTGATTGTTGGTGTCAATACAGTTCTTTGTGAAATTTATTATTTGCAAAATCCTAAAGTAACCAATGTTTAGTATTAGAAATTGACTTACGTTCCAAACTTTAATAAGCTAAAGAGACTGGGGGTTACATTACCGTGTTACAGTAGTAGACTAAAGTTGTGAACATCGCCTAGTTTAAAAGAAATAGCCTGAGCGATTAGAATGCATTTATAATAGTTTTATTTTAATGTGTGTTTTAATCGCGAAAATGAAAGGATATTTAAAATGAAGATATAAAATCGTATGTAAGAAACGTTTTTCCTTCTAAATGTAATGGAAGTTGCCAATGAGTTATTTTATAAATGAATATACTAGTTGTTACGCGCGACTTTGTCCGCGTAAAGTTAGGGGAAAGTTTTTAGCATGATGATATATAGCCTCTAGCCTTCCTCGATAATTGGGCTATCTAACAGAAGAAAGAAAGAAAACTTTTATTTGAGGCACACATAGCACTGCAAACATAAACAATTGCAAATAGTTAGACTAAACTCCATGTAATTAATTTATCTTACCTTCATCTGACGCGTTCGACTTGTTCTAAAGATTCTATAAGGGCCCAATAATTAACCCTCTATATTAAGAGTTCATATTACAAGATGTAAAGATCGTCCCCATATGATTTTCTGACTGAGTATTGCTCACAACCCCCTCTTGGGCTCCCTACCAATACGGCAACCACATTTTATCAAAAAGACATTTGGCTAATGGTTTGGTTAATTTGTTAATAACAGAAAAGGAATTCGGGCGAACGTCTGCCAATTCCGTTAGTGTATAGAATACTAACTGTTCCCGCGAATACGTCTGCCTAAAATTAGGTAAAAAATGATTCAATTTTAGCGTGATGATTTATGTATATACATCCAATAGCTTTCTTCACTGAAAAAAAATTTCAAATCGGACCAGTAGTTCCTGAGATTAGCGCGTTCAAACAATCAAACAAACAAAATCTTCAGCTTTTTATATATTAGAATAGATATAATAGTTTAATTAAAATAAGAATTTTGGAGATTATATTTTATACAACGAGTCCGACTGTGCGATGTGCTTTCCGTAACACGGAAGTCGAATATTTCAACAAAAACCAATGCAAGAATGGTTGACCCATCTATCACCCAGCCGCAGTAAGAACTGCTTAACCTAGCGATCGATTCAAATGCCGGCCACTGATTAAGCTAAGACCTCCTCTTCGAAAATTGTATAACATTTGTTAATAATAATTCAACGTAACCTATTTCGTTATTATTATTTTGTATTATATAAGGTGAAAAAAATAGATTCAATTTTAGCATGATGATATATAGCCTATACCTTTCCTAGATAAATGGGCTATCTAACACGGAAAGATTTTGTCAAATCGGGCTAGTAGTTCCTGAGATTAGCGCGTTCAATCAAACATTCAGCTTTATATATAAAAAATATAGATATATATCGATGTAATACCTAGTTAATTTCAATTTTGGACGTCGTGTTAAAATACACATAGTAAATATGTTTGTTTGGTCCGTTGGCGCAGTGGGTAGTGACCCTGCCTTCTGCTTCGGGGGTCGTGAGTTCGATTCCCACCTCGAGTCTGGGTGTATTATCCATATTTATGTATTTATATATATTCCTAAAAAAAAATATTTGTGTATGACAGGCGGCTGTTACCTATAATACAGGCATTAAGATGTCTACCTTAGAGACAGACGCCCGTGTGTCATATAGTCCTGTACATATATTTAAATTTATTTATTGTATAAAAAACGATTTCAAATATGATAAACTGATTTACTTCATTTGCGATTACATCCAAAAATTATCTTTTGGCAAAAACAAAACGGTTAAGACGATAAACATTATTTAATCTTTTATATTAATATTTAAGAGATAAGTTAGGGTTCTATTCTAAAGAAATTAAAGCTCTTATAACCAAGTAATTAATAAAATATAACAATAATAATATACACGTATCGAAAAACCGTGCACAAACTGTGCAAGTTTTTTTATGTATATTTGTAAAAGTTTAATATTTGTGCTGTTGATGTACCTTAATACAAAAAAAACCAAATAAATAAAAATAATCGAGTGCTAGTCTTTACTTCGATAGAAAAAAAACAACCGATGCCAACTGATAAAACTTGCCCCGCTGCCTACGCATAGTCGCGTGGCGGTAAACAAACACTTTATGGTTGTTGATTTTTCTATTAAGTCCATCTCTTACTTAACGAGGCACGTGAAAGCAGTAGCAATCGCTGCAGGAGTTTGTTTATATCGATGCTGGCCATCTGTGATACGACAGAGTAAAGAAAAAGAAGCGTTAAACATGTTATTTTAGTATGTATTGAAATTTACCTTACAACATTTAAAATAGTCACCAAGGCACGCTAGCGTCCATTCCTAACTGGTACCAGTCTGGCCGCGACCTATCAACTGTCAACAATCATTGACCGAGCCTCGAAATTGTGTACACAGCGTAAAACATATTTAACGAGCCGTAACCTTTATTGGCGTACGAAACGTCATGGATAAGGTATTTTATAAAATATAAAGTAAAGGATAAAGAATTTAGGAGGCGGTCGTGGCCTAATCAGTGGTCGGTATTTGAGTCTTTCGCTAGGTTAAGTTGCTCTTGCTGCGACCGGGTGATACATGGGTGATCCATTCTAGCGCTGATTTATATTTGATATCCGACCTAATCCAAGTTTTGGAAGGCACGTAGAACAGTGAGACCGGATTAATGTCACTTTGTGATATTAGTCTTCAAGTTGTAGAAATCGTGGGGATTCCGTGGATGACGTCAGATAGCAATCTGTTATCTTATCTCGCCCCTCAGCCACAACCTCTATAATCTAAGTGGACCCTGGTATTTAACCGGGATAACGCTAGGAAGAACAGGAAAGGGTCAAGAATTTATAAGAACACTTTAAATTTTTCAAATCTTTCATGGATGGCGGACATCCAAACTCTAAATGAATACATAGAGAAGTTAAGTTTTAAATGACTTTCGTTTCGAATATTATTACGTACAAACTACGTTGTGTATTAAAATTCATTAATGCCAACAAAGTTATTAATTTGATTATGACAGCTGACCAAACGGCCGGCAAATATTTGCGCTTTGGTAACACGGATCAGGTGTTACAAGCTGACAAGCTGTAACATTTCAGCGGCTTAACAGCTTACGCTACAGAATAGCTTGGGCACCATTAATAAATAACATTGACTCGAACATGTTCCACGGCAATGTGAACTATATCCGAATTTAATACAAAATGAGTAACTTATCTTTCAACATGTACCTAATCGTTGGCATTAAATTGTTCGGAATATCAACACGCAGGTTTATTACATCGATCGTGTCCCTTTGTAATCGATGTGGGATTTGGAACATTTGGCGTGACTACAAGATTTCGTTGTGCAATTACGTGTCGTTAAGTACTTCTAATACGCGAGGTAATTTGCTATAAATTATATTGGATTACGTCAGTTTCTAAAAGAAGACAATGCTTCAGAAGGACAGGGAGAGACTAAGAAATTTTGACATGTGGCTATAGAGAAGAATGGAGAAGGCAAAATATTTGAAGTATAAATAAAGATTTTAAAGTTAAAAGATTACAGCCAAATTCCGCTTATTGTTTGCAATATAAATATCTTAATATTGATTAAAATTACATAAATAGCTGGGAAAGAAGATACTAATTAAACACGATACGAGTAAAACGTAGAAAATGGAGTAGGTATGTAAGGCCACTTTTTACATATCAACAACATTTTTAATCATAGAAGGGCAAGAGAAGAAGTATGTCCCGAACATACTTGGACTAATTAAAAAACGTGCCCACGATGGATTGGTTGCGGAATTTAAAGGAAATAGCATTACTTGAAAATTTTACGTAGACTACTCTTTCTTCGATTAGCTTCATCTAAGGCTTTCCTGCGAAGATAGCCTTACCTAGATAGATGTGTCAGCTTTATCCAAGGTAAATCAAC
>JANCMC010021755.1:14783-53971 GCA_024363005.1 Charaxes varanes
TTAGCTTCATCTAAGGCTTTCCTGCGAAGATAGCCTTACCTAGATAGATGTGTCAGCTTTATCCAAGGTAAATCAACAGTATGCCATATCCGTCACAAATCCATTACAACGTTCGTGTAACAACTAAAAGCTCGTACGGCGTTGTATTTGTAAACGGTACTGATCACTTAGGCAGTCTGTTTGGCGTGCGCCGCCATTCGGGTCAGGTGCTGCCAACGGTACCTTGTACGTTGACGCCGCTGACCCTACCACGTAGTGTCAATGTCAACGATGCTAGTGAATTGCATGTCATCTGTTTACTTAAATAGCAAACTAAATTAATTTCTTTTTAAAGAGCCCCTCAACTATACACTACAATATAAGCTACTTTTTTTATTGCAAGTGGATGTCGAGTGCGCTTGATATTTTTGCCTGTTAACCTATCCTTACTACCCGTTTAATATTTATTACTTTATATATCTATAGATATGCGTTATAAGCCTGATCTCGCAACTAGAATTAAAATTTATATTTGAAACTATTCCATTTTTCAAGTGACTAATTGCAATTGGATGTAACAACCAGTTATGGTGCTGAGTTTTCTTCTTCCTAGGAAATAATGTAGCTATGGGACGAGTAAAGATCATTGACTGCTGTTTAACGTTATCATCATCTCATGAAGAATATCAAAGAGCTTGTAAAACTCTACTTGAATAAAATATCATTTGAATTTGAATGTGAATTTGAATTCAGACATTAATCGGGACCCATTGTTATACGTGCGTTCCGAATCACGGGGGAAAATGGATATTAGAAAACCAATCTTAGAATTGGTCACCCATCTATCACCCGGTCGCGGTGATAACTGCTTAACCTAGCGATCAGCTCAAATACCGACAATTTATTAGGCTACTAACTCTTATGGTCCTGAGTGTAGTATTGTAAATGTGTAATAGTAGTAAATTACAAGTCGTATGAATCCTAATTGTATCTTTCTTACAGTACTTTCACTTATTACACGTATAAAAATACCCTACGTCGTACATCTTTAAAGTAAAAAAAAAAAAAACAAAAAATAAATAAATATGGTTAATAAATTTCAAAATAGACTGTACAACTTTACACATGAGTACCTTAACCTATGCGCGATAAGTTTTAATGTAGTCACAATCAATTTCTAAAATCTAAGACTAACGTTGTTATTTCTCCATAACGGTGAACATTTCCGTCATTATAATTTGACACGACAGGTCACCTGACAAGTTTGGCGCCGGAAAACATCGCTCATCGAACGCCATGACAACGAGGAAATTATTTGCTGCACCTGTTGTGTTTCAATCTGATTAATTGTCGTACTTCACCGCACATAAATTATAATATAATAAGCTGCAATTTTTACATTTTTTATGTCAGACATGTTAATAATAATTATCTATACTTTGGCTTTCTTTGTTAAGTAAATAAAAAATACAGCGCAACCTTAATATAACGTACGTCAATATAACGATTTCCTCGATTTAACAAATTCTTCGTAATCCCCTTGAATTGTCCATAAGAGTCAATACAAAAAAAAACCTTTACAATGTGAACATTTTTTGCGAACAACCTCTTTATAACGAATTTTCAACTATCAAGGAAACGTATTCATATCTCTAATTAACGAATATTGTCAAACCAAAACCTTTATATAGAGTTCCCACCAATATATAACTCATAATCTTATAGTATGTGATTCATGTCGCGACATGTTTCGACACGCTTTTGTTCGTAAAACTATTCTTTTACCTCTTCATTCATTACAGAAGTTACGTGTATCGCTTAATTGCTATACCACAACGTAATCCTTCATATTATAAAACAAAGACCTCCGTCGCGTATGTCTGTCTGTCTCATTGACAGCGATAAACTCAAAAACTACTGAATGAATTATCATACAGTTTTGACCAATAGATAGAGTGATTTATGAGGAATGTTTATATGTATAATATACATACATTTTAGTAGAAAGAAGACGAGAATTTCAATGATTTGTTATGTGATGACGCAAAAAAAACGTATTTTTTGCGCTTACATTGTATTCGCTGGCTAAGCCTTACAAAATATATTTAAAAAAAATAATACAATATTTCTTTTGTTTTGTGAAGGTCTTTTTATAAACATAATATTAATCCTCATTCAAAAACTATTTTTAAACCTCAAGTGATAAGAGTGGCACACGCGGACGAAGACGTGGGGTACAGCTAGCCAGTACAGAATATAGAGCCTCTATTAGTAGGGGTGCAACCTCTATATAAAGAAACTGAAGTGTTTTACAAAATTTTCATTATGCCGTGTAATTTACTACAATGAGGTTTTATGTAAAGAGGTCAGATTGGACTACGTTTCCTTTATTTAAATTAAGCGTGTGTGAATCCGTCGAAACATGAATGACTATTGTACAATTAAGTGAAAATTATTGATAGGATACGTTATGTAAAGTTTATATGTTGAAAAATTACAAAAATAGAGGTAGGTGAATTGCTTTCAATCTACATTCAGCATTCGTCATAAAAAGGATTTGGTGAAAATGTTCGTAATGTAAAGGTATGTTATGCATTAGCTCTTATGGACAGTTCTAGGAGATTTAAAAAAAAATGTTTAATCGAGAAATTTGTTATACTGAGGTTTATTATACTTTACTATATACAGCAAAAATTCAAATACACCATCTATTAATAATATACGTAATATGCGTTTATTACAAAAATATATATTTTCTAATACATTAAATATAAGTTTTTACCAAATATAATTAAATAATTTATATTTTAGTTCTTTTATTTAACAGATTTTCCTGTAAATGTTTAATAAAAGAGTTTTTGTTTTCTCTCCTTTTTTAATACCCCTGTCCTAAAGAAAATGCTTAGATAGAACATTGAGAATTTTGAAATGCTACCTACTAAGCTACTACATCATTACAGTGGCAAAAATATGAACTAACGACTAAAAATTTAAAAGACATAAAAATTAAAAACCTATTATTGTTTCTAAACTTTATGTATGTTATCTACATTGCCATTCAAGGCAAAAAATACATAAGTGAAGTTAAGAAAAATATTTTATATTATATAATTTCACTTATTTTCAGGGAAATTAACATGGTCACAATTTTATTTAACAGTGCTATAGAAAAGAGTAATATTTTTAGTCTATGACAAATGACAACGAAATGTCATTCAATTTCAAGTCAAGTTGTCATCCTTCAAATTTTCATGAAGGAAGTAGTACATAGTTAGTAGATATCCGCTAAGGATCTTTCGATGGCGACAGACTAAGGTGGTCTAAGGGCTCTTGCAAGTTTAGTCTTATGCGAACGAAGTGGCGGGAAATAGGTGGTAAAAAATAAAAGTATTAAACTCACTGACTCAAGATTAACTTATTACAATTTCTATGCATTATTACAATCTTTTGCATTATTACAATTGAAGTCACGCGCATTAGATAGTATCAAATAAATTTCGCATTGTTAGCATTTTTCAGACCAAATGTAAATTAAATGATGAATAGATTTCCACGCGGGTGCGTCGATGAGGAGACAAAAAGACTAATGGACCGTTTCAAATGGATTTTTGTTATTGTTTGTTATGATTCATTTTTGCTTAAATTTTTTTAATGAATACATTAACATTATGAACATGTCACTTCTACTAAAGGAGAGGAATCGAAGGAATTTTTCGAGCTGTAAAGGGATTGCGACCCCTTTTCTTTAATTGTGATTCTGCTATCTCGACTGCTAATCACCACCTACTTTAAAAATACATCATATATCAAATTCAAATTGATATTCAAATAATATTTTATTCAAGTAGACAGGCTCTTCTAAAACGTTAATTATTTTAAAAGCTACCACTGATTCGGAAGAGTCAACAAGAAACTCGTTAGCCACTCTTATGAAAGTAGTTTTTACAGAAATGATTTTAATACATTTTTGCAAGTTAACTATAAAGAACAAAGCTGGAACGACTCAACTCCAAGCTGATTTACCTTTAATATAGTCTTCGACTGTATAATATGCCTTACGAATAACCGTGTTTTTAAAATATTATAATCAAATTTATGATCTCAATCGCTTAGATGTATCTCATTATCTATACATAAAAATTTTACACTT
Organism: Charaxes varanes; assembly: GCA_024363005.1. NCBI lineage: Eukaryota > Metazoa > Arthropoda > Insecta > Lepidoptera > Nymphalidae > Charaxes > Charaxes varanes. Next base: position 18,913 of record JANCMC010021755.1, read on the forward strand.
TACACTAACAGGCAAGCACCCTTAAGCTGTCTAAACTCCAAACCCGCTAACAACAATCGTATATCTTTTTACAAAATCGAAATAACTCTTGACCAACTTATGTCATGAATCAACGAGAAATCAATATGCTAGTTTATTAGAATAATAAAAATGGCCAAAAGCGTGTCAAGACACGCTTATAGAGAAGGGTTCCGTATCCGATACGCTATAAACGTATTTGTTAAACAACTTCAAAAGTTGTTCGATTTTGCTCAAAATAATGTTCTAATAAGTTTTTAGCATGTCCTATAAACATGCAAGTATATAAGTCTCTACATCTAATAATTTAGAAGTCCTATTGACCACCCTGTGGACGGACAGACGGACAGAGCGAGACTATAAGTGTTCCTTATAGTACTTCCTTATAGTACAAATACTTTTATCGCGTATTACATACGGAACCCTTTGAAGCCCTTAGATATGAGACTTGACACGCTCTTTTCCATCTTTTGCTTCTTATTCCTATCGTTATCCCGGTCCAGTATTAGGGTCCGCTTAGATTGTAGAGGAGATGGCTGTGGGGCGAGCTGTGGCTGTTTAAACTCGACCTTGGTATTATAGAACGTGACTATTGTTCTAAATACTCAACTTATCTTACAAAAAACTATATCAGGGACAATTTTAGGAATTCAAAAGTAAATAGGATATTTGGGAAACAATAAGCCTGCATAAACAAAGAGAACAGAATTGATGTTTACTTAAGTTTTCCTACAATTTTATAGTACCGATGTCAAATGACATCTGTGTTCAAGGTAATTAATAACAAGTGGGTCTTTTCTAGCTTCTATATTACAGATTTCGGGAAGCATTTTAATTGCTTCATAAAGCTTTTAACCTTAATTAGAGTCTTAAATATATAATTTGGTAAATCTAATCGTAATGTTAATTATAACTATAAGTATATTATACTTTTCATGAGCAAACATTTTGCTATATTAAAAAATAAATAAATATATATACAGGACTATATGACACACGGACGTCTGTTCCTAAGGTAGACAACTTAATGCCTGTGTTAGTAAAATGTTCTGTACAAAGCTCGTGAATAAGCGTGTACTAATATTGAGTTGTAAAAGGATAGACACATTATGCGTTGGGCCGTCCATGGAATTCTCCACATTCTTATCTACATAGTGACATTATATTTCAATAAACTTTCTTTGTTATTGAATTTCCTCTATTTAGTGTCTAGAAGAGAGAGAAGTATTTGTAATATCTTATAATGATTATTGGAATAAAAAGACTCAGGAATTTGTCAAAAGTGAACGGTGACTAAATTTAAAAAGTAAAATAAATTCATTTGGAATTAAATTTCTTTAAAATTAATACATAATTCTTCATATTTTTGATGAAAAAGTCATATTCAATTTACGGATTTCATCTTCTTGATAAAGTATTTGCAAATAACTTGATAACGTATGCGCATATGACTGTTTTTTTATGTTTGTCATCTCAAAGCTTGCGAATGGGTGAACCGATTTTGATAATTCTTTTTTGTTCGAAAGGGCTTCAACTCGATAGGGTCCGCTGTCTTTGCGCACTTCAGAATCTTGAAGTTTAAAACTAGATTGTACATCAGCACCTTTAGTTCCATCAAAGCAAATCTTGAAGCTGTTAAGACAAGTTTAATCTCAATAAATAAATGAAATTAAAGCATCTCTTTTTATAATTGAAATACAATTCTATGGTTAAATGTATATGATATGTGTGTAAGGTAATTGTAATAGAAACCTATTTAATTTTTGTCTGTCTCATTGTTTATGCAGGTAATTCATTATCAGTTCTTTTAAGGAATCTTAAATGAACCCTTTTATTTTAGCAAAATGATTAGGATTCCGTGCAAAAAATAAAAAAATATTTAATACAATGCAAGCATTAGTTTAGTTAGCAAAAAAATACTGAGGAGTCAAGAAAGGGAATATCAAGAAAAGAAAATATCAAGAAGTCTTACCGATACAAATCCTAGGTCCCATTCCAAATGGCATATATGTGACGCTCCGTTCGTTCCTCTGTCTGCCCGTAAGGGACACCGTTGAGCTATTGAGGTCAAATTGCGACATAACTGTGTAGCCTAATATCATACAATGTTGTCGCAAGTCTGCCCACTGTCAAACATAAATCACCATTAGCACTAGACAGGGAAGTGTTGGTGCGCTTTATATTGAACACTTTATTGACATTGATCGAGATGCAAACGAGGCTTAACGAATTTAAACAAGTCATTGAGTTATATTAGTAGCTTTATAAGTGCCCGGCATTTGAGTCAATCGCTATGTTAAGCAGTTCTTACCGCGGCCGAGTGATAGATGGGTGACTTATTCTAACAATAGTTTTTCAAATAGTTGCCAACACCAGTGTTTACGAGCCGATATCAAGAAAAGAGATTGCTCATTTCTAAAAGGCCGGCGACACATCTGCGAGCCTTCTGATAGTTCAGTTTTACACGGGCGTCGCCCGTATACTATATTGTATATTGTATACGTGAAGCAAAAATTTTTGGGGAAAATGTGCGAACGAAAAAGTGTAAAATCTGGCACAATTATAATTTATATAAGAAAATGGTGTGCGAAAGTTAATATTTTGATAAAAATGTGCATTGTAAATATATTAAATTATTAAAACAAACGACACACGAATGCCAAACAATTCACACACGTTTACAATAATCGTGACAACCGTATGTTAAATAAATTGACAAATTTTAATTTTTTCCGCGAATAGATCAACTTATGTATGTCGTTGTGCTAAACATGCGATACTACTACTAGTGTAAATAAATATAAATACATCTTTATATAAATAATAAACCCAAACACGAGGCAGGAATGACATATCAAATATGTGATCTGAGCGGACAGCAGATCACAGAATATCATATCACAAAGTTTCATATTAGTTAATACAAGTTACAAATCGTGACCTGTGCGATATTCTGAGCGCCCACGTCGCCAGTGTCACAATTTACTACGCCCATAACGCGCGGTACATTTACTGCTGGTTTTTGATATGTTGGATGAATATATTCCATGCAATATCCTGAGCGCCCACGTCGCCAGTGTCACAATTTACTACGCCCATAACGCGCGGTACATTTACTGCTGGTTTTTGATATGTTGGATGATGTACGTCCGCCTGTTCGCCCGCAAGGTGCCCCCCCTAGGGATTTCCAAACTATTAGATGAAGAGATTTTTTTTCATGTTAAACACACAAAAAAAAATTATTTAGAGCGAAATTGGACAACTTTTGAAGTTATTTAACAATTACCTTTGTCGTGTTTCAGTGAACCCTTCGAAACGAGTGTGACTTGACACGCTCTCGGCCATTTTATTAAGTCTGCACTCATGTGGTTGGCGTTCGAACGTATTAGAATTTACCGGGGCTTTCACGAACGACGTGTGGAGGCGACATTTTGGGGTGAGAGTTATATATGGTCGCGAACTGTGTGAGTTGGGTCATTACTTATTACTATGCCCTTACATATTGAGAGTATGCCTAGAAATTATTTTTTATAAGTAACACCGATCTGCACGACCTGAAGGCTTGGTTTACTTTTACAAATGAAGTGTGGCAGCGACCTTTTGGGTGTAGGTAAAGATATATGTAAAACGGGGTAGCTGAACTCAAATGAAGCTAGGCAGAACATATGACTAGGCAGGTAGTTTAGGGCAATCCAGATCGTCTAATGGCACTAAGGATGGACGACATATAGAGGGTGACAGAAGATAGCTGCATGTGACTGGCAAGGTACTGGAGTGGGTGTCACGAAAGGATGATCATGGTGATGATGGTGTAAGATATATGTAGACGCGAAATGTATGACTGAGTTAGATCATTAGTAATGGCTTAGGATATAACATGAAAGTGGTGGAAAGGAAAGTTTGTCAATCCATAGGGATATGAACAAATGAAAACAAAGAAGGAAGGCCTCTCAGAACTTAAATTCATTATTACAAGAGACGAAATTGGATCACAAATCTTTAAATTTGTCTACCATAAGCGTGTTTAAAGCTATACCTATACGATTTATTCTTGGTACAACGGTATTTATTTGACAATTTAATCGCATTTAAATAATTCGCATTACAATTAATTGTACAAACATTAATTTAGTATTAGATATTTTGTCATGATGCTTTGACACCATCCCATAATAAACATGTGCGTGTAAATCGTTTGGCACTGGTGTGCGTGTGGTTTTATTTTAATCATTTGATATATTTATAATGCATATTTAATAAAAATATAAGAATTCGCAGAGCATCGTCTAATACCCAAAAACTATAATTCTGCCAAATTGGATACTTGTGCAACTTTTGTGAATTGGTAGCGATAGTTTTTCTCTTTAGGTATGAAGTTATAGATAGATAATAAAAATACGTCTTTCCTTTATCCTTTAGAGTCAACAAACTGTTTATACGCGGCCGTAAACTTGAAATAGTTTAAGCATGAATGTCGTAAAAGGAAAATTTGGGGGTTTACTTGTAAAGCCATCTGATCCCTTGGTAACACAGCCTTAGTTCAGATGAACAATATTCCCACGGTTTATGGATGTCATAAAATGGAAATACATAGACAATATTTTAAACCCAGATAGCTCAATGTTAGAAGGACGGGTTAAAATCCATAAGGTAATCAGTACAATCCGATCCCAAAGGTTAGCTGGATTGGAAATCCGAATATTAACCCATCCTTCAAATTATTCCTTGGACTGTTTTTTTAAGTATAATATATATTTATTTTTTTATAAAATCAATCAATCAAGCCTTCTAGCTGTGTTCGGCTACAGCGACTGTTTCGGTACACTGTTGAGCGGGAGAACCACGGTGTTCGGCTCATAGGTGTGCTTTCCAGTGGCTCACATATATATTATTTATTTATTTATGTATGTGTTTTTATATTAGAAGGGGCAAACGGGCGGGTGGTTAACCTAAGCCACTACCGACGCCACCATTTTGAGGCTCGAAGATACGAGAGGATGGGTTTGATGATGAGAGGGGTTTGAGCCTCCAGGAACTCTCACAAACCGCACACAATACCATCACTCGACAACATTGCCGCCACTTTATGTCGATCTTATGTGAGAAAGGAATTCTGCACAAAAAACAATAAAAATACGATTTGCGATGATTTTATTGCCTTATATAAAAATCTGCGGATACGGTTACTGTATTCTTTATATATATAGAGGAAGGTTTTTAAAACTTCACAAATCTTTTTTTTTGTAGAGGCTTAGCGGCTCTCGGCTCACGAGGGGTCAAAATAAGTTTTTGTCTAGGATGTGGTCCCGACTATACATGACTCTACTTGACGGAGGAGGTTGTAACTTAATCAGTAGTTGGCATTTAAGTCCGCGGGGCTAAGCAGTTCTTACCGCGGCTGGGTGAAAGATGCGTGTTTTATTCTAGCACTGGTTTTTCAAATATCCGCCGTTTTCCGTATTTCGGAAGGCACGTAAAGCAGTGGGTTACGATTAATGTCTGAGTAATATTAATTGTGAGATTGTAGAGATTATGGGGGTTTCGGGGATGACGTCAAACGACAGACGGTTATCTTAACTCGCCCCATTAGAAGTGGCCAGGGTCCGGTTAAATTAAGTTAAATAAAAACTAGAAAGAAGAAAAAACCTTTACTTGACGGACTGTATTCCAAATGTCTCTGTATTTTTTATATATTTATTAAACAAAAATCTGCAGCTTATTTTTTTAAAATAAACTTAACTAATAAAGACTACCTTAACTTAAGCCAAATACAGATTTTCTTTATATTATGTAACTGACAGTGTTAATTATTGTATAAGCTGTCATAGGTTACAGATATTATGATTAATGGAGGATTATAATGTGGTGTGTGTGTGTGTGTGTGTGTGTGTGTGTGTGTACCTAGTAGTCACATTGCATGTACCGAACACCCTGGAAACCTAATCCTAACCGCGACAATGTCACCGTGTATATACAAAGAACTAAAAATCTGACATACTGTCGCAATGCAGTATCAAAAGTGTTCAGATAGGCTTAAAAAAGATTTGTTTGAAACGAACGATGTAGTCAAATTCGTTCGAATAAAAGCGCTAAAACCTATCGCAGCTATTGGAATGGCAGCGAATGTCAACGCGGTGTAAACGCTGTGAAATACGTGGGTTTATCGAATTCAACGGTAAACGATACTGATCTTTGTACTCTGTGCGATTCGTAAGTAGCATTGACTTTTTCCACTACTAATATTACTTTTAAATGGCTTTTTGCTAAATTACTGCATATTTACACACTCGTAACAAATGGGCTGTACGTAGAAAAATAGCTTTCTTCTTGCAGGATATAGGGACTGCATTTGATTCGAGCATAAATCGATGCTGGGCCCACATATGTTTTTTTTCTTAAATTTGAGTATACGTAAATGGCAAACTTCGCGTATTCTTTTTTCGAATGTAATGACACAACACAAAAAAGGTTTATTTCATTCAGAATTATCGCATATCGTTAGAAATGAAATTAGTTATTGATATTAAAACGATACGTAATAGTTACGTACGATAATCACGGTAATAGTTAAAAATGGCCGCCAATATCTAATAATAAATTTCAATCTTGGCAGTATGTTTGACATTGAACGTGAAAAATTACAAATGGTTAACATATATAAATTTGTATTTATATTTATTCAGAGTGGTTTGAAACATGTGCGCTGTCCGTCAGTCTCATTGTATTAGAACAAACAACTGTTCTTGCATTCACGTTTTCTATACACATAACCAATTTAATATATTCTGTGTATGGAACAATAAAGACACATTTTAGAAACGGAGTTAAAGACTCCATTTATTGTATTGACTTAATGTTATAAACTTCATTTATTTTTCACCATGATATCCACAGGTATATATGTGTACATATTTTGTTAGATGTGTTGTACTTTAATAAAAAATTTCAATAGAATATTTTTTTCAATTCTGTATTTTTTAAGCTTTTTCTAGAACTCACTCAAGGAGTACAGAACACACTTTTGTGTTACTGCAGTTGTTTACATTTTTGTAGTGAGTTAAATTCTATTTATTAAATGATTTTTTTTCATACTATGATGTACACCTCTATCTAAATTTTATTTTTAATTTTTTTTTAAATAAATGATTAAAAATTTTAAATCTTTAATATGCACATCTTTGTTATTTTAAATTTTGGCCGGTTAGTGATATTTGAATTTTAATACCTCAATATATGACAATGATGGACTTAAGGTACAACTCCGTCTTGTTAAAATTTTATTTCCATGCTCTCCAAATGACAATATGATTACAATGGTCTGTTAGTCCGGGATTACTAATACCCATTTTAAGTATCTGGTTAATTATAGATCTTTTTAAGGTGTACAACTCCGTAATACTTTATTTTGTTCTATCTCGTAAGGTTTAGCCAGCACATGCTACAAATCATTGAATTTCTCGGCTTTAACCTTCTATAACATAAATGTATTATACATATAAACCTTCGTCTTGAATCATTCTATCTATTTAAAAAAAACCGCATCAAAATCCGTTTCGTAGTTAAAAGGTTTAAGCTTATATAGGAATGGAGAGACAGCGACGGCTATTTTGTTTTATATACTATGTAGTGATAACTTATTACAAAATCTATAAACTATTAAAAACTGAATAAAAAAAATGAGAACCTTAAAACTTGTAATTACAACTCCGTGTAAAGGGTAAATTTGAGGTCAATTTTTCTTTTGAGAAACACACTTTATTCCTTGCATACGCATTCCCAGCGAACGAATGCTTTTTCGTTTGCTTTGAATATGAGTTGAACGTTTCTTTTAGTTCAACCATGAACATGTTGTGAAAATTCGGGTTACGGCTCTGGATTTCGGATTGGTTGAATATTTGTTTTTCTAATATAATTTACAATTGTACGTATGATGTGATGTAATAACAACGTATTATTAATTCTTTTTATTCATATTGAATAAATCAATTGGTGATTATTATTCTTTGACTATACTTTTCTTTTAATATAGGGCGAAGATATTTTAGACATGTCCTTTTAATTTTTTTTCTTTAAGGCCAATGACAAATAAAATAAGACATAATGAACTTGAAATGTATATATGAACTTTAGATTTGCGTACATAAAGCTGTATAAAACTTTTATTATTATGTCGGCGTCAGACATAAGCTTAAAGTGTTTGTACATTTTTGTCCATGAAATCGACAAAGTACTACAAAACTTTGTGAAGTTACATAAAGTCCACGGTCACACTAAATGATCATTGAAATCATCATTCAAATAAAGCTATGTCACATTAAATGACATGATTAACAAAATAACCAATGAAGAATGTTTCAAAATCGGGGGTACTTTTTCCCATCCGAGAGCTTCCGCTGCGTAAATGGTTAAAGTTTCGCAAAAGTCATGTATGACAAAATTGTTCCCCTTTTAAAGTTCCAAATAAAAGTCCGCGACAGACATGTCTTTCTTTTAAGATTGGCTCAGTATAACCATTTTAATGCTAATCAGATTTGTTCTAAAATAATGCATTATTTGTGGTCTTTTTATAAACATAATATTATTCCTCATCCGAAAACTATTTTTAAACGTTTAAGTGATGAGAGTGGCACACGCGGACGAAGTGGTGGGGTACAGCTAGTTCAAGAATATACGTCAAAAAAAGAAGTAAAAATTTACCAGTAAAGTTTACTGAAATATTTACTAAATTAAGTATGAGCCATAACATACATATTAAATAACTTGACTGTCACTGGAAGCTTTATACTTGAGAGAGCACTTCCGTTTCCGTCTGAATCTTATCAGTTTAATTGTATATCTTAAAAAGATCTATAATAAAGTCCGTGATGACTTTATTAAAGATTTGGACCATGTCTGTCTCCTAAATATAACCCTCATTTATCTTTTACATATTACAAAAAAATAACGAACTGTTTACGAAGCTATTTTTAAAATACTAGGTACCTTTTATTTAGATCAAAATTGCTCTTGACAGCATATCATTAAAATTAATATCCTAGAAGATATGAGGGATTTAAAATACGGTGGCAAACCGGCTTTTGGGCGCTCGGTGGCGTACGCGAACAGATGGCACTATAACCTGATATAAAAAAAATAAGCCAACATTCGAGCAGGGCAACGACTGCCGGGTACGCTAGTAAAGAGCAATTATATTCAGTTAAATATTTAAAGCAACAAATAACGGTAAAATTCTAAAAGGAATAAAGAATGGCGCAGTTAGAAAACTGCATTTAAAGACAGAAGACTTTCCGAATAGATTAGCGCAAGTTGTTGCATTTCCAACATAGAATTTCTATATTTATAGCTACTTTCATCCCATACTCTGCTGCTCTCAAGTTTGGCTTAAGGAATGGCTTCAAGGACAAACATTTACAAGCACTTTGAGCTATGTCTGGCTCCGGCATCAAAGTTATAATCGTCCTGTTGTTGTTGGTGTTGATTTTAAATTTTTCAAAATTGTATTAAAACAAGTAACAATTTACGTTTTTTAATCACTAAAATTTATTTATTACATTATTACCGAACTGTTATTCGCCTATTTTAATAAAAATAGTATTTTAAATGTTGCTACTTGAAAAAAAAATGGGATGAAAGAAGGAAGTCTGACAGCTTTAAATTATTAACGAAAATTCTCATTCCGCCTTACATTTAGGCGTTATTTTATTTTATTTTATATGTTTTATGCAAAAAAACAGTGCAACAATCTTTTAATCTTTCTTCGAAAGCTAAAATCACCGTACACCTAGTAAATAATACACGTAGTCCTAGCATTTCCAAACTATTAGACGTAGAGACTTGAAATTTTCCATTTTGATAGAACATGCTAAAACTCATTAGGAAAATTATTCTGAACGAAATCGGACAACAACTTTTGAAGTTATTTAGCAAATACGTTTATAGCGTATCAGATATGGAACCCTTCTATATAAGCGTGTCTTGACACGCTTTTGGCCATTTTTTTTATTCTATACTGTTTGGTAAGTTGTCCTTCTGCAGTTAATCATATCAATAGAATGGTTTGTCAAAATGTTTTGTTCATCTTCCGACACTAGCGGACCCGCCAGAGATTGTCTTGCCCGAACATTGGATTATTTACTTCATTCTATTGTCCTACAATATCATCTAAGTTCCCGTTCCCGGTCCGTTCCCGTCCCCGTTCCCGTTCCCGTTCACATTCCGACACTAGCGGACCCGCCAGAGATTGTCTTGCCCGAACATTGGATTATTTACTTCATTCTATTGTCCTACAATAATTAGATCCGACAGTTTTTACTGCGATTGGGCCGAATTTTTTAGTTAGCATTGTCTACTAATTCTGATATTTTATACTACACTAACTGTGCCCGCGACTTCATCCGCGTAAAATTAGGCGAAAACATTTAGTATGATGATATATAGCCCATAGCCTTCCTCGATAAATGGGCTATCTAGCACTGAAATAATTTTTCAAATTGGACCAGTACTTCCTGAGATTAGCGCGTTCAAGCAAACAAACTCTTCAGCTTTATATATTAGTATAGAAGTATGGATTCATTAAATGATCGATAGAATAAAGCGTGTCGATTTGCGTAAATCCCAGACAAGCAGGTAAATAAAAATCGCTTTTATTGATTCATAATTATTATTAATTTATTCGCACAATTTATGCAATGCAAATGCACTTTTTTTTCCAGTTTATTTATTAATTTCTAGAAAATATTTATTTGCTTAGTTTTAATTTGAATTAATCTCAAATAATTTTTCGGACGACGGTCGGTCATCTTAACTCGCCCCACAGCCACATTCTCTGCAACTTAACCGGACCCCGGTATTAGGTAGAAGAAGAAGTTGTCCATGGGCATCGGTAGTCACTCAGTTTGCCCCCTTCTTTACGTTTAAAACAAAATCGCTTCCCGTTGTTGTATCCTTTAAACTATGCAACGATTTTTATTACGGTTTTCATTAACTGAGTGATTCAAGGATACAGTTTACACAAATCGCACGTGTGAGAATGTAAAAGAGAGGGGATATATGCATGTATATAAAGATCTGTAACTATATTGGCCTAATTATTTAATTCTCATTAATTCTGTATTTACTAGCAAGAGCGTAATTTCATTAAAAGTCAAAGTTATTCATCGATAGACTACTTATTGAGTCAAAATTCACCACTGGTTCGGAAAGCTAAGCCATTCGAGAAAGAACCAGCAAGGAAACTCGTGGCCATTCGTTTACTCCAAAAAAACATCATCTTAAAAATAAATTAGGAATAACCTATAACCAATATAGTATATATAGTCACAAAATAGAGCACCTAACTTACACAATAAATACTGTCAAAATACCCATTTATAGGGACTCTATCGTACAACGAAAAGAACATAATAAATAGTAATTAAACAGACAAATATAATAACAGTTAAAATAATAAAGATAATTGAATTACTTAACTCACGAATATCCTTTGCTGCTAATCGTTACACAATAATTATTATCCTTCTAACAAATTATGGGGTATTTATATTCTCTTACACATCATTCGACAATGATTCTTAGCTGCCATTGGCTACTGTCGTCTTAGATTAAATTTAAAATTAATTTATACATTACAACAATGGTCACTGGCACACTGCCAAATAACTAATATTCATATAATAATTACAATATTTAACAACTTTAAAATCGACACCTCCCACGTAAGTTGTTGTAACTCCAAATTCCCAGCTCTACCTTAGGAACAGACGTCCGCGTGTCACATAGTCTTGTATATATTTATTTATTATTTATTTCCATATCTCCATCCAACCTTGTGATACAGCTATTTTTGTCTTTTTAACCAAAATATTTTTTTAGTTAATAGGACAATGTCATTAATCGCTTCGTTAACTATAATTAAAATACATAATTTCTTACTATAACGCCGTTTTTATCGAATAGGCGAGACGACAAATTTTGAAAAATAGATTTGTAACCTTCTCAAGTATTACCAAAATATTATATAAATATTGCCAAAGAAGTTAATATTTCTGCGGAAATTTACGTTTTTATGGTAGAAAAAGCATATTATAAATTTAGGATTCAAATTCCCATCAAAATAGTCGAAGCTTTCCTGACGTCACTTTATCTTAATAGTCCGTTCGGCTACGCGTCATCTCGAGGTTTTTGCCGCGACCGTAACGATCGCAGTCGCCAAATCTCGAATATCAATGAGCACTTTAAAAAGTTGCAATCTCTTTTTGGAACGCACTATAATATACGGTGACGTCATACGCTCTGCTGGGTGTTTTAGCTGTCATGGCGGATTGTTGTATTTTGTACTTTCTTTTTTTTGTTAATCCCTATTAATCTCGGTCGCAATATAAAAATAAATACGTTTCTTAAGCTTTATGCATCTTATTTTATCAGATAAATGTATAATTTGAATGATTTTTGATTACCGTCGTCATGCCTATTATTAGCGGAATAAGTCGTAAATGATAAATCGTTTTTTTGCGATTCGCCAAAAATTTGCTTTTTTGAGTTAGGTCAGTTTGCAACTAAGCGTGTGAATTGTGTGCATTACATGAATATCTACTTTGCACCCGTGCGAAGTCGGGGGCGGAACGCTAAGGTAACATAAAAAAGTGAGTTCCGCCCGGTAAAACCGAGGGGCGGGCTTAGTATGCACTAAAATATTATCGAAATTGAAATTAAAATCGAGCTCAAATCGAGCACTGCTTTCAGTCGCCAATCACATCTGATGCCATATGCCGGTGGGTGCTGTGATGAATGATGTGTGTTTTGAAAAATTTTTTGGTGCGGAGTGTAGTGTATGTGCGTAGGAGAATGTAAGTGTGGGATTGCTTATAAACCAATTTTTTATTTTTTTTATTTTTTTCGAAGAATTTATTTCGAAGTCAATTGAAAAAAAATATTTGTTCAGTTATTTTTTTTTTGTATAACAGGCATTTAAAATTAAGTTCCGTATATCTTACAACTAGCTGTGATCGCGACTTTGTCCGCGTTATATTAGGTAAAAAAAAATAAAATAATTTTGGCGTAATGAGATATAGCCTTTCTCGATAAATGGGCTATCTAACACTGAAAGACTTTTTCAAATCGTACCAGTAGTTCCTGAGATTAGAGCGTTCAAGCAAACAGCTTTTTATAATAGTATATATGTACATATGTATGTATAAATGACTTACTATATTAAAGAAATGACAACATTGAGGTTAACTACCATATTGTGTCAATGTTTGAAACAGAAAGTGTTTGCTATTCTAAACTTTCGGAAAAAAGGCACTAGATTATTTCATGTTTACTTGCACGATAAAAAAACTGGCGAATTATTGCTTTACCTTAAATTTGCAAGCTTGCAATTGTATAACAGCCTGTGCGTTACTCAAATTAAGGCACTTATTCTGCCTATCTATATTTAACAAGGGTCAAACGGATAGGCAATTCCAGGAGACTACCGATGCCCATATATATGTATCTACACAACCAGGTAGCTCGCGGATGCGTTGCCAGCCTTTAAAGAGGGGTTTTGGCCACTGGGAACTCTTACAAACCGAACGAAGCGCGACAAAAATACCATTACATGACGTGACAGCATTACATCCCCTTCACGCCGATCTTGTGTGAGAAACAGGACTGCCTGGTCACCGCTGACTACCGACATATAGGTTACTAGTTTTAATTCAAGTAGTTTTATTTTTAGTTTCCTTTTTAAATGCTTATAACCTGACTGGAAGTGACGCTCATGGTCAACAGCACTAACAGAAATTATTGCAAAATATACGAGTACATTATACGGTAAATTGTGCTTCGTAAATGTTTTTACAATATTTGCCTGTCTCTTTTTGTTACACCATCTGTTTTACATTGAATTTTGATGTAACTGTCCGCTGATATATCATGTGAATATTGGAAAACCATCAAATTACAACAAAACATTTGCAATCTGAGAAGGAAAATTAATTCATCTTTTTAGGGTGTGTCCTTATTAGCAAGATACTTTGATTATGTAAATTTCAGAACTCTATTTATTACTGTTTTTGAATAAATGGAAAAAAAAAACTAAAAACCGAAAAAAAAAATTGTTTTTAATTTGTGAATGAATTGATTTAAATTTCGAATATATTTTAAAAACTAATTACCGTTAGTAGGTGCCAGTAAAAGTTATCGCTGTTAAGAAGGCGCTGTATTGGTTATTTAAACAATTGAGAAAAAATATTTTAATTTTTAATTTTCATGTTTAACTATGATACATTTTAGGGCACTTTACGCGATTATGAAAATACGCTTTGTTTTAATTCCCTATTGTTCATATATTTACATTTTCATTTGATTGCGGTATTGGAATAAATTGAATTATTTATAATTCATTGTCCGACATTTACTAGCACCTTACAAGCATTCCCGTTAGGTTAATTTAAAAATATCCCTATTAATTCACCAAATACCATTCATACATCGATATATACTAGGTGAAAACTTGGAGATGTTAGTCGTAGTTGGTGGCATAGAGGGCAAAAGAGCCAGAGGTCGTTCTCCTACTCGATAGACCGACCAAGTTACAGCCACCTCGTCAAAAAGCTTCTACCAGGTAATCAGGGCGACAGTAGACCAAAGCCGATGGCGTCAAATTGTTCGTTGTGGGTGCTATATAAAAACATTACTTGTATTCTACATTTGGCATGGTCGTATTATAAAATAGAGTTATAACATACAGATACTCGTGTACAGACAGAATTTCTATCTATATCTATACTAACATATAAATCTGAAGAGTTTGTTTGTTTGTTTGCTTAAACGCGCTAATCTCAGGAAATACTGGTTTGATTTGAAAAATTCTTTCAGTGTTAAGTAACCCATTTATCAAGGATGGCTATAGACTATATATCTTTACGCTAAGACTAATACGGGCGGAGGACCAATGAAAAATGTTTCAAAATCGGGGTTTTCTTCCCTTTTAAGACCTACAAAATTTTACGAAGACTGAGTCGCGGGAAACAGCTAGTATCTTATAAGACACTTGTTCAAGATTTTTTTTATTATCAATTGGAGCAAGAGTTATCAAGTAAATGAAGGTTTCTAACTTCATAATATCTCCAACGTTTTAAGACGTACAAAAAGCATCGTAAAAGTTAGTTCAAGCCATTTTGTTCGTTATCACCACAGTGCAATGCTTCTATTTGCTTGTAGTAATTTGCCGAGTGTGGATGCTTGCATGTGGTTCAATATTTTGTTTCTATCGTATATAAACTCCTAACATGTGGATTTTGGCATATTCATTTTTGCTACTGAAGATGAAGTTCCTCGCTGTGATTTTGGCCGTATTGGCCGTCGTCCTTGCTGCTGTGGTAAGTTTTTTTTTTAAGTTTAGTTTAGTTTAATTTAATACTAGTTGTTTTCCTCGACTTCGTCCGCATAAAAGTAAACTTACGAGAACCCTTATACCTTCTTAATCTGGCTCTACTGAATATCCTTTTTTAGCCGATTTCTAGTAACTATAAACTACCCTTCGGTCAAATTTAATCTTTGTACGTCTTGTGGCATTCGAGGTTTCCCAATAGATGACCTTTCGATATGTATGTACCTACTAGGTTTTCCCTTGGAAATGACCCCTTTTTTCCAGAAACAAAGCTGTGCGCAAAAGAATGTTCCCAAACTCATCAGGCCGACGGGAAAGTATAATTAGTCCCAAAATGTTTTGTTTTCCTTTGACTTTTAGACTAATGATTTAATCCAAGAGCCCATCTTAATAACATTTCATAAGACAACCGTTTTTTTTTTAAATATTTTTGTATAAAGAAAAGCCTTCAGAATTCGGATTACGAGTGACCATTAATGCTCGTGGGCAAACAGTATTAACAGACAGCTGCAGATGCGTTGCCGGCCTTTGATTTATTTAATGACATGTCAGTGTCCGTATTAAGTTTCTGTTCCATAAAGGCCGCCTGTTTTATTTGGACAACCCGACGTACTTCGGTTACATTGTAAAAGTTTAAACTTCAATCTAGTAAAGTGTATATCTACGTTTATCCCCAGCTAAGTGGCAAGCCACAGATGTTAGGGAACGAGTTACGACGACATCAATGTAAAACGCCGCCCATGCCCGTATATTGGACTCGCGACACTGTTACCGCTACCGATACCTCTCTATGTTTAAGTCGTTCTTGTGTCTGTCACTGTGTTTTTTAACTGTTTTTGGTGTTAGAACAAATTGATACGAGTATAAATATGAATGGTTTTGTTTTTTTTTGCGAGAAATTATAAATTATCTCTTAAAAGTTATATAAAGCGTTTATTACTACTTATAGTCTTAGTTATCAGCTATCTGTCATCCAAGTCTTGTCAGGATCAACTTCATTTTAACTCTGTATTAAGATAAGTATATCTTATGATTCAAAAGCACTTGTAAAAGTCTCTTTGAATAATACGTATTTTGATTTTTCCCTCTAATTCAAACGAATTTGAAGGGAAATAGCTATATATGTGAAATATATCAAGCATTATAAAGATTTCAGTGGCAAGGGTTTTAAATTATCCCTATCTTTAGAAATAAGGAAACATAGTGCCCGCCCAGAAAGATATAATCAAAGCCAGCATCGGTTTTATAATTAATGCAACACTGCATCATTCGAAATACGAATACTTTTCTGAACTCCGCTCGCCCAATAGAAAGAATTTCGTACAATGACCCCTCACTACTTGTCTCTCTCGCTCGTGCACAAAAATATTGCGCTCTCGCTCGCACGTGGGCGGACACTATAGAGCGAACGTATTGTAAACCGATGTTTTAGTTTTCTTACAATAGGCACAAAGGTCAATGTACGAAATTGTTTCTGTTCGACGACCGGAGTATATTTTTAAACAATAAATATATAGTTTTAAGAGCTTCTTCTTCTTCTTCTTAGCGATTGCGCTCTTAGCTAAAAAGAAAAAGATATTGACAATATTTTCACAAATATTACACTTCGTAAAAAGCAGCTAATCTTTGTAACGACCTTTTGGTTATTAACCTCTCGTAACGTATTCCGATTGTTGAATTAATTTATACAATAATTATACGTCACAATATGAAGACATCTTGTGTGATTTAGTGTTATTTACATACTAGCTGTTTCCCGCGTCTTTGTCCGCATAAGCCTTCTACATCCCTCATACCTTTAAGATGAAGAATATCTTAAACTATCTCTATTGGAAAATCCGTTCTTTGCGGATGGTTCCTATCTATAAACTACTTCACTGCTAAATTTAACACTTGTACGTCCCGCGGTTTTCGAAATTTCGTAATAGGTGACCTTTCACTTTTATTTTATTGAATAAGACCATCAACGATATATACATCATATGATAGCAGAGTTACATGGTATTTAAAAAAAAAAGAAACTTAAATACTATATCAATTATAGATGGTTACAACACATGTATATGTATGTGCATACATTATTATTTTGTATGTATATATTATAGATAATAAAATAAATAATAAATATATACAGGATTATATGACACACGGACGTCTGTTCCTAAGATAGACAACTTAATGCCTGTGTTATAGGTAACAGCCGCCTGTTATACAGTTAGCAGAATTTTAAGGTTTTCAGCAAACTTGGATTAAATTTCACTTCCTAAGTTTCTTTATTGAATACTAACTGTATCCGCGTCTTCGTATGCGTAAAATTAGGTAAAGAAAATAGATTCAATTTTTACCGTGATGATATAATATAGCATATAGCCTTTCTCCTTGAAAAGGCTATCTAATACTATAATATTTTTTCGAATCGGACCAACAGTTCTTGAGATTAACGCGTTCAAATAAACAAACAAACTCTACGGCTTTATATATTAGTATAGATATGTTATTATTCTATTCATTTATACTAGGGTAGCATAGTATAGTAGTGTATTTGTAAATGGTATCATGCTTGAAAAGAGGCAAAACCAATTAAATAATTAAATAAGTAAATCTACTGCAAAGCTATATTTATTTTAATGCCGTATTTGTGTTTCGGTGAGTTATTTTGTACATTGCTATTGTAGAAGGTTTAGTACTGAAGACTATTACCAAGAAAATAACTTACCTAAATTAAAAATACCCCGAAAAGAAAGACTGAACCTTATAGTCAGAGGAAACAAAAAAAAAACATCATATGCTTTACTTAAAGACCACCAACGCATCTGTAATGTGGTTCCATAGTCGACTAGGTTTGCCACGCTAAGTTCGAAATTTTTTTTTAAGCAGCAACTGTCATAGTGTGATGTATAAAATAAATGTTTCTTTCTTTCATCCAAAAGGGTAAAGCACTTTCTCGGTTGCCTGTAAATCGGCATTTACTCGTTATGGAAAAAAGTGTGTTTCAGTTAATATGATAAAAATTTATACCAAGTTTTAAAACAAGTTTAAATTGTAATAAAAGAGTTTTTGACATAATCAAATCATGTTGCAGGTGGTTTGTTTTCGATCGAGAAATGAAAACTTTCGTGTACTACTGGGATAAGAGCGAAAAGAAGCCACGAGGCGGCGCTTACTTCCAGGTAACATCAACTTCATAACCTACACAAACAAACTTATTTAGGCAAGATGACGATATTATCTAGGTAAATCCTATTGTGTACATGTACTAAGTAAAAAAATTTCATTTTGATATAAAAATTAAGTATTGTACGATGTTTTTATATTAGTTTCATGTAAAAATTGTTAAATAAAATTTTACGATTAAAAACATGACTATTTATTTACGAAAAATGTTTACACGCTATTTTTTAATTTAACTATTTTTTGTTTTTTAATTTTTGGTTTAACTATTAACTATTTAAAATATCTAAAAAGTTTTACATAAAAAGAAAATAAATATAGGCTGATCATCCTAGCTAGGTTAAGAATTTACCTGTGTCAAGGATGACCAGCCATCCTCCCCCAAGTGCAAGTATGAAGAATACAGTTTATACTTGAAACTAAAAAAAAAAAAGATCTAGAGATGAACTCTTAAAACATGATCCTGAAAGCGATGATAAACCTACTTTCAATCTATCAAGACCTGGTTGAACGGAATTCATAATTAATTAAGTTTTTAAATGTATTTTCCACATGCTGCTGGTATATCTTTGTATAAAAATAAACAAAAGTTGTAAATTTTAACGGGTAAAAAACGTTTATTACGAAAAAATACATTTGTTTAGAAAAATCAATAAGACCATCGTAGAGTCTATCCTTTGATGTAACTGCATTGTAGTGATGGTGAAATTGGTGAATAACTTCGTAAAAACTTTATATCAAAATTATACAATTATGTACATACATACTTAAATAGATATCTTTTACCAAATGTTGATAAACTAATACACTTACTCTCACTACTGTAGTCCCTCATTTAACACGGTAGATTTATTCAACGTAATAGGAAAGCACGTTGCATTCTCGTACAACGTGTTTGAATGCGCATAATATAATAGTATATCTATACTAATATATAAAGCTGAAGAGTTTGTTTGTTTTTTGTTTGAACGCGCTCATCTCAGGAAGTACAGATCATTAACACCCTTTGCATGTCCACACACCAATTGGTGAAAAAAAAATACAAAAGGACAAATGTTAAAAAGAAAAAAAACCGCCAAAAGTTAAGTACGGACAACAGAGAAGTTTTTTCTTAATCAATTTATCAAAGAGAAAAGTTCTTTATGCATTTTGGGTTTGTTTTTTTTTTAAAGTCACTTCTGAACAACCAAATATTTTTTATTATTAATTATATGGCTTTTTGGGGTTCAATTATATTACATGAATTAGATAGGATTTTTTATGTGTTTTAAATAAAATTTTAAATAGACGAAACAAAGAAAAAAATAATAATTTGACAAGGAGATTTCCCATCTGCTTATTTAAATTTTTATTTTTTTAAATAAGCAGATATAAAATTGTGAACTTAAAATGCATGTAATTGTAGTAAAAATCGTAATAAATATGGTTGCTTATTATAATAAATGTCATTGCTGTCTGTACGTATGTTTTAATTGGCGGGGAAAAAAGGAATATGGTTTTCTTAAAAATAATAGCAATATTACGTATGTCAAAGATCAAGTTAATTTTTTTATGACTTCGGTATGTATTGCTTCTTTAGAGTTGGTAAAAATGTAATATTATCTAACTGGCTACTTAAGTTTGCTTACTTAGATAGTAGAGGAATAGAAAATGAGAAAGAAGGAGTCTGCTTGTCAGACGCTACAGACAAATGACTCCCTTCAACAAATTCTAAAAATATATATGAGCAAAAGTAATGAAATTGTTTAGTTTTATATTAATACAAGAACCGCATACTTTCGATAGGATTTAATGAACATTGCGCGAACGGAGGAATATAAACTTTGTCAAAATTATAGTTATTATAGAAGAGGATGTGGGAATGCTAGTATTTTCTTTTTTATAAAACATGCATTTTTAATACATTAAGGGGCCAAATTAAAACCACACGCACACCAATGCCAAATGATTTATACACACATGTATACATTTATTTGCAACGCTTGCTTGTGCGTGTGCAGTGGGGTGACCCTTATTTTTTTCATTAAAACTATTCCTTGAGTTCAATAAAATCAGTAAAGGTGTCTTGATTGTATATATTCATGAAATCTGGTAGAATTTCATGTACATAAACAATAAAGAATGGAAATGACATAACTAGAATTATACCTATTGTGAGTATACTAATGGAACTCCTTAGCTATTAAATAACTGGTGCAACGTTACCGTGTATTGTATCTTATATCATGTTTGCCGAAAACTGCAAAAAAAACTTGTAAGAAAACCTAAATTACATTCAAGAATCGTAAAAATAATTTTAAAATATGTATAGATAATTTGATATTCTTCATTTTTTGTCTTTTTTTTTAAAGAATATTAGGGATACTTTTTAGGTATGTCTAATATTCCCTTTACCCCTCCTACTAAGCTTAAATTAAAAGCTTTTATTAGGTGTGGGTGCGACAATACCCTAAGGGCGGCTGGTAATACTGTAATCCCCCTACAACACGGTGCTCTTATGACACATTAATATTATTCTATAATATATAATACTACAATATAGTTAGAGGTTTCACGTGACGTAAGCTTTGAGGGGGTATAAATAGAACACGCAAATCGATCAGTGGTCATTCTTTGCTTCGGAGTGGTCACGTCAAGACGTGTTTACCTTTGTATTTTGATTTACATTTATTTGATCTTTAGTAATTGCAGTATTTAATTGTTTAATAAATAACTTATGGTTCTTATATAATTTTAGGTTTGTGAGATCTATTTTTATTATTATTAATTATTCTATAAATATATATTATGCGCATTCGCGGTCGTACAACCGCTTCGTACTGTAATAATAATATTGTAAATTTTATTTATAATTGTTGAATGTATTTTTATTTTTTTTTGCTTATTAAAGACTGTTATCATTATAATTGTATATTGTAAGTGTATTCAATATTGTAATTGTAAATTTGTGCGCGCAAAATTTTCACTTGTGAGGGCCCTTAGACCTTAATCTGACATCTGGCCCTACATAAAATTCCTATTTAATTGGAGATATATTTCTTTCTTTATTACTAATGGTGAACAAAAGAAGCTAAAACTATAAACGAGTACATCTTGGATTATTTAGAAATACATAATTCTTAGTTAAAGTCCAACTCCACGTGTACACATATTGAGTAAAGACAAATTTACAAGCTCTAATATTTAACATACAAATTTTAAGTTTGTATACTAATTAAGAGAATATAATTAACTAAGAAAAATTAAGGTATGTTTTTTTTTTGCATTTTTTTTCTTCTTTTTTTTTGTTAATGTTTCAAAGGGCAAACGAGCAGGCAGCAGGCACCTAAGTGCCTACCGACGTCCATGGACATCTGCCCGACCAAAAGGCTAGCAGATGCCTTGCCGGCCTTTAATGACGAGTTTGGGTCAACGGGAAGTCTCAGAAACCGAACGGGCCCTTAATGCTGCTGCTACAGCTGGGTTGAAACGAGTACTTTTCGGATAATTTTAGTCCATCCGTATTATGCGGATGCAGATTTTCCCTCTATAAACAAATACAATTATTTATAATATAGAAATCACAAAAAGATAAAAACAAATAAAGGTTTTCAACTTATTTTATGCTGAAGCCAGACATAGCTCAAAGTGTTTGTACATTTTTATCCTTGAAGATTACAAAGTTCTACAAATCTTCGCGCAGCTACACCAAGTCCCCGGTCATACTACATGATCATTGAAATGATCATTCAAATGAAGTTATGTCTGGCTCCAGCTTTAGAGATGTTGTCGTCTTATGTGACAGAGTTCTAAAAAGCTATTTAAGAAATCAATAAAAATGGATGCAGACATTATGGCATTATGGCGTATTAACACGAGTAACCTCTCTGGAGTGTTCCATATTTTCGAAGCCGAGACTTTTAAATTCACGAACGATTTTTGACAAGCGAAAACTTTCGTAACCAATTTACGAAAATTGGGCTAATGGAGGAGTATGAAATTTGGCACCAATATGCAACAGGCAGTATTAAGCAATTGTATTTAATTTTACTATGACTACTCTAATATTATGATGTTAACAATATTTTTAACTAATCTTTGTACTCCTGTAAAAAAGCTGCCAATTATTATTTTTTTCTGTTTAAATTGTCTTCCTTGTTGTATATTTATTATTGAGCTGCTTGTTGGTGTTTTAATAAATAAAAATAAAAAATAAAATAAATGAAAATATTGTATGTTTTCATAAAATATGCATCATAAAATGTATTAAACTAGTGGATCTGGTGGATGCTGTCCTGCCCGAACGTTGGGTGTCTTACTGTTTACTACGTTGTATTATATTATAACATTATTCATGAGTTCAATTGACACTATCGGAAGCTTTGCTATAGTCAACTAAACATAGCATGGCAGGTGTGCAGGCAGTGTCACTCTGCTCGTGTAAAAAGAGGTGCAGTAAGCTCTGAAAAGGAGCAAACCTGCGTGCGATCATATTAGTCATAACAGACAACGCTCTGCGTTCCCTCTCTATATCTGTATCGTCTTTCAGGCTAGAGGATAGCACATGGCCCAAATATTTAAATTGTTCTACTCTCCTAAGAGGTGTTCCGTTCAATTTAAAAGAGTGGCTAACAAGTTTCTTGCTGATTCTTCTCGTGGTTCGACTCTTCTGAATTAGTGGTAGCTTTTAAAAAGTCTACTTGAATAAAATATCATTTGAATAACTTTTTATACACTGGCATTTTAAGGCCAAAAGCTTTAAGTACCAAATAAGCAGTATGTGCAAAAGTGCATTTACAGCGCTAACATTTTTGGAAACTTTCCTCTATTTCAATTTACTTTAGTCGCAGGACAGCATTTTAAAATGAAAATTAAAGGTTAGGCAGAAATAATTAAAACGAAGCAAACGTAGAAAGAAGCCATTTTAACATCGGTTTTGAAATATAGGACTGAATATAATAATTTTGTAAGAATCTAACGGACCCGGCAGACGTCTTGCCCGATATACGGACAAACGAAAGGAAAGGAAAGGATTGAAAGCATTACGTAGACGCGACCAACTCTGCATTCTTTAGTATTTCTTAAATATTTTCTTGTTTTTTCCTTTCTTTCTTTTTTTTTGCTGAAATAATGGAAGACAAGGATAATATCGCGCCAGCCATTTTTGAGTTTCTAACGTATAAAAGAAACGTATCTAATTGTTATAGATTACATAGAAAGCAGCGCCACCTAACGGGCCCAATTTTCTATTTAAACGATCTACAAACCCCTTGAAATATACACACAATTTTGGTCCAAATTGGTAGAGCCATTGAGGAGCTAGGGAGACATATGTTTGTACATCGATTTTTAGGGTTCCGTAGTACTATAAGGAACCATTATAATTTCGCTCTGTTCGTCCGTCTGCCATGACACGTAGCTGCGAGCCTAGAGGTAGCTAGGTAGGGTGAACGTGTCATTTTTCTGATTTACCGGGCTTTATTGATTAACAAAACTATCAGAGCCAAAAATATATTAGGACTGTAAATTAACCACGCAGAAACAGGAGTTTAAAAGTAGATAGAGTATAAGAATATTCATAGAATTTTTCCATATCTTTTTTTGAGTCTGTATGTTCATATAATAAAATGCATGTTTCCTGTACAGTATAATATGAAAACACAAATTTTCTATTGAAAATATAAGTAAAAGACAGTAGGGTCTGTGTACATGCATAGAGACGACATATATTTTGTTGGCAAGCCTATGTAAGCAACGCTAGCTTGTTTACTTTAGTTTTAGTAAGTCTACATATATCTAAGCTGTAGTTACATAAAAACATTGCATAGCCTTTAATCTTGGTTTCGTTTTCTTGAAGCTGGGGGAAATTTGTTTGTGTTGCGAACTTAACCAGTGACATATAAATGTTAGCACACCCACCTCTATATCCTATATATATAAAAATGAATCGCAAAATGTGTAGGGTAAGCACATCATATACGTTAAGTATTCCTATTCTTAAAAGAACATT
This sequence comes from Charaxes varanes, assembly GCA_024363005.1. Taxonomy (NCBI): domain Eukaryota; kingdom Metazoa; phylum Arthropoda; class Insecta; order Lepidoptera; family Nymphalidae; genus Charaxes; species Charaxes varanes. Next base: position 43,467 of record JANCMC010021755.1, read on the forward strand.
CAAAAATACAAACATCTATCTTACAAAATGTAGTGAGCGCGATATGAGTAAAGCAGGCGGGGATACAGTCAAAAAAGTTGATGGGTACATGCAGTCAATTGTTGGCCCATTTCGGCCAAATGCTATCGGCGTATGGGCTTGTTTATGATCGAGATAGTGAATTCCTACAAAGGATATGTCAATAAAATACTCAAAGTAAGGTATCGGATATAATATCAGAGACCCTAGCACGAACCTTTTGAGTCGAAAATTGGACTTTGAAAATATTCGTGTTGGGCGTACATCGGAACCTCTTTAGTGTGAACGAGGGTTGCATTAGCCTTCATTAAAAGAATGATACGATAAAGACTTGCCTTCTGTGGGCTTATCGCGAATATTTTCAACCTACATACAGTCGACTCTTAGAAATCGAATGGTTCAAAATGTTCGTGCTAAGGCCTCAGGCTGATAGAATTTTTAAAATCGGACCAGTAGTTCTTAAGGTTAGCACTTTCAAGCAAACAAACAAACAAACTCTTCAGCTCTATATATAAGTATAGCCATCTGGTATTATTATGCTTAAAAATATAATCTATACCAGCGATCGGCAGCGTACAGAAAGTTTTTTTGCTTCACACAATAGTATATAACTTATAACGCTAAGACCTTTATAAATTGTCCAGAGCGTCACTAATGCAGTTACGCAATCAAACGCCTAATTCTATCAATAAAAAAATTAACAAAATTTAATCACTTCAAGACTATAACAAATATAAATAAATAAATATATACAGGACTATATGACACACGGACGCCTGTTCCTAAGGTAGACAACTTAATGCCTGTGTTATAGGTAAAAGACGCCTGTTATACACAAATATTTTTTTTTAGAAATATATAAATACATACATCTGGATAATACACCCAGACTCGAGGTGGGAATCGAACCCACGACCCCCGAGCAGAAGGCAGTGACACTGTCCACTGCGCCAAAGGGCCAGCCAAAATATATAATAAGTAATTAACGAAGATTATTTAAAAATTATATAACTCTACATACTCTATCGATTTCGTTCAGAGGAAGAAAGTAATTAGTACTTAAAATAATATTTATTGATCTACTAGTAAAATGTATTTATTTGGGTGCTAGTAACGTATAAAAAATATTAGGGACTTAAAATATAAATATATTTATTTATAAAAATTAAAGCCTGTCTTCTCAATTTAATTATATGTAGTAAATAATATGCGTGTATTTATCTAATGTCGTCTCAGTTTTTACATTATTTTGAAAATGCATCAAAAGTATTATGTATTTACTCAATACAATCAAAATTTTCTTAGCAAAACATTTAACCTCAAAACTATGAATGTATTGGGTGAATTATGAACGAACGAGATGAAATAATTGTAAATTAACCATATACTTAAGTGACTGTATTATCTTGTTAAGAATAAATTTCTTTAAACCTTTTATTTAATGTTTAATGTATAATTCTCGCTGACCATTCTCCATGCGTTACCGAATCAACGGTAGATTTAATACTGAATTGAAAGGAACTTATCACCTTTCAAATTTAACAGCGTCAAAGATGCACAAGTTACTCTATGACCTACTAAACTATTAACATAGATAAATTATTGTTATAGCACTCTTGTAAATAAAACGTAATAGAGCGGATGTGGAATTAAAAAAAAAAAGAAAATTACGCTGATATTACGATGAATCATAAATGAGAAAATCTTAAAACGAGAACGGTAGACATTATAAACACTCACCTAAATTAAACACAGGTTTCACCTTTTTTTTTTTTACTTTCGAAAAACTCACTTGATCACAACAATTTCTTAACTGAATTTATCGAAAACAGTTTCAATAATGCTGTCTGTCACTGTGAAAATAATAAAACGTACGATTTTCGAAATTGGCGCGCGATTTGGCAGTTGTACTTGTCCAAGATGGCGTCCCGCTCGCGGCGCGTACAAATATTCACTGGTGGATAGCGGCCGGAGATCGCTCTCTCCCGCACCGATGCAGAGTTAGGAAACCTTGAGAATTGGCAAACTGGGTACCATTGTTTGTTTCTTGCCGATGTTTGAATTGATCTAAGGCTTCGTATACACCTAAAACTGAATCTATAATATTGTCTTTAATATCAGACCCTCCTAAATATTTAAAAAATGCATGTAACATAATCAATATCTCCCACCTTTAGAATTAAAGTGAAAAACGCCAAAAATCTGAAACTGTTACATACATAGTTACAACAGTTTGACTAAAACAACGTATACAATTCCCGGCCCAACAAAAAACCTAAAACGAGGTTTCCCTTGCTTTTAGTACTTTAGTTCCTTTGTGTGAAGAGTCAAAGGTATCTTTTTATAATAAGAAATACCCTCCAAATACAGTTCGTTTAAATTTTCTGGCTTAGACCTACATGGTGATTTCTACAACCTAAAAAGAATATATACAAACATATGACATATTTGTTGACTCTTTTATAACCATTTACCTATACAAAATGTTCATATCACCTATTAAGAAGGCTTTAAATGTACCTTTGGCCGTACTTAATATAAAAAATGTTACAAAGGCCTTATTGTTTGATCCAGATGTTGGCAACCTTTTGGCAGACAACGGCCATATTTAAAAAAAAATGAGAAACGGGCAGGGCTCATCGTTATTAATTAAGATGTTGGCGGGCCACACTAAAAATAATTATTTGGAAATAGGTGTTTACTTATCTATTTATATAGTAGATATTATAAACGATATTAAAAATGCTTAATTTTAGTACAACACAGCAAAACTTTCCGGTAGTGTAATGTAAATATTATCTATCTGTAAGAATTAGAAAACCATTTAAAAAAAAGGTCGCCAAAGAGAGGGGCCGTAGGCTACTTACGGCCCGTGGAATAGGCGTTGTTGGCCATTGGTTTAATCAGTCACGTTTCATGCCGTAATATGTACGTACTTGTGAGCAAAAAATTCTGTTTCAGTTGAGTTAGTACACTGCTAATGATCTATAATTAAAATTCTATTGTTTGTACTGATGAAGATTGCGTTTTTCTATTCATGATAGCTAGGTAATCAAGTTGTATTCGTTATTATTTACCTACTTATAACATAAGCCTTGAAGGATTACTAGCAAATAATTAATATTATTAAATGTGTTTTATATTATGTATGATAATATATTTACAGTTTTCCTTCTTTTAAGTGTTTTTATTAATTAATTTCACATTTCCAATGGAATACATACGATACTAATAATAGAAATAAGACATAATTTTAATGTGCCTAGTAATAATATTTCTTAATTTGTGCCTTTCTTAATAATAAGAAATGTTGTCCTATTTAAAAACAAGTGTTTTATTTATTTGTCTTGAAACAAACCTTTTAATCTTTTCTTAACGTTTTCGATATAAAAAGTGTTATACGATTTTCATGGAATTTATTCCACATTCAAATAAAATGTAGAAGATAATTAAGGGAATTTTTGTCACCTGCCATAACTTAAATTTTTCATAATCGTTTCAACACTTTTGTATTTTAATTATAACTCAACACGAATAAGGTCAAAATTGGGGATTTAAATCCAATTACACGAATAAGTCATTAATATAACTAAGAAAAAGCGTACTTTTTATATAAGTCTTATGACTTCTTTATCCTAGCGTTAACCCGGTTAAATACTAGGGTCCGCTTAGATTGAATTTTCGAGAGTACTCAATGCGATACACTCAGATGTAGTTATTAAAATATTAAATCTGTATTCGTGCAGATACGTTTGTAGTCACGTGATGTAGTTTCTTTTGGAATTCACCGCACAATCTACTTATGTCTTCTCCACAAATCGTAACACTTCCTTTATGTTTTATAAATTAAAAAAAATTACATGGAACAACACTCAAAAGTCCTCTACTAGTAAAATATTTTTAAAGTAATCTAAAGTAGCGACCAAATTGGTATTTTTTGCATCTTGAAATACTGTTCTGACTATCTCTTATTTACTTTTCTTTTAATCCTACCGAGAAATATTGCTAACATATTAAACAACGACCTAAGAATTTAAAATGATAAAAAAAGTAATATGGATAAAGATTTAGATGAATAAATAAAAAGCGTCTTTGTAGCCGCTACACGCGTATCGATAAATCGTTGCGATAAAACTGTGCTGTTGAATCGCAACAAGCCAGCTCCGTGAAGAACCGTAACCAAATGCAACGATAAAACGGTCCAGTTTCATCGACAACGATGTTTCTTAAACAAGTGTCGTTTAATAGCTCTTGTTATGACGGGCTGATAGATGGGTGACCCATTCTAACACTAGTATATATTTGATATCCGGTCTCCTCCGTGTTTCGGAAAGCAGGTAAAACAGTGTGACCCGATTAATGCCACTGAGTGATATTAGTCGTGAGGTTGCAGAGATCGTGGGGTTCCGAGGATGACGTCAGATAGTTGATTATTTCAACTTGTCTCACAACCACATCTTCTGGAATCTAAGCGCACCCTGATACTAGAGCGGGATAACGCATTAAAACATTTAATAAACTTTGTTCAAATCAGAACAACAAACCCAAGCAATTTCCCTTCATATTTTTACAAACTCCAAGTCTTCGTTTTATTGCTCTTGTAAGGTAAATGAAAAGTTGAATTTATATAACAACTTTTTTTTTGATTAAAAAGAATATTAGGAATACTTTTTAGGTATGTCTAATATTCCCTTTACCCCTCCTACTAAGCTTAAATTAAAAGCTTGGGGTTGCAGCATTATACCGATTTTCCCTCGTATTCATTCGCGGATTAAAGCAAAGTAGTTTAGTTTCTCATGCATTAGAGATTAGGTTAAGACTAGCAAAAAGCTAAGCTTTGGGGCTCGCGTAGTTTTTCATTTACTATTTCTTTCATTGTATTATTTTTTGACAGATAACACATCTAGATATGAAGTTAAATTACTATAAAGCTCAAATCTATAGGTGTGAGTAACATTTCAATTTGCAGGGCCTGCTATGGGGAAACAAAAACGATGGGGCACTTGTTCCAGTGCGATGGGCTGGCCAGAATGAGAATGAATCTCTTCGGAATGCCCTATCCAAGGCCAGAACACTATGGTTCCATCAGGTTGCAGGCGATTTTAGAATTTTAGAAGCCTTGAAGCTGCGGGAACAAGAAAAACGATGGGGCACTTGTTCCAGTGCGATGGGCTGGCCAGAATGAGAATGAATCTCTTCGGAATGCCCTATCCAATAGCACGAAAATATTTGTGCTAAGCCCACAGTAGACCCTTCTTAGTTTTAAAGCGGGTTGCATTAGCATTGATTAGATGCGTGACACGATTAATACTTGGCTCCTGTGGGCCTTTCCACATTACCTAACATTTTCATCCTAAGTAAAGTTGAATCGTCGACTTACTTCCTTTCGAAAAGTTCGTGCTAAGGCCTCCGGTCATTGTTTCTTCTATTAGTTAATCTATAAGCCTCGATAGCTGAACTGTCGAAAGAAGGACTAAAATTATAAGGAGCTCATTTCCAAACCCGACCCCACTATCTAGTATCTTCGCGACCACTCCTTAACGCAAGCTTTTATATTAGCTTAACTAGAGAGGTAACAAGATTGTAACCTTACATAACTTATAATATTCCTAAAAACATTTTATTATAAAAAGAAAGAAAAGTCTAACATTGATCTGAAATCGATGGTATTACACAGTTGTAAATAATATTTGACCAAATTGGAGGAGCATAATGTTTAGGTACATAAAGTTTCCCCTAAAAAGAAAGGAATAACATAAAAACAAAGTTAAGAAATTATAGTTTTATTATATCATATTGCATGTATTCAATTATTTATATCTATTTTTAACAATTTAAAAAGATTAGCAAGTACCGTTTAAATTATATTTTAGTATTTAATCATTTTACTCTTCATAAATTAGTTAAGCATATACAATCTACTTTTATTTCACCATTGATCTGTCAGGTAAATAATGAAGACATTTATAATGTACAAAACAATAGTTATTAAGTAAAATTTTCGAAAAAGAAAAGGTTTGCTTTAAAATATGATATAAAGATTCATTTACATATATTGCATACATGCAAATTAAAACTAAATTACACATCTATTTCTCTAATTTGGGAGCCTGTATTGGTTTTAATAAAATAAAGCTTTTTAGTATAACATTATTTCTTATATTCACAATGAATTTGGAATTGGCGATCATCACCAATGGATCAGTCAAATTATTATATATAATAAATATAACTTAACCTATGTCCTTTTCTCTACGCCAAAATGTCATGACGACCGGTTGGATTATTGAAATATAACAAAAAACAACCAATCAAATTTCTAAAACGAAATAAATAGATCATATTGTATGGTCGGCCAAGAAAGTGCTATACCATTTGGATGACAGTTCCTACTTAAAGAAAATTTTGCTAAGGATTATTGTTAGAAGTAAATGTAACGAATGACAAGCAAAAATGAGGCTTTTAACTAATTGACGTGCAAACGACATTCGACCTTAGCGTGGCAAATCAATTTCTTGATCTACTATACATGAGAATACTTTAATTAAATTAAAAAAACTATTCCAGTACCTGACGTCCTAATAACTTATATATTTTCTACTGTCATGAAAATCGCATAAAACTTTTAAGAGCACTTAGAAAGAACTTCCAATAAAGATTATGACAGGCACTACTACACAAATAAATCTTTATAATAATATTATATATCATCTAACAACAGATCTAACGTTATATAACCGTATGAATATTAATATCAGATCATTATTAGCATCGCGTATGGCATCCTGCATGGGCCACACTTTCAAGTCCAAATCCCTCAACCAAGCCACTGTTGCTGGTGTAAAAGAGTGTAACTTAAAGATGCCGCCAGGGAAAAGGTGGAGGGACCACTGTATATTTCTCATGACGCCCATGGATAACTGTTCCATCAACCGACGAAATGTGAAAAATTATTTTTAGCATATATTTTTATAAAAATTGTTATATTTTGGTGATAATATATTCGACTTAGAGCTAAGTTTACAAAGGTTTTTCGTTCTCTGGTCTGTAAATATGTTTTTTTTTTACAGAATATTAGGAATATTTTTTAGGTATGCCTAATAATCCCTTTTCCCCTCCTACTAAGCTTAAATTAAAAGCTAGTAATACTCGTAGGAATGGGTGCAAATTACTAATTAATCATCCTTCCGTAAGCGGGAGTAGTTTAATTTTCTTACTGTAAAAAGCGTTATATGAAATGATCATCGTTAATGTCCACTTTGCTTCAAGCTTGATATTTTTAATTTTGAAAAAGTAGAAATATCAACTTACGAGAGTTCTTAGATCTCCTTAATTTGGTTCTATGAAAAAATCAGTTCTTAGCGAACGTCTGCTAACTATAAATTACCTTCTAGCTAAATTCCATCTTGTACGACTCGCGGTTTTCGAAATTTTGTTTTAGGCGATCTTTTGTTTTTATATCATATCTTATACTAATATATAAAGATGAAGAGTTTGTGTGTTTGCTTCAACGCGCTTATCTCAGGAACTACTGGTCCGATTTGAATAATTCTTTCATTGTTAGATAATCCATTTATCAAGGAAGGCTATATATCATCACGCTAAGCTGTTGTAACTAATTTATCCGAACAAAATCGCGGGGAAATACTAGTATGGGGTGCGCAAATCTAAAAATAATCTGTCTATCTTTAATACGATTTTTATCAAGCCAAAAACATTTGACCCTGTCGCCCTTACTTTACTGCTATTCGTTTATAGACCCCACATAACCCTTCTCTGATACTTCCGGGAACCTTAATAGAAAAGGGCGTCGTCCAATTACGAAAACAAGGTCACATAATATAAAGGTATTTGCACATAATTATTTTTTTACTTCATTGCAGAGACGAAAAAAGAGTAAACGAAACAATAAAGTATATTAGTATCAGCCAAAACTCAGTTTCAGTCTTATCGCTTACAGCGATCTGTTACAGACAAACCCCAAACCCGATAGGATTTTTAGATGACATGTGAAACCAAAGAGTAAATAACCAAAAGTTATCTTCCATTTTGTTAGATATTATTATACACATAAGTAGATAAATATATTATTGTATACGATTATTAAATATAATATAATATTTTTAGATTTATTGTGTAATAGTCATCTTAATTCGCCCCACAGCCACATCATCTACAATCTAAGCGGACCCTGGTATTTAATCGAGATAACGCTAGGAAGAAGAAAAATAAAAGGTTGGAGGACCATCTGAATGATAAAGTGTCTGTCAAAATTCGCAAAAAAGAGTGGCACCACATTTAATGAGGAAGAATTTTAAGGGTTATTAGTGGTCATTTCATTGCTATATTAATTTAATGTGATAGCTAGCGAATGAAATGATATGAAAAATAATAGAAAAGCTATTTTGATTAATCTAATTGTATGCTATATTTCTGTTGCTAATTTAACTTAAGTAATTTGTCCAACACATGATACCATGAAATAATGTAACAACTTAAATTACTGTGTTTTAACAATTAGAGGTAGCGCCATGCTAGTAGCTGAATTGGGCCGGCGCGTCCGGGTACCAGTACCACTTTCTCACATGAGAAGTGCGTGAATGCGTGAAGTGGCGGCAATGCTGTCACGTCCTGAAAGAATTTTTGAAATCGGATCTGTACTTCCTGAGATTAGCGCGTTCAAACAAACAAACTCTTCAGCTTTATATCTAATATATAAAATTCTTGTGTCACGGGGTGCGTTGCCAAGTTCCTCCGAAACGGCTCGACCGATTTTCATGAAATTTTGCGTGCATTTTGGCTAGGGTTGAGAATCGGTCAACGTCTATTTTTCATACTCCTAAGTGATAAGGGTGGCCCACAAAGACGGAGTTGCGGGGCGCTGCTAGTATTAGTATAGATTATAGACGATGACGTTACATAGTAATGTTGACTGTTCTATTCTATTCCTCTATCTTTCTGTTATTCAGTGCAACTACTTAGATAAAGGACTATCTATAGAATATTTTAAAAATCGAAACGTTTAGGGTACCTAATACAATGCTATAGTAAAAAATCTATAAAAACTTACCTAAACGAAGTTAATTACACCCAAGTTAAGACATCAATTTCGATATTCTATATTAGAAAAGAAATAACTACTTAATTGACCGTACCTTGCAATATTTCATATCCATAATCAACTTCATACGCTTTTCCTGTGGGGATTTTTTGAAGTATAATCTTGTTTAGGCGCTTTGTTTTTGAAATGAAAAAAAAAACATTGACTTCGTGTCTTATTCTTCGAACGCTTTCCATGAGCTATATGTGTACTGTGTATATATGTGTACTGTAAAAACGAACATTGGCATTTCGGGAGTCCCAACAGAAGTGAAAACGAATCGTCAGAGGCGTCGGTAACGATGACGTCAAAGTCAAAATCAAAGGCGAAGTCAAAATGAAATCCAAAGTCAAAATCAAAGCCAAAGTCAATGTCGAACGTTCGGTAACAGTGACGCAAATTTCACGCCTCAGGTGATTCGTTTTCACTTCATCACTTCACTTCACTATGTTGACTAGTTTTTTTATAATAAAAAAACAATTTCAAGAAGTTACTGTAAACAACTGGAATCCCAGACAACAGTAATAATGTAGAGTAAATGTACGTTTTCCTCGCACTATCGCGAGCACCTAATTCTCCACGTAAACATGTCACGTTTAGACGCTGTGGCGTAAGACCTAAACTAGGTTTAACAAGATTATCTACTTCGTCAAATGTACCCTGCGGTTCGTTTGTTTCAATTTAAGAAGCAGACAAATCGTACGTGCCATGTTACCGATATTTCCCTATATTTAAAATTGGAACGTCTCGGATTCCGAAATGGAAGCTTTTTCAAATTCAAATTTCTTTATTGTCAGACAACATAGGTCCATGTCTTAGCCCTCATTCTCATGAGAGCTTTTTTGACGAGCGTTAAAAAAGCTTTCAAATATAACTTATGGATACTCAAGTTTTTGTTCACACGGCAGCGCTTTTTGTATCAAGCAATATTCTATTTTCAATGTTATATGTATTGGTATAACGTATATTTTCGTATGAACGATGGTGAAAAAGTGCCAACGTCGAGATTTAACGCAGCGCTTTTTTAACTCTCGTGCAAATGAGGGCTAAGTAAATAAAATGAACAAAGAAATCTTTGAACTATGTTAGTAAAATGAAGTATTATTTAATTTAATTTATTAATCAAATCTAAAATTAATATATATTTTAATTTTCATGCCCTTGCTTTTATTTGGAAGTAGTCAAGTGAAAATATGCATATTTTTTAACTTATTTTTTGTCTATTTTGATGGGTTATTCTCTAATGGGACTATACGATTTTGATGGCACTTTTATTCGTAGAATTCAGGTCATATAAGAATTTTTGTCAGCTCTTTATTGGAGGGACACAGCTCCTCAAAAGTCGTAACTTTATAATTTTTTGTATTATGATAATTGTGTAAATAAA